>CM045758.1:37101620-37689120 GCA_025200525.1 Camellia lanceoleosa
AGCTTTGCAGGCTTCTATTTCACAGTTAGGAAGCTTCAACAAATTAGCCTAGACTTTTGAATATGAGCCCTGTTACTTTTTTATTGCAATAGTTGTAGGACCAACATCTATTTCCACCCCCACCTAATGGTATACTAAGAACCTTCACGTGATTCCACAATGGTTTATCATCAAACTCAATTCCTTGAGGTTTCACTGGATGTAGTACAACAGCTTTTCATTTTCCTTTCTGCTTTTCCTTGCCAGTAGATTTCGAGGATGACATTATTTATGCCTGTAGGAGCATATGTATGTACAAAAAATTAGGTGACAATATTTATGATTATTATATGATTCTAGTTCTTTGTAAAAACTCAGTTTACTGTAGTTTTTAGAATCTAATTTCTGAAATAATTTTTAATGTTAATTTTTGATGAAATTAGCTAAAAAATAAAAACAAATTTCCAAAAATTAAATATGAAAAATATATGATTGTTATGTGAAATAAAAGTAACAATACTTCCTTGGTGTTGTTAAACTTGGGGGGAAAGAAATAAATAAGAGAAAGAGAGAATTCAACATGTTTTTGCTTGATTTTTCTCAAGTACCTTTAAATTTTTTGCAGGTAGTTGAGGGAGCTTTAAAATCCTTCTCTGAAATGGAGTTTGAAGCTTTAACTCCTCTAAAATAGGGAAGGCAGAGGTGTAATAAAAGAAAGGGAGAAACATGTATCATAAAGTTTTCAGCTCCAAAAATCTATTTTAAAGTAGGTAATTTGCAGACAAAAAGCTTCCACAAGAAGATGGAGGCACTTGGCGGCAAAGTATTGTAGAGATGACCATTTCCACATATCATGTATTAGTACAACCAGATAGTTTGTAGCAGGGTTGAGCATTAAATGGAGATAACCATTTCTTCTTATTGTTTTGAGTAATGTTAGAGACCCTAAAAATTCTACCAAATGTCTCGCATGGGTGTGGGACCCATGTAGGTCCCATGTGGGTCCCACACCCATGTGAAACATTTGGTATAAATTTTGGTAAAACTTTTAGAATCTCTAACATTTTTGTATTGTTTTCCATGCTGATGACAATGGTATTGGTATGTATAAATAACATTCATGTATAATATATCCTAATTTGTCAATTACTAAATGAATAAAGTAATGCTTAACAAATTTTTTAAAAATGCACTAAAAATGAAAAAAAATGAGTAACAAAATTTATGATTAAAATGGAAATTATTTTTATAATTTTATAAATAAAAACAAATTTATTTATATTTTATACTTTATTTTCCTATTCAAATTTCTAAAAAAGAAATTTTGACATTTTTTAAAATATATATATCAAATTTTGGCTTATACCAACTAATAAATGCATTACATATTTTAATATTAAAAATATATTTTATAAATATTAAAATTATATTTCATAAATATATATATTTTTGGTACTATTTTATTTTTTTAATATAATTTTTTTTATATAAATATTATTATACTATTATATTTTTATATTAAAAGTTATTATGTTATTAAATTATTTTGATATAAAGAATGGTGGGGTAAAAAATTGTGGAATAATTAAAAAAAAATGATAGAGAAAAGACCATACTAATCGAGTAGAGTAAGTAAATTAGGTAGGATAATATAGGACAAAATAGTAAATCCCCCCTCTACTCCCAAGGGATTGTTATTCTACTACCATCTCCCATGGAGGACTATCAATCCCATCCATTGAGGCCTATCATAGTCCCAAGGTATTGTGAATCACATCCTCATTTTGCAAACAAACACAATATTAGTGAACCTCACATCCATTCTAACCCAATCCCATCTCCTATAACCCAAAACAAATGAACCCTATAGTCAGTGAGAGAGATTAGACTTCCAACATACCATGATATTCAAATAAATAGTTCAGGTAATTAATTTGGCAAGTTTGTGGAAAGTAAGCTACACATATGATTATTATGTTATAAGTGTAATTAACAAAAAAATAATACACAGATTGTTTTAGAGTTAAGTTGAGTAGGGTTGTTAATGTGTGCATTGCTAATGAGGATATTATCCAAAAGTCCTCTCATCTCTCAAAACAAATGTCACACCCCGTATTTTATTACTTATCATTTGATGAAATGATGAATAATTAAATATAGATGTTCCCTTTCGTTATACAACAATGTCATTTACATAGAAATAGGAAAAATGCATTGAGGCTTACAGTAAATAAGAGAGCGTTGTCCTTTACAAAGCATAGAACTCAATCAAAGAAACAATTAAAAAAAAAATTTACGACTCATCACCACTTTATAACCATGTTTGATCATAAAATCTGAAAACATTCCATGAACACATGTACAAGTAGAGGGTGAGCAACCACTAGCTCACCAAACAATCTCAGATTATAACATTAGAAGATATACAGGTATAAAGATACTCATACATATACGCGAAATTATATCATGTCAAAACCATATGATTCTATTATATAATCTCTTAAATCCATTTTATTTAATTAACTACAACTAGTTAACTTAAATAAATAAACATCCTTCAATAGCAACAGGATATTCTTTTCAATTTATTCAATTACCCAATTGTCAATCGAATCAATAGTTAAACAATTCATAATGACATCTAACAAAGCATCAAATACATTTTGTACAGTCTTATGAGATGAATGCATATGTCATGTCATGCTCAAAATATTTTTATCAGCTTTTGAAAATCTTGTGCACAATGCCAATTTGAAAACACATTAATCCAACAATTTCAATATAATTTTAACGTAGTAAATATGACTCAGGTAATCCCTAAGTTGGTATCTATAAGTAGGCATATCGAGCACTACTAAATCCCCACTTTATCGGTCTCTCACCGGAAGACAAGTGGTACCTCCTCACCACTTTACCGGTCTCTTACCAGAAGGTACGTGACACCTTCTCCGCTTGTGTTTTTGGTCTTTCACCATGGACACTCAAAAAAACTTAACCAATATCAAACTACACCCCATATCCGGACTTACTAACGTATTTACCCAAAACAAATCAAAATGATCTTGTTTCCCAAAAAAAATTCATTTCTCAAGACAATAGTTTTCAATTGCAATTCAAAATCCATGATAACAATGAAATGGAATGGCAATGCAATATGTAACAATGCATTAGAATAGTTCCAATTTCAATTCCACCAACAATACTCCATTGTGATCAAATTCCATATCTCTATCAATGCAATATCAGAATATAATCCCAAGAGATAATACAACAATATCAACATTCATATAGTCTCCACATGTTAATCAACATTTCCAATTTAGTCATTTTAAGACAAATCAATAACATACTATATATCAAACTTACAAAGTTCTAACATTTCTCATCCTTCCAAGAAATCCTTCATTAAATGCAAACATAGTAATCCCTCACCGGTTACCAAGCCAAAACTTCTAAGCAATAGGTTTATAGTGATTATGCTTTTGACCCGACCCATTTGATGCTTCGGACTCGTATTTTATGGTTTCTGAATGTTGTTCATTGTCGTTTCCCCCTTATTCTTACTTGACTGCAGCTATTGGGTTGTTATGGTTGTGTTTGGAACAAGTTGGTCGCTTGATTTTCAAACCTTTTGTTGCCTAGATTTTTGGTCCTCCGCTCGAGTGGCACATCTTGCGCTCAAGCAGTCTTTGCAAACTCTCAATACTTTTGCAGGCCTGCAAAATTACTGGGCAAGTGTTTTCTATGCTCGAGTAACGTTTCCTACGCTCGAGCAGATGGGTGCTCGAGCGTTAGTCGGTTGTCTGCAAAACTACTGGGAGTGTGCATTCTGTGTTTGAGCGTCACTTCTTGCGCTCGAGCAGAACAACTTATTGTATCTAATACTTGAGCATCAACTCTTGTGCTTGAGTGGACTGTGCGTATATCAGTTTGCGAAAATGACTTTTTATATCACTTTTTCAGATCTATTTCTTTTCAAACCGTAAAGTTGAGACCCTCTCTCTCTAAAACCTAATCTCTCTATATTTTTCATCTAGATCTAATGATCTCTTCACCCTTGTGCCTTTGTTAAAAAGGTAGAGCACGTCGTGGGCTCGCTTTTCATCTGAACAAAAGAAGGTTTTGGTGTCTTTGAACTTTCCCCTTTGCTTTGCTTGTCTTCTCACTTTGAGGTAGGGATTTTCAACACTTTTCTATGAGTTTTAACTTAAATATTTGTTGATATGTAAGAAACATTTGGATTTGAGGTGATTTTGAACAAACCTAGGGTTTCAAGTTAAAATCAAAAGAGGGGTTTTTGAATGAACATATTGGAAATGGTTATGGAAGCAGCTATGAGCTTGTGTTGTGCTAAAATTGTTGATTTTGGTGTTTGGGGTGAGATTGGAAAAAATGGTCTTTTGCCCTAAAATGTCTTGAATAATTATTTTGCATAAATAACAGAATTGGTAATGAGAATATGAAAATTGGATGGATGTTTGTATGAATGGTGGAATTAGATGTGTATTATCTCACACCTATGGAAATTTGGACAAGTTATCTGTTGTAAAGATTGTATATCCGTTTAGAAATATCTATTTTGGGCTATCAGCAGAGGATAACCATGATTGTTGTAGAAATTGCATAAGGATTAGGCAAATTAAAACTAAACTCTAGACTGTTATCATTGAATATGATTATGATGTATATACATTGTATATGTATGATATTTGAGAAGAGAAAGAGGATGTACTCCATATTTGGGAGGAGAAATGGGATGAACTCTATTAAATTAAGTTGGCCTGTGTATCTAGGGTGAGGGTCCCGAAAACCGCACGTTTACATGGGTGCCAATTTCCACGGACGAAATTCCTTTAAAATGGCAAATGGAAGTAATTGTATGATAGTTATGTTGATTTGAGATCCACTGAGTTGTGTCCTCAGTTTGGTTGTCTAGAATGAATGGAATTGACTCATGAATTGAGATAAAATGAATAAAGATAATATGAATTGTAACATAAAGCTTGGCATGGCATGGTTTTGCAAAAGAGTCATAAGTGGTTTTATCATGGGCATTAGACATGCATTTCATACTTGTATCTTTGCTAAAATTCATGTATTGTGTTAAATTGTTTCTACTGGGCTTTAGACTTGGAGCAAGGGCTTGTTTTTGTTGTATTTAATTTGTATAGCCAAGGCTTTAATTGTATTGAGCTAGACTCAATTTGTTATAACCAAGGACTGACTTGGAAAGATGTAAGTCGTTAGGGCATTTAAATATTTGTTCAACTTTCATCTTTTGATTATTAGTAACACATGCTATAGATTCAAGATAGGACATTTATGAATGTATGTCGCATGTGTCATCTTTTGTATGTTAACTTTGATGAATGAAAGTATGTTGTTTCAATTCTATTTCTGCAAATGATATGGGTTTGTCATATTTTTTGGAGCGTTACAACATGGTATCAGAGCGTATCGGGTTTGAATACTTTGGGTACTACAATGGGTTTGTCTCGCTTGCTAAAGACTTTAGTATAAACGATGTGTGCTTATATAATAACATGCTTATGTGAGTATTTGAGTATGAGATTTAATTTCTAGGATGTTGATTGAGTCTACGGGTTTCTAGAAGTCTTATTAGAAGAGCACTTGATCACTGTTGTTTTTAATTGGAACTCTGACAACACCGCGAGATGTTCATTATCTAGAAATAAAATTTGTATGTGTTTATGTGACAACGTGTTTATGTGGAGTGAATTACTTTTGTCCACAGCATTACGACGCGAGTGAGTTAGTTTCGGCACATTGGTAAATATGCTAATCTCTTTTGTTACCTTCATTAGGATGTTAGGACGTGGACGTAGTGGTAGGCGTAGTAAGCCTAGACGATAGGAGATGCTGACACCGGATAATATTTCAGCACAGGAAGAAGGTATTGGTCAAGCTAATGTAGCTGAACCAGTTGATCAACAGGCCATGGGCACCTTAGCCCGCGAAATGGACAGAGCATTGAGGGAATCCATAAACATTCTCAGAGTTGAGAATCAAGTCCAGGCCCTAGTAACTGAGGCAGTGCCATCTTTTCTGAAGCGAGAGTTTTTCCGGGCGAACATTGATGAGTTTGTGGGTGATCCCAAAGAGCCACTAAAGGCAGATGAGTGGTTAGAACAGATAGTGAAGGCGTTCAAGATGCTTGGCATCGAGGATGACGGATTAAGAGTGACCTTGGCATCCTTCCAGTTGAAGGAAGATACGGGTCAATGATGGAAGGATGCGCGTGGGTACATTACAGTGACTTAGGAGACCTTTGTCAACATCTTCTAGGACAAGTTCTTGCCTCCCACTGTTAAGGAGAAGTTGAGGGATCAATTTTCTCAGCTCAAGCAGTTGAGCACACCGGTGGCCGAGTTTGAGGTCGTATTCACTAGTCTATCGAGGTTTGCACTGGAACTTATGGTGATTGAGGAGCACCGTTGCTTAGAGTTCGAGAAAGGTTGAGGACCAGGCTTATGTTTAAAGTGGCAAGGTCGACGAGTAGGGATTATGGATGCCTTGTGGAGGTGGCGGCTCATCTGGAGACCGTAATACAGATGGAGGTGGAGAGGATGAAGGGCTCCAAGAGGAGTTAAGATGTTGAAGGGGACAGTAAGAGGCAGAGGGGTTCTAACCCATAGCAGTCCCAAGGAGCTCAGTCAAGGTCCACCTTTCCAGTGCCGAGTTCAGGTTCTGGAAGAGGTGGTTAGGGAGATTTCACTTGTTACAAGTGTGGCTAGTTGTGCCATAAGTCTCCAGCTTGCCCGCAGAGAGGAGGAGAGCAACAGTCCGCATCATCTGCGGCTCGTTCTCAAAGCCAGAGTCAGGGAAAAAGCCAGCCGCTCACTTGTTATTAAGGGTGCAACTCAGGCAGGTTCAGGCAGGTTGGGTGGTTGTCCAAGCCCAGCCCAAGTTGTGGTGAGATCTGCTCAGGCCCGAATTGTAACCCGAGGTTGCCTGCCCAAGCCCGACCCGAGTTAAACCCCAGTTGCCCGAATTGTAAATCAATTTCAGTATTTTTTTTTTAAATTATTAAACTTCGACTCTATTTACATTTTTGTTATATATAAAAAATCATTAATACCATCAAAACAAATAATTTATATAATGTAAGAGAGATGCCGCTATAGCAGTCTTTACAATTTATGAGTGAAAATAAGATAAAAAAAAGATTTTATGCTATTTTTATATATAATATATATTCAATATGATTTAATAATCTAAATTACTTTAATATCATGTAATGGCTAATAATATATATATATTTAATATTTTTATATATCTATATATGTATAATTTAGGCTTCGGGTTGCTCGGGTTATTTGATATCTTTGTCCAAGTCCGCCCAAATTTAATTCAGGCTTTTGAATATTTGCCCAATACCGTACCAAATTTGAAAAAATTTTGTCCAAGCCCTAAAAAAAATCAGGTTGGGTTCGGGTTGCTCGGGTTAAGCCTGCCTAAGTTGCACCCCTACTTGTTATCCATGTGGGCAGGCAAGGCACATAAAGAGGTTTTTTCCATAGTTGGGTAGTACACCCAGTGCTTCTGGTTCGAGGTAGGCACAGAGCCACCAGCCTGCACAATCAGCACAAGCTTTGACGGCCAATCAAGGAGCCTCTTCAGCTTAGCCAGTGCATCAGGCTTATGCTCCGAGGGGTGAGTAGGTAGAGCAGAGACCTTCAGGGTGTGTATATGTTGTTACTGTGCTAGATCTTGTACCAGCTCTTTTGATAGTGAGAGGTACCTTCTTGTTTGTAATTAAGTTGCTAATGTGTTGATTGATACGAGTACATCCCATTCATTTATTTCATCTGCATTTGCATCGGTTTTGCGGTTAGAGTTGGCTCAGTTAGCATCTCCTATCTGTGTAGAGTCCCCTATTGGTGGTGAGGTTGTTTTGAAACAGGGGTGTCAAGGCTGTGACATAGAGGTTGTCGGTCGCCGACTTCCTTTTGCATTTGTATTGATTAATATGTCTAGCTTTGACATTACTGGTTGTTACCTTATCAGGCTATTATAGGCTGCTACCGTCAGAGGGTTACTGTATGTACCTTGAGCGATGATTGCTTTTATTTCTTGGGAGACCGGGTTGATAAAGTCTTATCACCGATGTATGATCCGCGTGAGCGGAGTGAGCTTAGTTGCCCTTTTGCTAACTTCCTTTGTACTGAATATGATGAAGTCCAAGTTGAGCTACCAAAGGTAGTTAATGAATACCCGTATATTTTTTCAAAGGACCTTACCAGTTTACCACCTCACCAGCAGATCGAATTCTCTATTGATTTAGTGCCTAGCACGGCATCATATAGATTTGCGCCTGCCGAGTTAAGTGACTTGAAGATTCAACTCCAAGAGCTGCTAGATAAGGGTTTTATCCGCCCTAATTCTTCACCTTGGGGAGCACCGGCTCTTTTTTCCAAAAAGAAAGATGGTGTGTTGCGACTTTGTATAGATTATCGGAAGTTGAACCGAGTAACTATTTAGAACAAGTACCCAATGCCTCGTATAGATGATTGGTTTGATTAGTTGAAGCGGTCTTATTGCTTTTCTAAGATAGACCTGAGATCAAGTTATCACCAGTTGAGAGTGAGAGAGGAGGATATCCCGAAGACAACATTTCGTACGCGGTATGGCCATTATGAGTTTCTAGTGATGCCTTTTGGGCTCACCAATGCACCAACTGTGTTTATGGACTTGATGAACTAGATCTTCCGTGAGTTCCTAAATCATTTTGTGGTCATTTTTATAGATGATATCTTGATTTACTCACCCTCTAAGGAGGAACATGAGGAACGCTTGCGGGTAGTACTTGAGTTACTCAAAGCCCACAAACTGTATGCTAAGTTTGGAATGTGTGAATTCTAGCTAAGAGAAGTTAAGTTCTTAAGCCATGTAGTATCCAGGGAAAGGGTGACTGTAGATTCATCCAAGATAAAGGTAGTCCAAGATTAGGAACAACCTAAGAATGCTGTTGAGATCCATAGTTTTCTTGGGGTTGGCCGGGTATTACTGTCAGTTCATGAAGGATTTCTCTAGATTAGCTTCACCTTTAACTAGATTGACAAGGAAGGGGGTTAAGTTTGTGTAGAATGAGACTTGTGAGAAGTCTTTCTAAAAGCTTAAGGTTAGACTTACCACTGCTCTAGTTTTAATTATTTTGGAGAGTGGTTTAGGCTTTTCTATGTATTGTGATGCCTCACGGAAAGGTTTGGATTGTGTTTTGAAGCCAGAGGGAAATGTAGCCTATAGCTCACGGTAGTTAAAAGCACATGAGATGAACTACCCTACTCACGACCTAGAGTTAGCAGCGGTGATTTTTGCCCTAAAGATTTGGAGACATTATCTGTATGGTGAGAAGTTTGAGGTGTTTTCGGATCACAAGAGTCTAAGATATCTGTTTACACATAAGGACTTAAATCTGAGGTAGAGGAAGTAGATGGAATTCATAGAAGACTATGATTTTGAGTTGCACTATCATTTGGGGAAGGCCAATGTTGTGGCTAATACATTGAATAGGAAATCTATTAGCAATGTAGCTTGTATTGCCATCAAAGAATGGGAGATGTTGGGTACTATTGGGGAGTTTGACTTACATTTGGAAAAGTCTATTGAATCTGCAACCTTGTTTTTAGTTGTTGCACAACCTACACTTGTGAACCAAGTATTAGAAGCACAGAAAGGTGACCTTGAAGTAGAATCCCTACGGGGAGAAGATTTCTAATGGGAAGGTAGAAAGAGGCTTGACTATGTATCCCGACCTGAGTGTGAGATATTATGACCATCTTTTCATGTCAGAGTCTTGCCTAGAGGAAGTAATCCGAGAGTTTCACTATTCATGTCTTACAGTGCATCCGAGATGCACAGAGATGTATCACGATCTTAGTCGCTAGTTTTTGATGGAAGGGTACTTGTCAACAAGTGAAAGCCAAGCATCAAAAAGCCAGCGGATTTGTTGTAACCCTTGCCTATAGCTAAGTGGAAATGGGAACATGTCACAATGGATTTTGTTATGGGCCTTTCAAGTGCTCAATGGGATAGTGATACCATTTGGGTGGTAGTTGACCGGTTGACTAAGTCAGTGCACTTTACACTTATGCGTGTGAGTGACTCGGTGGATTTTCTCGCCAACTTACACATTAGGGACATAGTGAGGTTGCACAGGGTCCCAATGACGATTGTGTCAGATAGAGATCCGTGTTTTACAGCTTAATTGTGGCAGAGCCTACAGAGTGTTAGGGGTTGTTTGGGATGATCTAAATAAGTCTACTTTTTGACTTTTTTATGAAATATGGGTTGGTTTGAAGTGATGTTTTAGAGAGGTGATGTGACTTAAATAAGATAATGTGACTTAAATAGGATAGTGACTTTTAACTTTTTAACTTTTTTCAAACATACCAAACCAGTCCTAAATTGACTTTTAGCACCGCTTATCATCCTCAAACTGATGGGCAATCCTAGCATACTATTTAGATCTTTGAGGATATGCTTCAGGGTTGTGTCATTGACTTTAAGGGTTCGTGGGAAAGACACTTGCCCTTAGTGGAATTTGTCTATAACAATGGCTTCCAGTCGAGTATTGGTATGGCATCGTTTGAGGCCTTATATAGCTGACTATGTAGATCTTCTGTATGTTGGGCAGAGGTGGGTGATGCACCTATGTTGGGTCCAGAGTTAGTCCGAGAAACGACGGAGAAAGTTGCACTTATCCGTAAGAGGTTGGTTACGACCCAGAGTCGTCAGAAGAATTATGCCGATCGTAGGAGGAGACCTTTTTTTTTTTGAGGTGGGAGACCATGTATTCTTAAAGATATCACCTAGAAGAGGTTTGATGAGGTTTGGAAAGAGTGGGAAGTTGTCCCCTTGATTCATTGGGCCTTTTGAAATCCTGGAGCTGATTGGAGAGGTAGCTTACCATTTGGCCTTGTCACCACAGCTTTCTGAGGTTCATGATTAGTTTCATATTAGTATGCTTCGGAAGTATGAGCCGGATCCATCGCACATGTTGGACTGAATCGACTTAAAGGTAGATGAGGATGCCTCATATAAAGAGAGGCCGGTGAGAGTCTTGGATACTCGGGACCAAGTCTTATGAGGTAGGATGATTCCCTTGGTTAAGGTATTGTGGAAACATCATGGGGTTGAGGAAGTAACTTGAGAATGCGAGTTGGAAGTCTGTGAGAAATATACACACTTATTTGTTGATGTTTGAGCATGTAATGGGATTTTGTCATGTTAATGAAATATGAAAACATTGTATATGTTTTGGATATATGGGAACATTGTATATGTTGTGTATGTTTTGGAAACATGAATTTAATATAAACATTGTAAATGTTTTAGAAAATGTGGATTTTACTTTCAATATTGGAACTTGTGTATCAAGTTAATGAAAATGGATGACCGGAGAATAGATCATGGTATTGGGATTGATTATCTATCGTTATTGTGTTTGGTTTAAACATAACTGTAAAACTTGATTTGAAATTTCAGGGACGAAATTCTTTAAGGGGGGAGGTTATAGCGATTCCGATTTTGACCCGACCCATTTGATGTTCTGAACTTGGGTTTTATGGTTTCTGAATGTTGTTCATTGTCGTTTCCCTCTTATTCTTACTTGAATGTGGCTATTGGATTGTTGTGGTTGTGTTTGGAACAGGCTGGCCGCTTGATTTTCAAACCTTTTGCTGCCCAGATTTTTGGTCCTCCGCTCGAGCGGCACTTCTTACGCTTGAGTTGTATTTGCGAACTCTCAGTACTTTTGCAGGCCTGCAAAACTACTAGGAGAGTGTTTTCTATGCTAGAGCAATATTTTCTACGCTCGAGCGGATGAGCGCTCAAATGGCCCTTCTTGCGTTCAAGCGTTGGTCTGTTGTTTGCAAAACTACTCTACACTCCATCGTCACTTCTTGCGCTCGAGCGGAACAACTTATTTTGTCTTACACTCGAACGTTTACTCTTGCGCTCGAGCGGACTGTCCTTATATTAGTTGCAAAAATGACTTTTTACATCACTTTTTCAGATCTATTTCTCTTCAAACCCTAAAGTTGAGACCCTCTCTCCCTAAAACCAACCCTCTCTCTACTTTTCATCTAGATCTAGTGATCTCTTCACCCTTGTGCCTTTGTTAAAAAGGTAGAGCATGTCATGGGCTCACTTTTCATCCGAACAAAAGAGGGTTTCAGTGTTTTTGAAGTTTTCCCTTTGCTTTGCTCGTCTTCTCACTTTGAGGTAGGGATTTTCAACACTCTTCTATGAGTTTTAACTTAAATATTTGTTGATATGTAAGAAAAATTTGGATTTAAGGTGATTTTGAACAAACCTAGGGTTTTAACTTAAAATCAAAAGAGGGGTTTTTGAATGAACGTATTGGAAATGGTTATAAAAGTAGATATGAGCTTGTGTTGTGTTAAAATAGTTGATTTTGGTGTTTGGAGTGAGATTGGGAAAAAGGGTTTTTTGCCCTAAAATGTCTTGAATAATTATTTTGCATAAATAACGGAATTGGTAATAGGAATATGAAATTGGTTGAATGTTTGTATGAATGGTGGAATTAGATATGTATTACCTCACATCTATGGAAATTTGGACAAGTTATCTGTTGTAAAGATTGTATATCCGTTTAGAAATATCTGTTTTAGACTATCGGCAGAGGATAGCTATGATTGTTGTAGAAATTTTATGAGGATTTGGCGAATTTAAACTAATCTCTAGATCGTTATCGGTGAATATGATTACGATGTGCATACATTGTATATGTATGATGTTTGGGAGGAGAAATGGGATGTACTCCATATTTGAGAGGAGAAATGTGATGGACTCCATTAAATTAAGTTGGCCTGTGTGTCCAGAGTGAAAGTTTCGAAAACTGTGCGTATACATGGGTGTCGATTCTCGCGAACGAATTTCTGTAAAATGAAAAATTGAAGTAATTGTATGATAGTTATGTTGATTTGAGACCCACTGAGCTGTGTCCTCGGTTTGGTTGTCTGGAATGAATGGAATTGACTCATGAATTGAGATAAAATGAATTGAGATAATATGAATTATGACATAAAGCTTGGCATGGCATGGTTTTGCAAAAGAGTCATAAGTGGTTTTATCATGGGCATTGGATACGCATTTCATACTTGTATCTTTGCTAAGATTCATATATTGTATTAGATTGTTTCTACTAGGCTTTAGCTCACCTTACTTAGGAAAAACTATTTTCAGGTGCTGATGACATGCCTCCGCCAAGATAGTAGCTTAGAGAGACTTAGAGCAAGGGCTTGTTTTTGTTGTATTTAATTTGTATAGCCAAGGGCTTTAATTGTATTGAGCTAGACTCATTTTGTTGTAACCAAGGACTAACTTGGAAAGACGTAAGTCATTAGGGCATTTAAATATTTGTTCAACTTTCATCTTTTGATTATTAGTAACACATCCTATAGATTCAAGATAGGACATTTATGAATGTATATCGCATGTGTCACCTTTTATATATTAACTCTGATGAATGAAAGTATGTTGTTTCAATTCTATTTCTACAAATGAGATGGGTTTATCATATTTTTTGAGGCGTTACAAGGTTCGTCAATTTCTAACTCACATACTTTATCAATGTAATGTAATTACAATCTTTCCAAAACTCATCACCATCCCAATCATTCAATAGAATTAAATTCCTTTTTTTTTTTTTTTTCTCTTGCAAGTAAAATCTCGAGATCTTCAAGTTAAATCATAATTTTCAATAAGTATAAGTGAATATTCCAACACTTGATCAATTTTATCAAAATCTTCTCTTGACTATAAATATAAAATATAACACAAGTGTTCACTTTCCAATTATCAACAATAACCCCATGAAATTAAACCAAGGAAAAAAATAAATAAATAAATAAATAAATAAAATTTTTGATAACTCATTCTTGTTTTAATCCAATTCATCCATTTGCTCCAAATGAATTAAAATCACATTCTTTTCTTTTCTTGTCAAAGACTGCCAAAATCATTCAAATATCTCATATATGAATTTTAAGTAATATTATGATAACATAACTCAACTAGTAAAACTAGGGACCAAATACCATACTACATCAACTTAATCTCGTTTATTTCTCCAAATCTCATACTTGGTTAACTTCATCACTTTTAATCTCATAATATTAAAAGTTAGGAATTTAAACCCAATAACACCCCTTTAATTACGAAGAATTTAAAATATTAACTAAACTAATTTAATTCATCAAATTAGTAAGTTTATTATATTCACCATCTTCCAAATTATTAACACCAAATATAATTTCACATATCTCATCTCTCTAACACAACCATATTTCATGCCAAACTATTCAATTAGCCAATCTTTCCCAACTCTCTACAAATAATAATTTTCACAACTTTTCTCAAAATAATTAGTCACGTGATATTTATCTCAAAAATCATGAAATTGTCCAAGCATAAACTTTTTTAGGTTAGGAGTTCGAAAGTTCACATTTCATCTTTTCATTTTCACAAAAATGGACAAAACCTAATCATCAATATATGTCACCATTCATAAAATATCATGAATACAACACTTTTACACTATGTTTGGGAACCTAGGAGAGAAAAGAAAATAAATTATTGTAATTTCTTTCCTTTTTGTTTGGATAAGGAAGAAATTAAAGAAAATAAATGATTGTGATTTCTCTCATTCTTGTTTGGTTAGATTTCATTAAGAGAAAAGAAAAGAAATTATTTTATGTTATATTACCAAAATAACCTTTTTATATTTTCAATCATTTTATTTCTTTTATTTTTATAGAGACAAAATTGGTATTATGAAAATAGTGGTTTCTTTTCTCTCTTAATCTCTCCACTTTTGGAAAGATTGAAAATGAGACTTATAAGAGAAATAAGTTTCTCTCCATTTCTCTTCATTTCTTTCCATTTCTCTGTACTTAAGTTATCCAAACAAGTAAGAAAAATACACATCTCTCAATTTCTTTTCTTTTCTCTCCAAATCACTCAATCCAAACATAGCGTTAGAGTTTTTAATCCCAAAAGAATTCTCTAATTCCAACTTAACAATTTACACAATATTCATCAACATTATTTAAAAAAAAAAAATAAATTCCAAAATTAAAGATGAAAAATATTTCAACTTTATTTTTGTCAAAATAAATTATCTAATGGATACAACCCATACAACTACTAAAATTTAATTTTGGATTTTTAACAAAAATTTTCAACACAAGATGATTTTCCCAAATCAAGTTCAAAATACCAATATTCTTAACATTTCAACATAATTTTCTTCCAAAAATTAACCAAATAAAAATCTGAGAAATATATATATATATATATATATGCAATGCCTCCTATAATGATATATTTTCTCAAAATATCCCTAACATAATTGTAAGGTAATAATATGAAAACAGTCCCTACCTTGTATAATGAAGAGGAGTAAATCCGAAAGGCAAACTTCACCTGATCATGAATCTAAGACAGCCATTGTGAAGATCACAACAAGCTTTCCGACTTTTATTTACAAAGCTTTTGCAAAATCTCACTCTAAGGACTCTCATTTGAAGCTCAAAGATTAAACAGTAATGGAAAACAAAGAGACAGAGAGAGAGCTGAGCTTCTGCTCAAAAAAAAAAAAAAAGGAAAAGAAAAATGAAGAAAGAAAGAAGAAAAAGAACAAGGAGAGAGGAAGGGGGATAGCCCCACGTGGGTTGCCTTTCCAAGAATTAGTTTCTCCAAAAACTAAAATTTTTGTAATAATACCTCAAAATTTTATAATATAAATTATAAAATAATATAATTTTTCTCACCACAAAATATAATATTTTGCTCACTATGAAATATATACTCATTTTCATTCATTACAGAAATATATAATTTTTCACCGTATGACACTCCATAAATTCAACTTTCAAATGTAAAGTATATGTTAGGGAAAATATATGATTTCCCACCAGTAAATCAATCAATGAGAATAAAAATTAATACAAAAAAATTAAATCAACAGTGACACAAGAATTTTAAGTGGTTCCCTTAATGTGAGATACGTCCATGAGATCGAAATCCGATTCCACTATCAACCTAAGAGTTTCCAAACGATTACAAACGAGACACAAATGGTCTCACAAAACTACCTTTAGGTGAATTCCAAATAATCACAAATAAACGAAAGGAAAGACCTCACCAAATAGATGAAACAAAAGTCTTCAAAATAGAGTTGAAGAAGATCACAAGTGTTAATCAAAATAGCTTCCATTAACACTACAAAATACAGTCGAAAATCATCTTTGGAATTAATTTCCCAAGCACACCATCGAATTAGATCATCAATGTTAGCAGCAAAAGAAAACTCCAAAGACCAACCCAAAGAGCAGCCGCCACATGCTAATGTAGAAAAGCAAAACAATCCCAAATATATATATTTGGAATTCTTGGACTTTTTATCAAAATCCTAGTTGTACCAAACTAATTATAAAAAATCCATTGGGCTTCCAAAAATTAGATATAATATATTAAAATATATTATAACCAACACGAAACTAAACCAAATATTTTAATAAACCAATTGGGTCCCATACTCCAATAAGGAGGTATACCCAACAATTCTCCTCCTACTGACTTAGGTGGAGACATCAACCATACCCACCAAAGTTCGACATTTCAAATGTTTGTCCCTCAACAAAGTCTTAGTCAACATATCTAAAATATTATCTTCTGTGTGAATCTTTTCGAGTTGTAGCAATTTCGAATCTAACATGTCACGAATCCATTGGTATCTCACATCAATGTGTTTGGATCTCGAATGAAAAGTGAAATTTTTACTCAAATGAATAGCACCTTGACTATCACAATAAAGCACATACCTTTCTTGCTTCAAACCCAATTCTTGCAAAAATTTCTTCAACCATAACTCTTCTTTGCAAGCTTTCGTAATGGCGATAAATTCAACTTTGGTAGTTGAGAGAGCAATACATTTTTGTAATTTAGATTGCCATGCCATAGCTCCCCCTACAATTGTCATCAAATACCCTGAAGTAGATTTCCTATAATCAATATCACCGGCCATGTCAGAATCTATGAACCCATTAAACATCGGCTTACCATCCTCAAAACACAAACACACCTTTGAAGTCCCTTAAACATATCTTAGAATCCATTTCACCGCTGCCCAATGTTCTTTACCCAAATTAGAGAGAAACCGACTCACCACACTAATAGCGTGAACAATATCCGGCCTTGCACAAACCATGATATACATCAAAGAATCAACCGCTGAAGTATAAGGAATTTTCTACATCTCTTCCTTGTCTTTCTCACTTGTAGGACATTGATTCAAACTAAGCTTGAAGTGACCCGCAAGTGGACAACCAACCGACTTTGCTTTATCCATGTTGAACCTCTCAAAAACTTTTTCAATATAGCTTTCTTCATACAACTAAATCAGCCCCTTTTTGCGATCACGAACAATTTTTATACCAAGTATTTGCTTTGCCGGCCTCAAGTTTTTCATAGCAAACGACTTGCTCAACTCCAATTTCAACTCATTAATCATAATGTAATCTTGGCCCACAATTAACATGTCATCAACATAAAGCAAAAGAATAACAAATTTACCATCTGAAAATTTTTTCACAAACACACAATGGTCCGAAGTGGTTTTAAAAAAACTATTATTCATCATGAAAGAGTCAAACTTTTTGTACAATTGCCACAGGGCTTGCTTGAAACCATACAAACTTTTCTTCAATTTGCAAACAAATTTCCCTTTCCCTTTCTCTATAAAACCTTCTGGTTGCTCCATATAAATTTCTTCTTCAAGGTCACCATGAAGAAATGCAGTCTTCACATCAAGTTGCTCAACTTCAAGATTCATACTTGCGGCCATGCCAAGTACAACCCGAATAGAAGATATCTTCACAACCGGCGAGAAAATCTCATCAAAGTCAATACCTTTCTTTTGCCCAAAGCCTATCACAACAAGACGTGCTTTGTACTTCAGATTCTTGCCATCATTCTTCAATTTGAAAACCCACTTATTTTTCAGAATTTTCATCCCCTTAGGCAACTTCACTAAATCATAAGTGTGATTTTCAAGTAAGGAATTCATCTTCTCTTTCATGGTCTTTTTCCAATCATCTTTCATTGCATACTCAATTGCTTCTTGGAAGCTCTCGGGCTCTCCTCGATCGGAAATCAATACAAATTCATTGGGAGGATACTTTCTTGAAGGTTGTCAGTCCCTTGTAGATTTTCTCAACTCAAGTTGTGGTGGCAATTCTTGAGTTGGATGCTCTTCCTCAATTTCTGGCTCAAGTTCATTAAGATTAACATCATCCTCTACATCTTCAATAGGTGGCTGCACATCTTCCCCATTTTCATCATCAACTGAAGATGAAGAAGATGGATTCATGTCAATGAGATCACTAGTTTTTGGCTCTGGTTGATCACCTTTGCCAAAATCTTCAATTGTTTAGTCTTCAAGAAACACAATATCACAGCTTCAAATAACTTTCTTGTTGACCGAATCCCACAATCTATAACCAAATTCATCATGTTCATAGCCAAGAAAAATGCATTGCCTTGACTTGCTATAAAGCTCGGACTTTTTATCCTTTGGAATGTCAACAAAGGCTCGACAACCAAATACTCTCAAGTGCTCATAAGACACATCTTTGTTGGTCCAAACTCTTTCGGGAACATTACCATTCAAAGGATAGGAGGGGGACAAATTGATCACGCCAACCGATGTTCTCATTGCCTTACCCTAAAAGGATCTTGGGAATTTAGCATGTGAAAGTAAACACCTTATTCTTTCCAGAATGGTATGGTTCATCCTCTCGGCAACGCCATTTTGTTGAGGAGTCTTCTTAACTGTCTTTTGATGCCAAATACCTTGGCTGCGACAATACTCATCAAATGGCCCAATGTATTTACCACCATTGTCTGTTTAGATGCACTTCAATTTCTACCCTATTTCTCTTTGACCCATGGCCTGAAAATACTTAAATACATCTAGAACTTTATCTTTAGTTTTTAGTATAAAAGCCTAAACTTTCCTTGAATAATCATCAATGAAAGTAACAAAATAAAGTGCACCACTATGTGTTCTAACTTTTAAAGGACCACAAACATCCGAATGAATCAACTCCAAAACATTTTCTTTTCTAGAAGCAACAATTTTATGAAAAGAAACTCTATGTTGTTTACCCGCCAAACAATGAACACAAGTTTTAAGATGCGTATCTTTCAAATCGGGTAAAAACTCTTTTTTTAACAAAACTTGTAGCCCATTTTCACTCATATGGCCAAGTTGCTTATGCCACAATTCGATAGAAGAATCATCTTCAAGTGCATTGACAACACCTTTACAAATTTTTCCTTACATCGAATAAAGTGTATGAGTCTTCTTGCACTTAGCCACCACCAAAAAACCTTTTGTGAGCTTCTATATTCCATAACCAAATTTTGTTGTAGCCTTCATCATCTAGCTTTCCAGTACATATCAAATTGAGGCGAATGTCAGGAACATGCCTCACATATTTAAGCAACAACTTGCAGCCCAAATTTGTTTCCAAGCAAACATCACTCATGCCAATAATATTGGACAAACCTTCATTACCCATTCAAACACAACCATAATCTCCTTTAGTGTAGGTAGTGAAGAAATCAATTCGAGAAGTCACATGAAAAGAAGCACCGAAATCAATTACCCAATTACTCTCTTGGCCCACAAAATTGATATAATCATCTTCACAGACGACCATGAGATCATCGGTAGTAACCGCCGTTGTGTCTTCTTGCTTCTTATCCACACTTTTGTCATGTCTTTTCTCCTTGTTCTTGAGCTTTTAGCATTCCCACTTCATGTACCCTTTCTCATGACAATAATAGTACTCAATGTCTTTCTTTGAAAAAGAGTCATCTTTTGATTTGTCATGGCTTTGATCACGACCATGAGGAGTCTTACTCCTTCCCCTTGTTTTGATTCGGCCTCTCACAACAATGCCTCTGAATGAGAAGAACCCCCTGATTTTCTTCTAGTTTCCTAATTCAACAAGCTACTAGTGACTTAGCTCATTGTGATAACTCCATCGGGAGCCGAATTACTAACCGTCACAACCAAAGTCTCCCGACTTTCGAGCAAAGAACTAAGTAGCATCAAAGCCTATAACTCATCATCAAAAACAATTTTTATAGAAGCAAGTTGGTTAACAATACTCTTTATTTCATTCAAATGTTTCGGAATAGGGCTGCCCTCTTTATATTTTAAAGTAACCAACTCACAAAACAGAAAAATTTTATTTGTGGCTGATTTCCTATCATAAAGGCCTTATAATTTTTTTTCCATAAATCATGTGCTGAAGTTTCAGTAGCAATATGAAAATACACACTGTCATCAATCCATTGACGGATAACACCAACGGCTTTTAGATTAAGCCTCTTCCATTCATCATCTTGCATACCCTCAGGTTTGCCACTGTCACCCTCAATAGGCCCATACAAATCTTTACAAAATAATAGGTCCTCCATTTTAGTTTTCCAAGTTACCCAATTGCTTCCATTGAAGCTAGACATGCGACCCACATTTCCCTCCGTTGATTTACACAAATAAATAAACTCAAATAAACTGTAAGCTCTGATATCAGTTGTTAGGAAAAATATATGATTTCCTACAAGTAAATCAATCAATGAGAATAAAAACTAATGCGGAAAAATTAAATCAATAACGACACAAGAATTTTACGTAGTTCCCTCAATGTGAGATACGTCCACGGGATCGAAATTTGATTCTACTATCAACCAAAGAGTTTCCAAACGATTACAAATGAGGCATGAATGGTCTCACAAAATCATCCTTAGGTGAATTCCAAATAATCACAAATAAACAAGAGGAAAGACCTCACCAAATAGATGAAACAAAAGTCTTCGAAACAAAGTTGAAGAAGACCACAAGTCTAAATCAAAATAGCTTCCACTAACACTACAAAATGCAGCTGAAAATCATCTTTGGAATTAATTTCCCAAGCACACCACCGAATTAGATCATCAATGTTAGCAGCAAAAGAAAACTCCAAAGACCAACCCAAAGAGCAGCCACTGCACACTAATGTAAAAAAACAAAACAATCCCAAATATATATAGTTGGAATTCTTGGGCTTTTTATCAAAACCCTAGTTGTACCAAACTGATTATAAAAAATTCATTGGGCTTCCAAAAGTTAGATATAATATATTAAAATATATTATAACCAGCACCAAACTAAACCATATTTAAATAAACCAATTGGATCTCATACTCTAATAAGGAGCTATACCCAACAGTATAATCATATATAATAAATAATAACAACTCCCATAGTGGTCAATACTAATAACATAATCAAAAATGACCAAACAGTTAAACATGTATAATTAAACAAACTCAAATTAAATTAAATCTAAATCATGGGTCTTGAATTAAATTCTCACTCATAAGCTAAACGTCACCCAATTACATATCAAAGTAGACCTAACAAACTAATCTCAAGTCATGGTTCAACATACAAAACTCATTTCAACTTCTGCTATAAATTAAACTGAACACCAATCAGTCCGCGAATTTTCATAAAATAAATACTCATTGATAAATTCTGAAATTTTTATCCAACGTGCTTGACTCATATGGGAACAACATATAAAAATTTCAAAATTTTCTAAGAACAGGAACTATTTAAAAAAAAAAAAAACTGAACTATTTTTACACATAATTTTACATAGTAGTCAAATCCGAATATTGTTCAATTAAATTATGCACTGACTATTTAAAAAAAAAAAAAAAAAAACAATTTGGGTCATTAAATAGGCCCTCATTAACAATAACTTGTGAGAGATATTAGACTTCAAAGAAGAAAGAAAATTGGGTACACGATGAGTTACTGTGTTATAAGTGTAGTTAACATAAATGCGGATACAAATCAGTGTTAATAACTAGTGTGAGAAATTAGACTTGTAAGTGCAATTAACATAAAGGATGACAGACATTGGTGTTAGTAACTAGTGTGAGAAATTAGACTTGTTAGCGTAATTAACATAAAGGAGGACACAAATCGGTATTAGTAACTACTGAGTGAGATTAACGACAAACTAACAAAATTTTGTTTAACTAATCATTTTCTTTGTAATGGATTTCATGGAACACAAATCCTTCTTTTTTGTTTTTAACTTTTTTCTTGAAATGTATTTTCAAAACATTTTGTAATTTTAATTTCAATACTTAACAATTTCTCTAGGCAATTTGAACAATATTTGTCATAGTAATTTTTTTACCAAGTAAATAACATCTTTCTATTTAGCAAATAATTATAAAATAATAATTAATCTTCATCTAACAGATAATTATATATTTTATAATTTATTCATTTTCAATACTAATCATTTTTTAATCATTTTCTTTGTAATGGATTGCATATTTTTATTAAGTAAAATCGATAGAAAAATCGGTAGTCTAGTTATTAAATTTTGAAAATTTGTATATATTTTAAACATTTTATGTATACCTACATTGAGTTAATAATTAAAATATTTTTTTTTTATCGATTTTACTTAACGGAAGTAGTCTAATAGTTTATATTGAAAACAAATCAAAAGATTATGGTTTAAATTGACAAAATTTAAAAGTCAAGATTTATTTTGTTAAAAGGCTTAAAATTTGGATTTTTTTATTTTATTTTTTTGTAATTGTCCCAACAATTTAAAATGGAGGGAGCACAAGTTTTACTTACATTATTACGTAAAAATAACTTATATAAAATTAAATTTATAAACCTGACTAACTCAATATTTTTTATTAATCGATGACAATTATTTACAAATATAAAGAGAATATCATATCGAATTACAGTAGGTAATTATAATTTTCCAATACATATGTATCTTTATTTTTATTTTTTGCTAGTCCGTACATATGTATTAGTTCAATTGATTATTTCCAATTTAGAAGAAGCAATTGACTTTTGTATTAATTTCCCAATTTGTTTACTCAATTTTATTATTCTAGACATTTAAAAAGGTGTATATATTTTTGTAAAAAGTTAAAAAATTATTAAGATAGCATGTTTACAAACAAGCCCTAAATAATATAATTACTACAAATAAATAATTTAGGATGCATGGTATGGTATAGTGTCTATTTCTATCATACAACATCTTTACGAAATCATTGGATAAATTGATTGTTATTTCTTTATTAAATTATAAAAAAAAAAATTTCTCATCTAAAAAAATTATTCATAAGAATGATATAACAATACTATTAGCATTATAAATAAATTTATTTTTAATGTTGTTTTATTTTAAAATCAAAAGTCCACAATGAACTACATTATTATATATATATATATATATATATATTTGCTTATATAACATTACTCATTAATTATAATGATTACTGTTTTAGTTTTTTCAATTTGAATTACCAAGCTATTTGATACAGACTAGATAATACCCATACAATAGAGTAGCTGCCTCAACCATAATGAGTTTTTTAAGTGAAAATTGTAATAAATAGGATAATATTAAAATAATTAGTAAAATTTGTATTAATACAAATTAGATATGGAGGAGAAATTTATACGTTGAATATAGAAAAGATAGAAAAACTAATAAGGGACCAAAATTAATTATAAATTTATGCTTAATAGGTAATGTCATATATTATGAATAAATTTATTATTTGCATATTATTTTTATTTGCTATCATTACCAAACTATTTTTTAAAAACTAAGTGAAAAGTAATATTGGCTTGAGAATAGATTATTTTAATAATTTTTAAATTTTTTAGTTAAAATATAAGGTAAAAAAATTTGTATGTTTGAAATAACTTTTTAATTTTTTATCAAAAAATATGTAAAAAATAGAGAGAAAAAGAAATATTTGATGTGATGTTTTTGGCTATTTTAGTAGGTTAAAATATTGGGTAAACTATCAATAGGTCCTACTTTGGAGACTTATTACCCAATAGGTCCTACTTTTGAGACTTATTACCCATTAAGTCCTATTGATAAATTTATTAAGTGATAAAGATAAATTTATCAGTCTTTTATTTTTATGAATAAATTTATAGTGATAAATTTATCAGTCTCTTTGTTTTTATGAATAAATTTTTAGTGATAAATTTATCACTCTCTTATTTTTATAGTGTTAAATTTATTAGTTAGGACCTGTAAGTAAATAAGTCTAGTTAATAGGACTAATTAGTAAGTACCCCTAAAATATTTGTGTTTAGGAAGATGGTTGATTTTTTTGTAGTTAGATGTGATATTTGAGAGAAAAAAATAAAATGATTATAGATTTGATATGACATTTTGTCTTATTAGCTATTTTAACTTATTTTGTCATCTTGTAAATTTTAGTCCAAAATGCAAAAAAAATAACCATTGCCAAACAAGGCCATTACCTGTATACAAGGCCATTGCCAAACAAGGCCATTACCTGTATACCCATCTATCATAATTGTACACACTTTCTAATTATCTCGAGTCCTGTGTAGTCCTAATAAGACCATCATTTTTAAATAAAATCTTTATTTTTTTTCTTTATTTCAATTGAATTCTATTGTAAAAAGAAAAAGAAAGAGAAGAAAAGAAAAAGATCACAATATAAAATTAAAAAATAAAATGTATTAAAAATACTTAATAGGTTAGTAATGCTATAAATAAAAAATTCATGCATACTTTTATTAGACAAATATTAATAAGTGTTCCCATGGCACTTGTTAATATTGAGAATGTATAAAAAAAATATTGAAAAAATATATATTAAATTTAATAATAAATTTTTCAGAATTAACGTATTTTTTATCCTTATTATTCCTTAACAAGTGTCCCATTCACTTCAAAATAAAAAACTATTGAAAATGCATTTATTTATAATAATGATATTATCACATAATTTTTATATAATTTTATGCATGAATACAATTTTTTTAATTAATATTTTATTTTTTATTCACATTATCATATTTTGTAGGTTGAGAATGTCATAGAAATAAGAAATAAAAGATTTAATAAAAAAATAAATAATTAAATTTATTTGTGGTATGTCAGGAAGATGATTGGTTGATAATTAAAAAATATTTAATTATCAATTAATCATCTTTTTGATATATATATATATATAAAGTAAATCTAATTTTTAAATCTGAATAACAATACACACACACATATATAGAAAAATGCTAGACACACCAAAAGTTTTACCAAATTTTCTACCAAATGTCTCACATGAGTGTGGGACTCACATCAGTTCCATACCTATGTGAGACATTTGGTAAAAATTTTGGGATCTCTAACATTACTCACACACACACACACACACACACACACACACATATATATATATATTATGTGTATATCCATCTCCTCTTATCATAATTATGCACACTGTCTAACCATCTTGAGCCATATAAAGAGGAGGAACATATCTCTATGATGTACAATCTTTCTCTCAAATTTGGAATTAAATAACTTCTCTTACGAGGTAGGAGTTTGGGGTAAACTAAAAAAGTGCAATTTTTTTTACCTACATACACTTATTTGGGTCACATCAATCAACATTTATCAATATCTCTTCTATACTTTTTTAACTACTTTCTCTACTTTTCTACAAATTTTTTATTTATTTATAAAAAGTCAAAAAGTATACTTATTTAGAACATCTCAAACCACCTCTGGAGATAAATATATATATATATATATATATGAAGTCTCATTCTTATCTCTCTCTCATATCTCTCTCAATTCCCTTTCTCATCTTTGTCAGTTCTCTAGCGAGACTTGCGACATCCGGTACAATCTTCCTCTCTAATTTGGAATTGAATAACTTCTCTTAGTAGAGATTAAAAAAAAAAAAAAAAAAGAATTATGAAGTTTCATTCTCATATCTGTCTCAGTTCCCTTTCTCATCTCTATCAGTTCTTCAGCGAGATTTGCGACCTCTGGCGAAAGGCTTGCGATGACAGAGAAGAGGCTTGTGACCTCCAATCCAACTACAAAGGCTTGTGACCTCCTGTGAAAAGGCTTGCCACCTCCTACTACCATTGGTCCATTGTAAGTTTCTCTCAACAACCCTTCTTCTTTCTCCTTTCATGTCAATTGTGCCCGAGAAAACCATGCCGAATCCAACACATATCTCACACCTGCACCCGTGTCGTGTCATGTCAACATGGGTACTCTGCCCTAAACCGGCAAGTCCATGTAACATAGATTATCAATTAATATAAATTTAGATGGACTGACCATAAACGCGTACAAAAATATTGTTGTATACTGAACCTCGTTGGCGACACTACTTTTCCGGAATTGCTCCCACTATCTTGATCTCCTAAAAAAATTAAATGAACAATGCTTGAAGGCGTTGAATCAAACAATTGGTATGTTGATCATGGAAAACTTTGCATGGACCCACACAAGGAACAATATACAATGTTGATTTTTTGCAAAGTCAACACTAATGGAATAGTTGCTGCTTGTCTATGGCCAATTAAAGAAATCTTGTAGGCTTCGACAATAGGCTTCAACTTTCAGTGGCTCTAATACCTATGATAGAAAAAAATTGACACCACGCAAGAATTCTTGAACTGTAATATGGCACTTGATGTTTAGCAGCAACAGCCAATTTGAATTGATATATGAAAAAATATAAGGTTTGCAAAAGCAATAGCTAATGGAAAGATATTGTGAATATTGTGCTTAGATTGCAGTGTATATATTTCATCGTTGGGAATCACATATATATAAGTATACAAAAGTATATGTTAGAAACTGTCTTCCTACAAATCAAATTATGAGGGTCACACACCCATATCTGCATACATGTCAAAAAATGGATTTCCTATAAATCAGATTATGGGGGTTGTTTCACTCACCCAAATCTTCAAACATTTATCCATAGAGCCCTTCTACAGACCTCCAGCACCCCCACACATTAGTGAGAGAAAGGAAGAAGAGAGAGAGAGAGGAAAAAAAAGAAAGAAAAAAATAATAATAATAATGTGTAGCGACCCTGATTTTTGGTAAGTCATCATTTATTTATTATTACTTTATTTTATTTTGGGATTTCATTAATTGTGTGGTTACTTGAGAATTTAATGTGATATTTAGTTAATTTAATGTGTTAGTTAATTATATATAATTAATCTGAATATTTATATTTATATATTTTAAATAAAAAAAGAAAAGAAATTATTAATATAGATTTTATATAAGATATTTATATTTATATATGTTATATTTGTGATTTATTTGTATAATATAATATAATAGGAAAGTAGGTTATTACATATTTAGACTTAGGTTTATAATATTCTTTTAGGTTGTAATCATAATAGTGTGTGAAAGAATTGTCAACTTAGCAGCAGCCAAGTGAGAGAGGGAGAGAGAGAGAGAGAGAGGAGTAGCCACGGAGAGAAAGAAAAAAAGAAAAGAAAAGAGAGACAGCGGGGAGAAAGAGGAAAGGAGAGAAACAAAGGGTTAGGGTTTTGTTTTGGTGGCTCCATTAGTTCTTCAAATATTTTTTTGATTTGCAAAAATAATTGTGAGTGCAAAACCCACTTCTCTTGATTTATGTTTAATTCATTGTTTTTATTTATTTATTTGATGTTGGTTTGATTTTGTATTTGCATGTAGTTGATAGATTGAGTTCAATTATTTTAGTTAGTTGTGTATGCAATGTTTAGGGTTTTTTTTTATATGTATTTATTTTGTGGTTATAATCACACTCATGGATATATGAAATTAAAATAAATTGGAAATCCATAGATAAATTCCTTATATTCTACCATGACTTCATAGATTGTTGTTTTATTTGAGTGTTGGTGAGAAATAGTGTATATAAAAAAAATGTGAAAATTATGAGATTTATTTGAATGCCTTAGGCTTGGCATTGTTATGTTTGTTCTCATGAGTAGATGAGGGATTGTGCATATATATATATATATATTGTTTCCTTGTTCTCAGGAGTAAATGAGTGCTTTGATTTAGGCGTGTACATATATACTAACCATCCGGGGAGTGTGGATCAAACTCGGGACGATATCCCGTGCAAGTTTGGCTTCGGAGTAGTGTTAGGTATATGGGAGGCACATCGGATATATGTGTAGGCCGGAAGTGAAGGGCCGAAGTGATGGAGTTAAGGTACAAAGAATTAAATATGAATTTGTTGGTATTGTTTGCATTGTTTCAATTTGTACATCTTGAAAAATAGTAAACAACCTTGATAAATTATAAAATTTGGGCGGAGGCATGTATACGTAATTCTAGACCATTTTTGTGTTTTAACTTTTTACTAAAAAGATCGATTAGAACTTGTAATCGAATGATCTTGGTTATAGTAGTTTTTATTCATTTTAGCAATGCTGATTTTAGAGGCTGTTTTAACCCACGAAACGAGCTTATTTTTATGGATTTCATGAAAACTGAAGTAAAACATTATTTTGAACACTTTTTGTGTTTTGAACTTTTTCGAAAAAAATCATCTTAGTTTAGTTTCTTTTCGTTTTTAGTTCCAAATTTTTCAATCGAATTTCGTTTAGGTTCTTCTATTAAGTTTTTCTCTCAACCTGTTCAGTTTCTACTAAATTCGTCTGCATTACTTTTTTAGAAAATTTGATTATGTACAACTTTTGTTCTTTGAGTTTTGGTCAATTCAAATTATTTAAGCAGGAAACAATGCGTTTTTATACTGCTTCAGCAATTTACTTATGATTAAATTATATTAACTTTATTTTTTTTTTTTTGCAGAATGGCAGATCTTACTAACTTTATTTATATTTAGTTGTGTACGGATAAGAAACTAAATGCCACCGTATCTTAAGAAACTACCCTTCATCTCAGTGTGGGTGGAACTACTTGTCTTGTCCTGTAAGAAGAACTAAATGTATTTTTATTTGTGTCTGGTGAACACGTGGGTGTCAAATATTTGTACTCACACCGGTATACTTGTATATTGACTTGTTTTCTCTCTTGGCAACTCGGGTGCGTTTTATTTGAGCGTAGCCAAACTTCCTTTGCAAGATTAGCTGGGACTATGGTAGTGACGAGAAATAACTATAGTTGTTGGACATGTCGCTTGGATTTCTTTTGTTTTCTTGAGTTTAAGGTTGATATTAGTTTATGTATTTTTTATTTTTTTACGACCTTAGTGTTTTGATAATTTGGCATAGTTTGTAACTTTACATTATTTAAGTTGTTTTGACTATTTATTGTTACTTTAATGTTTGAGGTATTGGATAGTTATGAATCTATGATGGATAGTTTGGTTGGATTTTTTTTTTTTTTTTTTTTTTTGTGTTTTTTTGTTTTGTTTCTTGTACTTTTTTAAGCATGGAAATTTACTTAAACCTTATGAGACAAGAATGTTTAGATTTTGTTTCACACCTAGGATTTGGATGATGGAATATTGATTGGGGTTTAGTCTTAATTTAATATTTAATTATCCAAATTTTGGAGCGTGACAGTTTGGTATAAGAGCTCTAGGTTACCCTAGACTCGTGAGAGTTTAGGTGATCCTCAGATTGTGAAAACATGGGCTAGCTGGTTTAGTTTGGTGGTTAAATTTATTCTAAGTATTTATGAACGAATTATTTTTGTGTGTTTAACTTGAAAGTGATGGCTGGAAGGTATAATTTGAGAAGTGCTGAGCCCAATGGCATAGGGAAATAAACAACTGCTAATGCAACAGTAGCAGCTGCTACAAGGCAACCAGTACGGTGCAGGTTAATGTGGGACAGATGATGGCTCAGTTACTTCAAGTTGTGCAGAACAATAATCAATGTCAGCAGGGAGATCCCTTTGCGAAGAGAAACAAAGACTTTGGTTCTTTGGGAGGTCAAAAATTCTCTAGAGATGGAGGACCCATTGCAGCTGACGTTTGCGTTCAGAAATGTGAGATGGTGTTTGGTCGTATGCAGCTCATCGAGGTCCAAAAACAGGAGTTGGCAACACATCAACTTGAGGGAGCAGCCCTATTTTCGTAGAACTCGTAGAATGAGGGTTTAGATTTGACCGGAAGTTTGTTCCTGCTACTATTCGGTCTCAGTTGAGTGATGAATTTTTGAAGCTGACTCAAGAGGATAGAAAAGTGATTGAGCATGTCACCAAGTTTAATGAGTTGTCTCGATATGCCCCTTACTTGGTTGACATGCAGGAGAAGAAGAATGAGAAGTTTATTAAGGGATTAAATCATTACTTGTCTAAGCCCCTTAGTCCCTTCAATGCTGAACTGTTTGACAGAGTTCTTGACTTAGCACTGAAGTATGAGGAAAATGAGAAGCAATTTAAAGAATGGAAGGCTAAGGTCGGAGAGACTTCTAGAGGGAGTCACTTCCAACAACATGATGGGAACAGATACCGACCCTAAGATCAAAGGCATAGGGTCAGCAGTTTCAGAGACCACAACAACAGGGTAGTTAGGGAAATTTCAGACCTCAAGGTAATTTTAAACCTCAAGGAAATTTTCAGCCCTAGGGGCACTATTATCAGAGATAGGGTGGTCTGCGCCCACAGGGTTATCAAGGATAACGACAGCAAGTGCCACAGTTGGGTTATCATCCTCTCATACCTCAATTAGAGGGGTCCCCACCTATCAGAGCAATAGCACATCAACCGATCAATAGGAAGTGTTTTGGGTGTCAACAGTTAGGACACGTAGTCAAGGATTGCCCTCAGAGACAGCAGGCACAATAAGGTCCAGCAGCTTTCCAGGGCATTTGTAATGATGCCAAGAAATGACAAAGTGCAAGGTATTTTTAATCTTTTTCAAGAACCCATTAGAGTACTTTTTGATACTAGTGCCTCTCATTCTTTCATATCTAGATAGTTTGTAGAAAGAGAACACCTTGTAACTATCTCCTTGTCTAGACTTATTTGTGTTGAGACCCCTTTAGGAGGGGCAGTTATTCTTTATGAGGTGTGTAAAGATTTTGAAATTGATTTTGCAGGCAGAGTCTTGTATACAAACCTAATTGTGTTAGGGTTTGAGGGGTTTACAATTATTTTAGATGTGGATTGGCTACGAAAATACTTTGTGACTCTAGATTGTGCTGGAAGGATTATAAATATAAATGTTCCCGGTATGTCACGGCTTACCCATACTTCTAGCGATAGAGAAGAGTCGATGATAATGAGTTTTCTATACTCGGTAGAACTCCCTAAGCCGGATATTAGTAAGGTAGATGTGGTACGTGAGTTTGAGGATGTATTTTAGAAGATACCTAGACCTCCACCTCGCTGGGTAGTAGAATTTCGCATTGACCTAGTGCCAGGAACTGCACCAATTTCTAAGGCGGCATATAGAATGGCACCTAAAGAGCTTGTGGAAATGAAGAAGTAGCTAGAAGAGATGCTTAAAAAGGGGTTCATACGTTCAAGTAACTCCTCGTGAGGAGCACCTGTGATCTTTGTCTCCAAGAAAGATCGCACACTCCGCATGTGCATAGATTACAGAGAGCTGAACAAGGTGACTATCAAGAACAAGTATCCGCTACCTAGAATTGATGACTTGTTTGATCAGTTGAAGGGGGTAGCCGTGTTCTCTCAGTTTGATCTCAAAACGGGTTACCATCAGATGGGTGTATCAGAGAAAAGTATACCGCTCACTGCTTTTCAAACCCGATATGGGTTGTACAAATTTCCTGTAATGCCTTTTGGTTTGACCAATGCTCCTACCTATTTCATGGACTTGATTAACAGAATTTTCCAACCGTATCTAGATAAGTTTGTGATTATCTTCATAGATGATATTCTGGTGTATTCTAAGAATGAAGAAGAACACAAAGAACACTTGAAAGTTGTGTTGCAGACTTTGAGGGAGCAGCAGTTATACGCTAAGTTCAGTAAGTGTCACTTTTGAGAGAAAGAAGTTCGATTTTTGGGACATGTTGTGTCCAAACAGGGGATAGTGGTAGATCCTGAAAAAGTTGTTACGGTCAAAGAATGGAAGCAGCCTACAACTCTTTCAAAGGTGAGGAGTTTTTTAGGACTAGCTAGTTATTACAAAAGATTTATAGAGAAGTTTTCCACTATTACAATACCCATGACCAAGTTGACCGGCAAGAATGAGAAGTTCTTATGGACAGATGATTGTGAGAGAGCTTTCTAGGAGTTAAAACAGCAGTTGACTACAGCACCGATGTTAACTATACCAATACAAGGGGAAAAGTTAGTTGTGTTTACTAATGCGAGTGGAATTACGTTGGGATGTGTGTTGATGTAGCATCAGAAGGTTGCATCTTATGCTTCTCGATAGTTAAAACCTCATGAGAGACGATACCCTACTCATGACTTAAAGCTGACAGCAGTTTTTTTGCGTTGAAAGTGTGGCGACACTACTTGTTTGGGGAGCGCTTTGAGTTATACACAAATCACAAGAGCCTCAAATATCTTTTTTCTCAAAAAGAGTTTAACATGAGACAACAGAGGTGGGTTGAATTCATCAGTAGTTATGATTTCGAGATCCTTTACCACCCAAGGAAAGGAAATGTTGTCGCAAATGCACTTAGTCAACGACATGGGATTATAGCTTCTTTCATGATTCAGGAATGGAAGTCCTTGGAGTTAATTTCGATGCATGATGTTCAACCAATAGAGAGTGTTGAGAGGGCATACATTGGTAGTTTGACCGTGTAGCCGATGTTACTAAGTAAAGTTCGTCAGATGCAATATTTAGATGGGTTCCTCGTCAGTAAGCTCAATGACCTTGTAGTGGATTTAATCGATGATTGTCCTACTGATTGGTCTGTGGACTCAGATGGGGAATTGCGACTTAGGGGCAGGTTGTGTGTACCTAACATTGTTGAATTGAGGAAAGAGATTATGGATGATGCCCATAGGTCCCGATATACTATTCACCCTAGTGGGACCAAGATGTATCATGACCTGAAGAGGACGTTTTGGTGGGAAGGTATGGACAAGGACGTAGAAGAGTATAATTCTCGATGTTATATGTGTCAACAGGTTAAGGCGGAACACCAACAACCGTTTGGATTTTTGCAACCTCTCGAGATCCCTACTTGGAAATGGGAGTACATCTCTATGGATTTCGTGGATGGATTGCTGCAATCTAAGTGAGGCAATGAATCTATTTGAGTGATAGTGGATACCAAGTCTACTCATTTTATTCCTATCAGTGTTCACCGAACTGCGGATAAACTGGCTAGGCTATATATTCAGGAGGTGGTGCGACTTCATGGCGTACCAGCTTTTATAGTTTAGGATCGTGATCTGTTGTTTGTAGCAGAGTTTTGGGAGAGTTTTCAGCATGCTTTGGGTGCTAAATTAGACTTGAGCACGGCTTATCATCCTCAGACGGATGGGCAAACTGAGTAAATCAAATCTTGCAGGATATGTTGAGAGCTTGCGTCCTCGATCTCGGTGGTAGTTGGGAAGAATACTTACCATTGGTGGAGTTTGCTTATAAAAATAGTTATCACTCAAGTATCGGGATGGCACCTTTTGAAGCTTTGTATAGGAGGCCATGTCGATCACCTACTTATTGGATAGAGACAGGAGATGCGCCGTTGCTAGGGCCAGAGTTGGTGAGAGAGACCATAAAGAAGGTAAACATTATTCGGGAACGTATTAAGACTGCACAGAGTCGTCAGAAGAGTTACGCTGATAGAAAACGTAAGGGGGGTTGAGTTGAATGTTGGAGATTTTGTGTTTTTGAAGGTCTCGCCGATTGAGGGTATCATGTGATTCAGAAAGAAAGGAAAGTTGGCACCTAGATTTGTAGACCATATGAGATCATTGAGAGGATTGGTAATGTGGCTTACAAATTAGCTCTATCACTTGCTTTAGTTATGATTCACAATGTGTTCCATGTATCTTTATCGCGGAAGTGTGTGCAAAACCCTTCCCAAGTAATATCAGCAGAAGTGTTGGAGATTAATGACGATCTAACGTATGTGGTGCGACCAGTTACTATTCTAGATCAGGATGCAAAGCAGTTGTGGTGCAAGAAAGTGAACTTGGTGAAAGTGCAATGGAGCGAGGATGAGAATGATATCACTTGGGAATTGGAAGAGAAAGTTCGACATATTCACCCGGAACTTTTTGCTTAGTACTCTCTCCTATCGAATCTCGGGATGAGATTCTTTTAAGGTGTATATATTGTAGCGATCCTGATTTTTCATAAGTTATCATTTATTTATTATTATTTATTATTACTTTATTTTATTTTGGGACTTCATTAACTGTGTGGTTACATGAGAATTTAATATGATATTAACGTGTTAGTTCATTATATATAATTAATTTGAATATTTTTATTCATATATTTTAAATAAAAAAAAGAAAATAAATTATTGATATAGATTTTATATAAGATATTTATATTTATATATGTTATATTTGTGATTTATTTGTATAATATAATATAACAGGAAAGTAGGTTATTATATATTTAGACTTAGGTTTATAATATGCTTTTAGGTTGTAATCATAATAGTGTGTGAAAGAATTGTCAACTTAGCAGCAGCTGAGAGAGAGAGAGAGAGAGAGAGAGAGAGCAGCCACGGAGAGAAAGAAAAAAAGAAAAGAAAAGAAAGACAGCGGGAAGAAAGAGGAAAGGGGAGAAAAAAGGGTTAGGGTTTTGTTTTGGTGGCTCCATTAGTTCTTCAAATATTTTTTTGATCTGCAAAAATAATTGTGAGTGCAAAACCCACTTCCCTTGATTTATGTTTAATTCATTATTTTTATTTATTTATTTGATGTTGGTTTGATTTTGTATTTGCATATAGTTGATAGATTGAGTTCAATTATTTTAGTTAGTTGTGTATGCAATATTTAGGATTTTTTTTATATATATTTATTTTGTGATTGTAATCACACTCATAGATATATGAAATTAAAATAAATTAGAAATTCATAGATAAATTCCTTATACTCCACCACGACTCCATGAATTGTTTTTTCATTTGAGTGTTGGTGAGAAAGAGTGTATATATATAAAAAAAAAAAAAAACATAAGAATTATGAGATTTATTTGAATGCCTTAGGCTTGGCATTGTTATGCTTGTTTTCATGAGTAGATGAGGGATTGTGCATATATATTGTTGCCTCGTTCTCAGGAGTAAACAAGTGCTTTGATTTACACGCGTACGTATATACTAACCATCTGGGTAATGTAGGTCATACTCAGGATGATATCCCTATGCAAGTTTGGCTTCGGAGTAGTGTTAGGTATACGGGAGACACATGGGATATATGTGTAGGTCAGAAGTGAAGAGCCGAACTAGTGGAGTTAAGGTACAAAGAATTAAATATGAATTTGTTGGTATTGTTTGCATTGTTTCAATTTGTACATATTGAAAAATAGTAAACGACCTTAATAAATTATGAAATTTGGGCGGAGGCATGTATACATAATTCTAGACAAATTTTTTTTTAACTTTTTACTAAAAAAATCGATTAGAACTTGTAATCGGATGATCTTTGTTATAGTAGTTTTTATTCATTTTAGCAATGCTGATTTTAGAGGCTATTTTAACCCACAAAACAAGCTCATTTTTATGGATTTCGCGAAAACTGAAGTAAAACATTATTCTGAACACTTTTCGTGTTTTGAAATTTTCCAAAAAAAATCATCTTAGGGCAGTTTCTTTTCGTTTTTAGTTTCAGATTTTTCGATCGAATTTCGTTTAGGTTCTTCTATTAAGTTTTTTTCTCAACATGTTCAGTTTCTACTAAATTCGTCCTCATTAATTTTTAGAAAATTTGATTATGTACAACTTTTGTTCTTTGAGTTTTGGTCAATTCGAATGATTTATACATGAAACAATGCGTTTTTATACTGCTTCTGCAATTTACTTGTGATTAAATTATATTAACTTCTTCTTCTTTTTTTTTTTTTGTGCAGAATGTTGGATCTTACTAACTTTTTTTGCAAGGCTGACCGACCATAATTTTTATGTTTATTTTGTTTATTCTATACTCAATTTATATTTATTTGTGTACAGGTTAGAAACTAAATGCCACTGTATCTTAGAAAACTACCCCTTCGTCTTAGTGTAGGTGAAACTACTTGTCTTATCCCATAACAAGAACTAAATGTACTTTTATTTGTGCCTTGTGGACACATGGGTGTCAAATATTTGTACTCATACCAGTATACTTGTATACTGATCCGTTTTGTCTCTTGGCAACTCAGGTACGTATTATTTGAATACAACCGAGCTTCCTTTGCAGGATTAGTTGAGACTATGGTGATGACGAGAAATAACTATAGTTGTTGAACATGTCGCTTGGACTTCTTTTGTTTTTTTTAGTTTAGGGTTGATATTAGTTTATGTATTTATTATTTTTTTATGACCTTATTATTTTGATAATTTGGCATGGTTTGTAACTTTGTATTATTTAAGTTGTTTTGACTATTTATTGTTACTTTAATATTGAAGGTATTGGATAGTTATGAATCTATGATGGATAGTTTGGTTGGCACTTTGTTCGTTTGTTTGTTTGTTTATTTATTTATTTTTTTATCTTTTGTACTCTTTTGGGCATGGAAAATACTTAAACCTTATGGGACGAGAATGTTTAGATTTTGTTTTATCCCTAGGATTTGGATGATGGAATATTGATTGGGGTTTAGTCCTAATTTAATATTTAATTGTCCAAATTTTGGGGCGTGACATAATGTGTGGTCACAAATCAATTAGAGGTTGTGGGGGTCAAAAATTGTGGAGGTCCTCAGTATTTTCCATTCAATGAGAGACCTAAGCAACAAACACTCATTATTACAACAATCATGGTGGAGACCCCCAGGACCCGCACAACCCCCATAGCATTTGTGGGAGAAAGGGAGGAGAGAGAGAGAGGGGGGGAAAAATAATGAGTAGTCACAAATCAATTGAGAGTTGTGGGAATCGTAAATTTATGGGGTCCCAAGTATTATCATTATCCATATTATAACAACTCCTTTTTATTAGGAGATAACAACCACTATCCCTATCCACATACATATCTCATACTAAGTAGGAAAACACTTAATAATGGATTGACCAAATCAAATTACTTAGTCAACTTGGTCAATCACACCCATTATCTTTTCTATAAATAAAATAAAAAACTAAACAATAAAATGTTAGTCAAATATAATAATAAATTAAAACATTATATATATGAACAAATTGTCATTAATAAATAAAATATTGAGGGCTATTTGGCCACCCAATCCAACACAGTCACCACTTCATCACCGGAAAGGCACATCCTCTCTCTCTCATTCTCTCTCTCTCTCTCTCTCTCTCTCTCTCTCATTTTATATATTTGTGAAATTTTTTTGAAGTTTTACATGAACCAACATTGAAGCTCTAACACCTTAGTTTTGTTGTGTGTTTGTTAATTGATTTTTCAAGATTGTAGTAGTAACATGGAGCAACAAAGGAATTGGATTAGAGATATGTAGACAGTTAGCTTTGAGTGAAGTCATGGTGATCTTAACAACTAGAGATGAGAAGAGAGGTACTGAAGCTGTTGACAATCTCAAAACTTGTGGACTCTCTGATGTTGTTTTTCATCAACTTGATGTAACAGACTATGCTAGTATTGCTTCCTTAGTAGATTACATCAAAAATAAATTTAGAAAGCTTGACATATTTGTAAGATAATTGATAGAAACTAATTTTATCTATGGTTCTCAAGTGGGTAATTGTTCACTAACAAGTATGTATTTAAATTCTTGGCAGGTGAACAATGCAGGGGTCACCGGAGTCATAATGGATGCGGAGTCTTTTACTAGTTTAAACCTGAAGACTAGAAAGGCAAGTCTTTTACCAGATTCTAAGTTATCATTTGGCAACTAAGAGTTTTAGCCAAAAATTCAAAAAATCACTACAAGTTATCACATTACTTTCTTTAATTTTCTGCATGTTTTTCAATAATAAAAAAAAATTAAAAAGTCACTAAAATAGTCAATTCCCAAATGAGCCAACCATCTCTATAGAAGTCAACATATATGCTTCCTTATTGTATACATCAAGGATTTTAATCTGCTAAAATGATATAGGTTGTAGGTGAGAAAGCAGAAATGGCGAAAAAGGTTATGACACAAACTTATGAAATAACAGAAGGGTGACTACGAACAAATTACTGCAGACCGAAATAGCTAACTCAAGCTCTTATTCCATTTGTTCAGCTATCTAGTTCTACAAGTGTTAGAAATTGGGCGCCCATGTGGCATGGCCCTTTGAGCTTTTTGAGCCTGAACCTCTTGAACCTTATCCATGTAAGTTTGAATTTTAATTCAAACTTATTTGGATAACCATTCAAGATATATATATGTCTATCATATAATTGATATGATAAGATAGATATTTTGTTATATATCAGATATTGAATCAGATATTGAACATACGTATATCAGATACGTTATGGGGTTTTTACCCATAACCTTTTTTCCCAGACTCTCCTCTCTCTCTGACTCTCTCCCAAAAACAACGATCAAGCTATTTGCACTGTGGTTTGTGTGGGTGATATTCACTATTGTAATATCACCCCATTCTCAAGTTGATTGATCAGATTCAGGAAGCACGTGATTTACCCACGAGGTTCTATCGCTAAAAGGTATGATCTAAATACTTTTCATCCGCTGCGTATTTACTGTTTTTTGATTTACATTGGTATCAGAGCCATGTATGGGTTTTTTCGTGCTTTCTTTTATCATGTGTATATTTATATATATATATATATATATATGTACACATCGATACTCATGAATATTTATAAAAGAGAAAGAGATCCAAAATATTTCATTTTTTTATGATTATTAATGTAATTTTTAAGACCATAAATGATTTTATTTTGGAAAATGGAGTCCGGAAGTATAAAAATCGGACCAGAAAACACCCTGGAAGGGGCGGGCGTGCGCCACCACGACGCTGCGGACGCCGGCGCGCACGCTTCATCGCACGCCGGGCTTCCCACGGCCTGGTTATCCGACGCTACCAAGACGCTCACCACGCGCTGGCTGGCCGTCGCGCCACGCCAGCCGCTGGCGCGCCATCACGCGCCACGTGCCCACGTGCCAGCGTGCCGAGCCCTTTTTGAGTCATGAGCGAGCCGCTTTCCCGGTGCTTGGCTATAAGGCTCTGTTTGTTTTTTTTTTAAATTCTGAATCTCGTTAAATAGCCATAATTTATTCGTTATAGCTTTGTTTTAAGCATGGTTGGTACCGTTAGACTCAGAATTAAATTTTGTATCTTCTGTAAAATTTTGAAAATTTTACGAAAATAAAAAATATTTTTTATGTGTTAATAATTTATTTTTATGCTTTAAAATGATTCGTATTGCATAAATAATTTTCGGGGTTGAAATTTTTATTGTGGACTTCAAATATTTTACTATTTACCGGGTATAATTGTTTCAGTTTATCAGTTTCTGGATTTTTTATTACAAATTTTATGTGTGTTTATTAGTTATTTAAAATTCTAGAAAATTTCAGAAATATTCCAGAAAATTTCAGAATGATATACATTTTAATTATGGCATAATCTGAATATTGTTTCAGTTTATCAATTTCTGGATTTTTTATTTCTAATTTTATGTGTGTTTATTAGTTATTTGAAATTCCAGAAAAATTCCAGAAAAATACCAGAAAATTCCAGAAGTGATATACTTTCTGTTATGGCATAATTTGAATATTAAATACAGCATGTTGTTGTTTTTTGCCTAGAATTTCTAAATTGTTGTAATAAGAATAACATGATTAATTGTTTTTTATTTTAATTCCGTTATTAAATATAACATAGCATGTATTGATTGTGAATCTACATTATGATGCTGTTGTATGGAATTAGAATTTTTTATCATGCTTTTAAACATGCCATAATCAGTGGGAGGTTATTCGGTTGAGAGAAATCTTTGTAGATTAACTCCCGAAAACCAATATTTTGCGCATAAATTAAGTTAAATTTTGGATAATTGTCACCTGTGGCGCAAGAGATGATTACGAGCTTAGCGGATTTTCGATCTTGCGACTTGTGTAATATTGTTACTATTTAATTTAGATTTTTGCGGCAAAATTATATTATGCTAATCAAATTAATCCCAATGCGAATTTCTCTCTAAATTGACTTAGCTTATGGAAGTTAATTTGGTTGACCTAGACTTAGTAGAGATGTTCAAATGTGAACAATATAATCCCATTCTTTAGATGAGCAAAAGTCTTGGAGGCTTTAGGTCAAACCTTAATTGGCCAAAGTAAGGAAACATGACTCAAAGTCGTCGTGGTTTTGTTGCCTTGTTTGGCACAATAAAACTAATGTGTGCGCTATGGTTAGCGGCATGCTATGTAGTTTTGGTTGGCGAGTTTTGGAGTTATGAAATTAGAAAGCCCTCAATAGATCTGTATATGATATTGACTATTGAGCTGCGCGGATTGACTTTGTAATTTGACTTGTAAATAATGTTACATCATTGGATGAAGTAACATTCAAGAGTCACGTCATTCAAGAAATGCGAGCTTAAATAAATTAGTCATTAAGTGTAAGACGAGTAGCCAGTATGAGCAGTGTTTTGCTCTCTACCCAATTACTGGGAGTGGATGGAGCAAAATTTCATGCACTATTATAGTGTGCATTGAAATATCACATGAAGTTTAAAGATTAGCGCTTAGAAGCTGCAAAATCTATTAACACTAAATGAAAAGATTAGCGCTTAGTGGCTGCAAAATCTATGAGCATTGCCAACTTGTCTAAGTTAGGACACTTACTGTTTCCACACTCAGATGTGAGACATGAGGAGGGGCTTCTTTGTATGATTCCTTAGCTAGGCTAATGTTTTTTAATAACATTTACCACTAAGCGCAAACGCGTAAAGATAGTAATGAAAAGGTCAAGGCCGACAAGGTTGTTATGACTCTAAGAATTTGACGCATTGCTTGTGAGAGTATTGTGTTGAATTAGACTCTTTAGCCTAATTCCCGCTTAAGTTACTTCAAGAGCTGTCAAAGATTGATAGCTTATTCTCTCCTTCTTGTGGATAGTAGAATTAATTGCAAGTAACTATGAAGCGAGAAATAGATATGGCAAGAGGAGTATCGTCATTTTTCAACTAGATGCATTAAAGTGTATGGAGAATAAAATTGACTTGAAGGTGCAGGGGATTAGCACTTACTAGTTAAATTTGCGATTTAGGCACACTTGAAATCTTCATGACATCCTTTTATGATCTAGTAAATATGAGTTAGTTGTGAGTCATTACCTAGTTGGGCCTAAACCTTTAAAACTTGTTTTCGAGAACTCACACATAAAGATGATTGGAATTAGTTTATGACGTTGGTCATGAACCGGTGGCTTATTATACTTAATCACATTAATGAGATGATGACACGATGGTTTGAGTAGGCCTTCTCGGGCCCACTCGCTTATGACATCCTGTTCTCATGTGAATGTGTAACTTTGTTCGCAATGGTTGCGCACAAGTAAGTAGGAAAGCCATAGAAGGTCATTTGTATTGGCGCATTTAGTCCACTATGATTTTTGTGACTAGATATGTGTAAGGGCATGATAGCTAAGCCTCAATCTCGACACATTTATAGATTACGATACGCATCTGAGTCAAGACTATTTGATCTCCCATAAGTCAAAAAGTTTTGAGATGATTTTTTGACATTGCACATATGAGGTTGAGATCAATTAGATAACAGCTTTTGTGTTTTTAGATTTGACCAAGGTGGCGAGTATCTATTTGAGTTATTTTAGAGAACTCTGTGAAGAGAAATGGATGCTTAGAAAATTGATTATTCCTAATACTCAACAACACAATGGTATAGTAAAGATAAGGAATTAAATATTGTTAATGTTAGGTGGATAATGGCGCAAAATGTTTCCCAATTAGGAATTGCACTAGTTTGCTGCCTATATCCCTAACTAAATGCCCTCCATATCAGATTTTACACTCCATTTGAGTAATGGATTAGCGGAGAGCCATCTATGGACGATCTGTAACCATTTAGCAACTTATCTTTATTTTACTTCTCATAAGATTACGAAGTTAAGACCTAGGGTTCTATAGCGCATTATTGTATGCTGTCTTGTGAACACATAAGGTCACGTGGTGCATTATTGTATGCTGTCATGTGCACCCTCCGGGTCATGTGCACCCTCCGGGTCATGTGCATATAGGTAAGCAGCTTTGGGGGAGTGTAACTAAGTCACATAAAGTTTTCTTAGTAAAGGTGACGTGAATAGAGTTTTTGGAACTCTATAAGATAGAGAATTCTAAGCATAGCGCTTTTATGTAGCCTAGTTGAGAATGGAAAGAAATTTCCAATATCCTAGGGACAGTGGGAGCGATGTGCCTACTAATGGATTACTCCATTAGAGAAGAATACTCTACATTCATAGTTGCGTGGTAGCAAATGTGAAAATTTTCCACGTCATCACTGGGTGATTGAGAAGGAAATAGTCATGATTGCTCCGCAAGATGATAAAGAGCCTAGGATAATGCCAAAGGCTCTAGTCTCCTATTTTTTAGAAAGTGGATTAATGTTGCGCAGTTTAAGACAAAGTCTTTGAGGATTAACCATTTCTATAAATTGGTTGACTTTCCATTATGACACGAAATTGTTCTAAAGTTATGCGTAATTTGGATAGTCATTGTTGAGGCATAAGGCTCGCTAGACACTGAAAAGTCGTACCATTAAGGAAAGTGTAGACCATGAGAAGACTTCCTCCTGGGGAGTGAGGTTATTTCGACTTAGGCTATGATTGACATAAGTTCGGAACATTAATTTGTGGACATTGTGACCCAACTTCTCGTTGGAGAATTGGATAAGTAGATCTGTAGGGATTTACCTTCTGTTTTTATGGTGAAAAGTTAGGAGCGCAAAAAGGTTGCTAGTTCCAATAAATCTTTTACAGCCTAAAACAGTTATCCAAATAGTGGTTCTTAGATTTCGTCAAGCCATGATAGGCAAACGATAATCGATAAAGACCACTGAGGCATGATCAATGGTCTAAAAGAAGTTTTTTCCTTACTTAGTCATTATAAGCCAGGAATTTATAGGGTTGTCGCCACCTAGGGTGGGCAGTCCTCTATTTTAGATATGATGGACATGGGTGATGTAATTTATATGCTCGGATGTACGATCCTTAGGGATTGTTTTGGGAGAATTCCTATTTTTTCTTTGATGACTTACATAAGGAATATCCTAGAATGATTCTAGATGCAAAATTACAAACCCATTGACTTACCTATCGGTAAAAGCCAGAGCCTTAGCTATTAAGTGTATCCTCGGATTGTCTTTGGGAGAAACAAATGACCTATATTCCTTGATCTTTTTCTTTGTGGTGGGAGCCTAAAGTACGCTATGTGGGCGTATTCGGCATGATAAGTGTTATCTTTGGTAAATGGTCAACTGAGTTGTTTAGACATTGACCTTGCTCATTAGACTGTGGATAAAATGCTTTACTAGTAGTATATTAATTTGCTCCTTGTAAGATTCAATGCGCTTAGTTGGGCGATTCATCTGCGCTAGTTAGGCGATCAAGAATGAACGCAAAATTGGTCACCAAAACATCTTTAGAGAGGTAATTGTGCAATAGGTAGTGATCTTGAACCACTTTATGTGAGGCAAATGGTGGATTTCGTTGTATATGCTTATCGCAAGAGGTGCCGATAAGGCTTATGCTTGGAATCTATAATTGCACAGCGTGGTCGCTTTTAGAAAAATCGATCACTTATTTGTTATGAGATGATGGGATGTTGACACTATTATGATTTGTGTCATAATGATTAGCAGATGATGATGTCAGCAGGCAAGATTGGCTCACTCACACGAGCAATCGCCCTTGGCGCTTGGGAGCGAGCAAGGATGAGACTAGTGGTTTATTTTTGTTTGGAACCAAGAGAGACTGAAATTATCCACTACGCATGTCGCCTTGGTTACAACCAAGATGAGGTCGTGTTAAGGACCAAACATGGATGTTAGTACCCACTTTCCATGTTGTGCCTGTTATGATTAGCCAGATGCAAGATCTCATTTGGCGCCTAAGAGGCGAGCAAATAGAGAATTCGGGTTAGGCGCTAGAAAGCGACTAGACTAATATCTGTACAGTGTATTGAGTATGACGTCACTCTTTTGGAAGAGTTACTCCACCGTAGCATGTATTCATACTACATGTGCTTGGCGACCACGTAATGAGGTGAGAGAATGGATCCTGTTTCCTCACCGTGTGAGTCTTACGTGTCATTATTGATATGACTTTCATTAATGTACCCTTTTGTGACTTTTGACTATGTCATAAGGTAAGGGGTTGATGTTCTGCTACTTTGGTATGTTGCCTGCGGTCATGTATGATTCGGCCTTAAGGGACATCACTGGGAAAGCGGTCAATCCTAAACTAAATGGCATGAGGGCGAAGGGAAGATCATCTAGTATTACACCACCACTGTTGTATATTCATTGCCGGCAACTCACATCGCTCTGTATGAGAGGCGAATTGAGAGGGTCAAACATGCTCCTTTTGAGGGATTAGAGATGTTTTTTGGACCGGTGTAATTAGATGGGTCTGGGGTATATGAGACACTATTTTTGTTCCTTTTGGGTTGATGTCTCTATGCTGGCTCATTTTGAGTTTCTAGTATAGAGCTCTCACATGCAAGTGTTCTCAGCAGTCGCACGGTGCATTGGCTAGTATGAGATTGTTCATTTTTTGGGAGATTGAGATAGAGATGTGGCAGTGTCATGCCAACTCATGTGCGAGTGGGAGATGTTAGAAATTGGGCGCCCATGTGGCATGGCCCTTTGAGCTTTTTGAGCCTGAACCTCTTGAACCTTATCCATGTAAGTTTGAATTTTAATTCAAACTTATTTGGATAACCATTCAAGATATATATATATGTCTATCATATAATTGATATGATAAGATAGATATTTGGTTATATATCAGATATTGAATCAGATATTGAACATACGTATATCAGATACGTTATGGGGTTTTTACCCATAACCTTTTTTCCCAGACTCTCCTCTCTCTCTGACTTTCTCCCAAAAACAACAATCAAGCTATTTGCACTGTGGTTTGTGTGGGTGATATTCACTATTGTAATATCACCCCATTGCTGGGTTGATTGATCAGATTCAGGAAGCACGTGATTTACCCACGAGGTTCTATCGCTAAAAGGTATGATCTAAATACTTTTCATCCGCTGCGTATTTACTGTTTTTTGATTTACAACAAGAATAGTTAATGTCTCATCTGGTTTGGGGGCAATTGAAGATAAAAAAAACTTTCCTTCAAAGACTGGTTAAACTGTGCTATAAATTTAGCCCCGTGACATATAACTAAATATTGTTACATAGAATGTTACAAATGAATGGGCAAAAGCGATCCTAAGTGATGTCAATGGACTCACAGAAGAGAAAGTAGATAAGGTAGTGAGTCGGTTTTTACAGGATGCTAAAGAGGATGTGTTGGAGTCCAAAGGTTGGTTTACTCGCTCTGCTTATGTTGTTTCCAAAGCATCTCCTAATGCCTGCAAGAGGGTTTTGGCTAAAAATTTTCCAAAATTTGGCATAAATTCAGTTAGTTCTGGCTTTTGTAAAACATACATGAGCTCTAATAATGGACATTTCACGATTGAAGAAGGTGCAAAAGGTCCTGTAAAGTTGGCTTTGATAATTAGTAATGGGCCTTCTGGCCTGTTCTTCTTTCAGACTGAAGAAACAACCTTTTAATATCCCCAGAGTGTTAAAATTCTATGTGAATCCAACTGGGGTTAGCTCTACTTTGATGAGATCCATGTATCATCAACCTTCTAAGAATAAACAGTCCCCAAATTTCTGATTTTTGTAATGAACTAGAATTACAAGCGTGTGTTATATTTTGAAAAGAAAAGAAAGGCACCATTTTGACGCATTGAAATAATAATTTCCTTTGAAGCATGTGATGGATACAATGGGTACGCTAATCAATAAGATTGATGAAGTAGTAATTAAAGCAAAAACGACCAAACATTTTTTTCTTGCGTTCTCTAATAACAGAAGCACATGAATGATAAAACCTTTACACAATTGTAATACTTCAGAAAAGTGATGCTCCAGCAACAAATTTCTCAGTCATTGCTTGAGAAATAATGGTGTATGTGCATCTGTTTATCTAAAACTATCAATCTTACAGATAGAAAATATAAAATGCAATTCTTATTCCATATTTTCTGTCATTCTTTATTTGCTAATAACAAAAGGATAATTTGATAATAAAAAAATAATATTAATTACGATTTGATGTAGTGGTCAAATTAAAGTTTAGCGTGTCATTATTATGAGGCTATTATCTAGTTTAGTTACCAGTGAAATGATCGTGGGTGTTGATTTTTGACCACACAATTAAAGGGGGAACTTAGTTGAAGAGCACCAGTAGAATAGATTAAGCCCGAACAACCTGTCATAGAAAGATAAGAATCCGGCAGTGGTTCGTCCACTTGGGGACACTTCAACGCTCAAGTCAGTAATCAAATATCTCTCAAAGATAACTAATTATGTTTAACTCACAAGAAAGAACTTATTACTCATAATATATCACACATACCTCAGACCCATGGGGGTGCCCTGCTTTTATAGCCAGTACTGACTTGATCCCTATAAAAACCTAACTTCAGTGAACTCAGGCTCAATGCTCATCCTAGACTCTCAGCTAGATAGGGATAAACTCCCTAAGAGTTTTATCTTTATCCAGACTGATATCCTCTCCTATTCTAGGACTTTTGTCCTTTATCTGCTCATCTCGAATTCCGGTATATCCGCAGATAACCTCGGCCTATCCAAAATCACCTTGGCATCAAGACCAGGCCACGTGGTACCTCAGATGATACTTCGACGTCACCTTGGCCACGTGCTATCATTCACAAAATATGCCCCCACAATTGCCCCCTAGGTTCTATTACCTCTGCAACCTGAGGTAATGGAACCTATATCACTTATTCATGTATTATGTCGGCAAAAATTCATTCTTTCCTTCGACCGAGATCATGACTCGTCGGTTTCAAGTACCCAGGACTCAACTGTCCATCTTTACCAATGATCAAGAACCAAGAATCAAGTTCTTTGAGTTCCTTAACTGAGATCATTCCTCTAGCTGAGATTTTTGCTTCATTAAATCAAGAACTCCAAGAGTTTTATCTGCACATGAGCTGTCACGCACAATTTTCTCAACCGTTCTTTCCACGCGTCCTTCTCTTTTGGGTTCGTACCTGACACGCACTATCAGGTCGTGTTGCTTCTATGCACGCCGCCTGACAAACACATCGTCCAAGGCGTATTCATTTCCTTTTGCTGTCCTTTTAGTTTTTAACAAAAACTCTCTTTCTCTCTCTTCGTCTTCTCACTTCGCATTCTCTCATTCTTTCTTCACACTCAGACTTTCTCTCTCTAAAAAACCTTCATTTTTGAACCTTCAAAGCTCTGCAACTGCCTTTTCCAATGAATCCTCTATTACTACATCTCGATCTAAGGCATTGTCTGACTCCGGTGCACCCTACTCTGGCGTTCTTGTTCTCGGCCCTATTTAGTTAGTTACACAACTTCTTTCTCTTTAATTTTAGCTTTTTATTTGTGATTTGTTTCAAATCTTCTATTTGTGTACATTGTCTGTTGTTGCCTTGCATTTAGACTTGTTGTTGTATGTCATTTCCATCTTCATGTTCTAGTCATTATTTCTGTTTTTTTTTTAATCTTGAATCTGTGTACTATTTTTCACACACTCACCCAGTGACTTGAAGTTTTGGGTGTGCATATTTGTTTTTTGCTTCAATCTTGATTTTTGAATTATATTTCTTGTCTGGTCTTCTTGCTCTATTTCCAGAATCTGCCTTCGAATCTTTGTTCATTTGCATAGATCATAGGTTTGGGATTTGCCTAGAAACCAAATACTTAGGAAAAACTACAACGCGCTCTCTTTAGATCTGCAAAAACCCTAGCTCTAGTGCCAGTTTAGGGTTTAGCCGAGGTGTTTAAACCCATACCAACCATTCTTTTTTGAAATTTTGCACCAATCTTCACTAAGCCGACATCATGGGTATTTTCAGGTGGAGAGTAGACAGCCCAACCAAACTAGAGTACTTCTAGCAATAGTTTTCCATCCTGGCTGATGTCTATCTGAGGTTGGCTGGGAAGGACGATTCAATTATGCTTGGCTAGGATTACATGCCATTTCCAGTTGTCTCTATTGTTGAAGGAGGAGTTAGGTTTCCCCTAGATATCCTCTTTAGGGAAGTCCTCTACTATTATAAACTCAATCCCATGCAGCTAGCCGTTAACTCTTTTAGGATTATCAATGGCATTACCGAACTGGCACGTTGGCAAAATGTCAGAATCACCCTCTTTGATATCCAGTACTGCTACACCATGTGTGGCTTAAAACCCCCAAAGGCTACACCTACTACCTCAAGCCGAGATCTATGCAATACAAGCTGATAGGCAATATCCTAGATTCTAACAAAGGTGCGGCAGACGACTACCTAATTGTCTCGGGCAATTAGGAGTTCACGCCAGATGATAAACTCTACCTCTTCCCCCTGCGCTATGAAATTTTTACAGATGACAAGGGTAAGGACCTAGTCCCCTCCCAAAGTCTCTTTCTTTGTTGCCTTAACTATCTTTCTGTTTCTAATGTTCTCTTTGTGTTTTTGCATCCCTTCCTTAGCCCAAAAAGAACTTTCGCCAATACTACGTGCCAAGTAAGGATCTGGTACATCTTCCCGACTTGCCCATGGAAGTACGCAAGGCTCCAGTCCTCCTCAACTTCACCCGTATGTATAGGAGTCCTTTGCCCGACGTCCCTAGAAAGAGAAAATCTTCTTCATCCACTACCACTCCTCCAGCTGGTTCATCTCTAAGGCTAGATCAAGCCTCTACCTCTGATCTTGCAAACCAACCATCAACTTCTGCCCCTCAACTAATTCCTCCATCCCAGCACCAATGCTAACGCCGAGCTCCAGTTTCTGCTTCCACCAGCAGAACTCGCAGCTGTTGATGTCGAGAATCTGAGGCATCGGCTCATTACGCTACTAACCCTCCCATAGTCCTTCCAGCAATTCGCTTTGGCACCAAGGTCACTGTTGCAGCCACTACTGAAGAAATAGGCCACACAAAAATCATTCCGGACGACCTTCTTGCTGACGTTCCCAGCGTGGTGTCGGTCCATTCCTCTTCCCCTTCCCAATCTCAACCAAAACCCAAGGTCAAAAGGGTTAAAAGGGCTAAGGCCAAACCCAGCGCTACTGAGGTAGAATCAGAGGACACAATGCCAATTTCAAAATTAGCTGAAATAAAAAAGTCTGCCTCTGCTGAGAAGAGGCTTGCTGAGGTTGAGTCATCAGATCAGTCGTGATCCAAGAAGTCGAAATCCAAGGGGGAGGGCTGAGCCCGGTGTCTTTCGTGCCGACGAGCCCTGGACCCCCTCTGTCAAGATTGGAGACTGATCTCTTCTTGCCGAGGACAACGCACTCGATAGTCTGGAGGTCGGTGCTGCCTTTTCCACCGCCGTTCTTCTATCTGCCGACATCAATCGGATGGCCAAGCTCTCTGAGTATGAAAACTATGTAATGATGATGTAGCACTACATTTCGGTAAGTCTCAGCACTTATAACTTTTTGTCCAATTTCAACTCTATTTTTTATACTTAATGAATTTTCTTTCCATTCTTGCAGCCAATCCAGCAGAGTCACTCTTTTGCAGTCGAAACCGAGGAGTTTAAAAAGGAGCTAACCAATAAGACAAAAGAGGCAGCCAAGCTCTTGTCTTCACTGAACAAGGCTGAGGCCGGCATCCGAAGCTTGCAAGACCAGACGAAAACTGCCCAACTAGCCCAGAGCAAAGCTGAGGATCATGCCGAAGTTGCTGAGAATGTGGCCGAGTTCGCTAAGGCCGAGGCCAAAAAAGCCAAAGAGAATGAGTCTCAAGCCCAAACAGAGCTCCAAGCGGCATTAGCTACCAAAGCGGCCGAAATCAAGGCGGCCAACGAGAATTTTTATGCTGAAGGGGTAGTTGATATCCGCGATGCATATAAAAAGCAAGTCAACCAAGCATGCAATAAGGGTTACACCCTTGCCTGGATGGCTGCTTTGAAAGAGTTGGCCATCACCGATGACTCGCCTCTCTGGGACGAAAGCCGACTTGTACTACCATTCTCTCCCGCTCTAAGCCAGTCTATGGATGAGGCTGAGGGAGAAGAAGAAGCCGAGGTCGAAGCTGGTGCTGAAGGTTATGCTGGGACCAAGTCCCCAACTCTGAATGAGCAAGTCCTAGACTTGACTCAGGATGACGAGGATGAGGTTCAAAAAACTACTTCTGAGGTCGAGATTGAGACTGCCAATAAGAGCTTGGATAACACCCTTCGTAAGATCAACACCGAGGTCCAAGCTGAAAGGTCTGCCCAACTGCCTGCCGAGGCTGAGACAACGCCAATTGCCGAGGAAAGGCAGACTGCGGAAAATGTCGGAGATGCATGAACTTAGGATTTTCCCCTTTTTGTATTTTTTCTTCTTACTTTAAAACAGTTGTAACATTTTGCCATCTGAGCTATTTTACTTTTTCTTTTGGCTAATGTGCCTATTTGTAATATGAACAAGTAGTTTCCTTGGCCAGGCCAAGGTGCCTTTGTATTTGAAATAGTTTTTTCTATAAATGCATGCTTTCCTTTGGCTAGGTGTATATATGTTTACTACTTTTCTCTTTATGCCTTGCATGTTTGTATGTTTCTCCATACTTAGAATATTTTTTTACTTCTTCAAAGTACACCTTAACTGTGCAATCACCTCGGGGTATAGTACCTCAGATATAAATATTGACTATTTGTCTCGATCAACACTTGGAATACCTCGGCTAACACTTAAAAAATATTTCAAAATATTTTTTACAAGTGTTATTTCTTTAAACTTATCCAGTCAAGTATTGCTTCTTTACTTCCACTTGATGTCTTCTGTCAAGACCTTATCCTTCCAACCTTTCCAAGCTTGGCAACTTGGTTGGTCATCTCGGGTAATATGTACCTCGGATACTTCTTTCATAATTACCTTGGCTAACTCCAACTTGTAAATTTCTCTGAAATTTCAATTAGTGTTAAGCCCATTTTAACTTGTAAATTTTTAAAAAAAATTTCAACAAGTCCCAAGCTCTTAAGTTTATTTATCATTCTTGCTCCCTGCCCCCTAATATGAACCTAAGTTCCACTTAAGTTCACATTATGCATTTATGATCTTTTGCCGAAGTCAGATTCAAACAAAGACTATCCGAGGTCCAACCTTGGTTTCTCTGTTAGTCGACTTTAGTTCCACTCTGCCGACATGGCAAGCCTAGGTTAATTCAACTTGGTTCAACTCTATTATATGCAATTATAATTCAACTCTACCATATAATAAGTCTAAGTTATTCGCCATGCTTCATTCAGAAACATTGCCAACTTAGTTCAACTCTATTATATGCAAGTATAATTCAACTCTGTCATATAATAAGTCTAAGTTATTCATCATGTTTCATTCAAAAACATTGCCAACTTAGTTCAACTCTATTATATGCAAGTATAATTCAACTCTATCATATAATAAGTCTAAGTTATTCATCATGTTTCATTTAGAAACATCGTCATAGGACTGGTCAATCCTATCGCACAAATTTAAAAATCTTAAAAATCAAACTAGCATGTTATTATTACTTCGGTTAATAAACTTATGACATAAACTTCGAAAAATAAAAAAACTAATGATAAAAAAACTTCAAGTTGCAAGTGTTCCAAGGTCTTAGCAACTCTTTGCTTTCAGTGTCTTCAAGCCGATATGCCCCATTGCCGGCAACCGAGATGATTCTATAAGGCCCCTCCCAGTTTGGGCCAAGTTTTCCCTCCTTGGGATCCTTCTTGTTGCCAAAGACCTTTCTTAAGACGAGGTCCCCAACCTTAAACTCTCTTGGGTTGACCTTCTTGTTGTAAGCCCTAGCAAGTTGTTGTTAGTATGCCCCCAGCCGAATTGTTGCTCTCTCTCTCTCTCTTTCTCTCTCTCTCTCTCTCTCTTTTCTCCTCTAGTAGGTCTAGATCTCGGGCCAAGAATGCCTCGTTAGTCCCATTCTCTACTCCCTGGGTTCTGATTACAGGGATGCCGACTTCTAGTGGGATAACTACTTTAGTGCCACAAGTCATGGAAAATAGAGACTCCCTAGTTGATCTTCTCGGCGTAGTCCGATATGCCCAGAGTATATTGGGCAACTTTTCTACCCACTTTCTCTTTGCTGCTTCCAGCCTCTTTTTGATCCCATCCAAGATAGTCTTATTAGATGTTTCTGCCTGACCATTACTCTAAGGGAAACTTAGAGTAGAGTAGTAGTTCTTGATTTTGTACTTTGCACTAAAACTTTTGATTAGCTTACTGTCAAACTGTGTACCATTATCTGCTATTATTGCCTTTGGGATCCCAAACCTGGTGATGATGCTCTTTCATATGAAGTTCTTCACATCAATATCTTGAATCTTCGCATGGGGTTCAGTTTCTACCCACTTTGTGAAGTAATAAGTTGCTACCAGCAAAAACTTCCTTTGCCCAGTTGCTTAGGGCAGTTGTCCAACAAGATCCATGCCCCACTGGGAAAATGGCCAAGGGCTGGATACTGGGTTCAAATCTGCTACTGGTTGATGTATCAAAGGTGCAAACCTTTGACACTTCTCGCACTTTCTGACATAGGCTTCAGCATCCTTCTGCATGTAGGGCCACCAGTACCCCTGAGTAATGGCCTTATAAGCAAATGATCTGCCCCTAGCATAGCTTCCACATACTCCTTCATATATTTCATAAAAAAAAGTCTTCAACCTGAGAGGGATGCATACATCTCAAAAGGGGACCAGTGAAGGATCTCCTGTAGAGATGGCCATCTGATGTTAGGCTGAACCTAGCCAACTTCAATCTGGTCTTATGTGCCTCTTTTTGGTCGTCTGGCAATTTGTCATCCCTAAGGAACATCGCTATTGCATCCATCCAACTTGGACCCATCTCCACACACATTGTTTCATACTTTGTGATTAGTGGTTCCACACTTGGGCCTGACAAATAATCAACCAATATTATCCTTGCCTCCCCTGATTTCATTACACTAGCCAGGTTAGCCAACGGCATGACTGTTATCATCTCGGCTAACCTGCTATAGCCGGAAATCCTTGAACAAGGCTAGCACTCTAACAACTTCTTTGACATATGCTATCATTCTTTCATCTTGGGCTGGATACTTGCGTGTTGCCTGATTCACAATAAGTTGAGAGTCACAGAAAACTACCACATCATCAGCTTCCATTGTTGCTGTTAATTTCAACCCTGCAATCAGTGCCTCATATTCTGCTTCATTGTTTGAGGCCTTGAACCCCAAACAAATAGACTATTCTAACATTCGTCCATCTGGCGATACTAACACTACTCTTACCTCCGCTCCTTGACAACTTGAACTTCCATCAACAAACAGGAGGACTGAGTCGCTGATGTAGATGTCGCAGGGCTTTGGTTTCTCTTCTTTATTCTGTTTTGCTTGAGTGGGGTTCTTAGGCCCCAGTTGGGTTTCTTCTTGCTCCCCTAGGCATCCCAAATTTCGGCTCACTAGAGTTCAATGCGGAATGGCACCAGAGGTGAACTTGGCCACAAAATCGGCCAAAACCTGGCCCTTAATTGCTGCTCTGAGCCTAAACTCTAAGTCATATTGGCCCAACACTACTTCCCATTTGGCTACCCTGCCTGTCAGATCTCCTTGTTGTAATAGGGACTTCAAAGGATGCTCAGTCAGTACCACAATCCTGTGGGCTTGGAAGTAGTGATTTAGTTTTTTTGAAGCCATCACCAAGGCTAGTGTCAACTTTTCCAGGGGTAAGTACATGTTCTCTGCACTTACCAGGGTTTTACTCACATAGTATACTGTCCTTTGTTCTCCTTTCTCTTCTTTGATTATCATTGCACTCACTCCATGCTCTGAAACTGCCAAGTATAGGAACAATTCTTCTCCAGGAATTGGATTTGACAGAACCGGAGCTATTGTCAGGTACTTTTTTAAGTCGGCCAAGGAGACTTCGCCCTCCTCTGTCCACAAAAAATCTGTGGCCTTCTTTAACAAACTAAAAAATAGTTTACACTTATCAGAACTTCGGCTGATAAACCTATTTAGGGCTACGGCCCTTCTAGTCAACATCTGCACTTGTTTTGCAGATGTTGGGCTTTTCAAGTCAATGATGGCCTAAATTTGATATGGACTTGCTTCAATGCCCCTTCTAGCGACCAAGTATCCCAGAAACTTTCCAAACCCAACTCTAAATGTGCATTTCGAAGCATTGAGTCGGAGCTGATATATTTTCAAGATATCAAAAACCGCCTTCAAGTCGGCCAGATGATTCTCAGATTCTTTGGTCTTCATGACCATGTCATCAATGTACACTTCTACTGTCTTGCCAATCAGATGTCTAAACATTTTGGTCGCTAACCTCTGGTAGGTTACTCCTGCATTTTTCAACTCGAAAGGCATCACTATGTAGTAGTACAGCCCTTTTGGGGTGATAAATGCAGTCTTCTACTCACCAGGGGGATACATTGCTATCTGGTAGTATCCCTTGTAAGCATCCAGGAAGCTCATACTTCCATGCCCTGAAGTGGCATCTACTAATTAATCAATCTTGGGCAATGGAAAACTGTCCTTGGGGCAAGCCTTATTCAAGCTAGTGAAATTGACACAAACCCTCCACTTACCGTTCTTCTTTTCCATTACCACAGTGTTGGACAACCAAGTAAGGTAGTTCATCTCGTGAATGGCTTTGGCTTCTGGCAGTTTGTCCACTTCCTCCTCAACTACCTCAACATGCATTAACGTCGGCCTCCTCGCTCGCTGGATGACTGGTTTAGCCAACCTATCTACATTGAGCAAATAGCATGTGACCTCGGGGTCAATGCCTGGCATCTCGTATGGCGTCCAGGAAAATACTTCTATGTTGGCCTGTAAGAAAACTTCCAACTCCCTTTTCTCATCCTCGACCAAGCCTGAGCCGAGAAGGAAGAAGTGTTCTTCATCCCCTTCTTGGACTAGAATTTTTTCAAGGCTTCCTCACTCTTTTCGGCTGGTTCTTTGCCAACATCATCTATAACTTCCATGCCTTCGTCTTCAATTTCTATTGTTTCTATCTCTCGCACGTTACAGGTGGATTTTATTGCTGCCATGGAGTAATTTTTTGCCTGCACCTAATCCCCTCTAACTTTCTCAATTCCATGCTCTGTTAGGAACCGCAACAATTGATGCAGCGTTGAGGAAACAACCCTCATTGCGTGCAACCATGGCCTTCCCAAGATAAAATTGTAAGGGGAGGGGGTGTCAATTACTGTAAACTCTATGCTTACCTTCCTGGTGCCTGCCTGCACCTCCAAATTCATTGCTCCTAGGGACTATGTCGGCGTTCCATTGAACGCGACCATTAGGCTATTGGACAACTCCAAATCATCTCGATAAAGGCCAAGCTCCTTGTAACATCGGACATATATGATGTCACAAAAGCTACCTTAGTCAATCAGAATGCACCTTACCTGGCATTCCCCAATCTTGAGGGTCACTACCAGAGCATCATTGTGTGGATACTGCACCATGTCTAAGTCTGCCTCAGTAAAGGACACCATTTGCCCTTGGCACTCGTTTGTCCCAGGCCTCTTTTGCTAAACCTAATACACATGCTGTAAGTGCCTCACCCTTTGAGTCTCTCTACACACCTCGTTCTCATTGACCCTCAAGTGAATTACATTGATCACACGAGGTCTATCTGCTTGCTATTGTGGTGATGGTGCTATCGATGCCTGGGACAGTCTTACTTGCTTTTCCCTTGTTCTGGCCTCATTTACTAGGTCTCTCAAGTGACCCCATCTAACTAGATCTTCTAAATGCGTCTTCAGGGCTCTGCACCTTTGAGTCAGGTACCCATCCTCATTGTGGTAAGCACAGTGCTTCCTAAGGCTTCTCCCCATAAATTCGCTAAGAATCTTCTCCGACGCTCTATAATACGGCTGGCTTCTGATCCTTTCTAGAACTTTATAAACCGGGATCTGGAACACCGTGGTGACCGCCTGTGTAGCTCTCAACCCTTTTTCCCGCCTATTAAAACTTGTATTAGCTTAGCCTCATTTCGGCGAGCCGTTTCTCCTCTCCTACTTCGACGCCTTCGTTCCCAGCGTATCATCTTCTGCTCTAGCATATTTCTCGGTCCTTACCATGAGCTCCTCCATACTCTTTGGTTGAGTCTTTGCCAGTGACTTCCGAAGCGTACAATCATCCTCCAGGCTAACTCCTGGTTGCATCCTGGTATTCAGTTGAACACCTTATAATACCTTTTGGCATAAGCCCTGAGGCTTTCACCCTCGCCAATTTTCAAAGCCATCAGGGAGTCCACCCTTAGTGGCTGCAACTTGTTTGTAACAAACCTGGCCACAAACATCTCAGCCAGCCCTTCCTAACTCTTCACAGTTCCTTTCGGTAACTTGTGAAACCAATCTGAAACAATTTTCCCAAAGGATGAGGGGAACACCTTACATAACAACGGTTCGTTCCCGGTATACAAAGCCATTGAATTTAGATATAAGCCAATGTAAAAGTTTATATTGGACTTACCGTCATAAATTTGGAACCTTGGCATATAGAACCTTTTTAGGGCCTCAAACCTATCCAACTCTACTAAAACGCCATTCTTAGCTTAACGGGAGATGTGACCTCGGCATTCTGCCACTTCTTCTGGAGGTAGTCCCTCAAATCCTCCTTAGTCTGACCTGGAGCTCGGCTATCAATAGATTTCAGCCTTTTTGGTGTTCTACTTCCGATGTCATTATGTGTCTTTTTGGATTTCTCTTTATTCACTATATTAAAGCAAAGTTCCTTTCCCTGAACGTGCCGATATTCTTTGACATAAGTTCCCTTGGTACGAAGCGTCTTCTAAGACTCTCCTCTCACCGACTCTGCTCGCCTGGCATCCCGTAAAGGCTTATGTGAGTGTTTCTTCACCCTATCATGCTGAGGAACTGCTGGGATTGCTTTCTGCCCCCTTTTCTGGGTGTCGTTCTAGGCTACTGGAATCGGCATGTCCTTCAATGGAAACGGTGGTTGTATTACGTTGTTCTGCATCATGAAGTTGACAACCGATTGTAGGTCTGCCAACTTGTTGGCCATTCCCTTCATCTCGCCGTCCCTCCTCAGGCATCTATCCTTCCATACCTGAAAGTCGCTCTCGTTGTAATATTTATCTCTACCTACTTTCTTTGAGGTGTTACCCTCCTTGCCGACGTCTTTCTGCACAATATTCGGATCCTGTGCTTCTTCACTATGGTTTTCTTCTTCGATGTTAAGATCGGCTTGTTTACCACTCCCACATGGGACGTCATCCCCGACCTTTTCTTTTTGTCCGTCGTTGGCTATCTATTCTCCTTACTTTTCCACAGACAGTGCCAAATTGTGGGTGTTGATTTCTGACCACACAACCAAAAGAGGAACTCAGCTGGAGAGCACCAGTAGAATAGATTAAGCCTGAATAACTTGTCACAGAAATATAAGAATCCGGCGATGGTTCGTCCAACCGGGGGCACTCCGACGCTCAAGTCAGTAGTCGAATATCTCTCACAGATAGCTAATTGTGCTTAACTCACAAGAAAGAACTTATTGCTCATAGTATATCACACATACCTCAGACCCATGAGGTGCCTTTCTTTTATAGCCAGCACTGACTTGATCCCTGTAGAATCCTAACTTCAGTGGACTCAGGCTCAATGCTCATCCTGGACTCTAAGCTAGATAAGGATAAACTCCCTAAGAGCTTTATCTTTATCTAGAATAAGATCCTCCCCTGTTCTAGGACTCTTGTCCCTGATCCGCTCATCTCGGATTCTAGTATATCTGCATATAACCTCGGCCTATCCGAAATCACCTCAACATCAAGACTAGGCCACGTGCCACTGTAGCTCAACTTTCTTCGCGCGCCCCCTTTTCGGAGAGGCACGAATTGGTCTCCTACAATTCGGACTCCTGTCACGGTTCTGAATCTAATCTCACAAAGTGCAATGTGAGACTGATAAACACCAAAGAGTCCAATCCGGCAAACCATTTTGGAATATCGATTTTGAATCAAATAATGCCAAAACTGGACTGCTTTGCCAGATTACAGAGTCGCCACCTAAATATTTTTGTTTTTGAGAAATTTAGGAAACCCTGACTCATACCAAAGGCCATGTGTCCACCATCACCAAAGTTGCCTCGGCCCGGGAACTTGTGTATGAGAGGGGAAGGTCCTGAAATGAGCACCCCTGCTTGCTCGATCAAAGATCGGCCTCTACTAATCATGATATGTTGTTTTATAAGCCTCATGTGTTCTTTTTCTGATTATTAGCTAACTTTACTATATGACGCACACAAGCAAGTATAGATTAAGTCGCAAGACTTGGAACAAATCGACTCATGTTTATTTTTGAAAATTGTTTGAAAGTGCCACTCTCAAGTGGGCTAAAGCGCGGATTTGCCACCCTTAGGTGTGCTTAAAACATGATTTTTCCACTTCGCAAAGTGGGCTTAAAACTCACATTTATCGACTTGTTCCAATTCAAGCAACAAAGCATTCATCCACAGGCATTCATGCAGTTAATCATTTAAGCAAATAGCCTCATGGCAAGAATGCTAGCATGGCAACACTTGCACTCATGCAAGTATGCTAAAGCGTAAAGACTTACAGTGTACTCCAAGCCAAAACGAAAGCTAGTTAGAAATATGCATGATCCTAACTATACAAGATGCCTAATGCAACACAGGCAATAATGCAATAAGATAGGCTCAGCTACCTAAGATGGCATATGAATGCAATAATTTGATACACGTATTCAAATAAGTATTGAAATACAATGCAGTTTGAATGATGCGCCGAGCCTCGGTGCATGCAAGACAAATGAATGGATGCAAATATACAAAGCATAAGGTATGCTAATCAAAACGTGCCCTAATCTAACCACCAAAAGCGGATAAATAAAAGGGAGAAAGACGTAGGGTTGGAAGACATGCACACACACACGCACACTTATTACAACATTGTGCCCTCTCGAAGGAGGGTCCGAATAAATAAGCTAAGCTAATTATTACAAACTAACTAATTAACTATTCTATCTAATTAATTATTACAACACAATCGAATAACTAGCTATGCTAAGCTAATTAAATAATTACAATACTTGAATGAATGAATTAGCTACTTCTAACTAATTAAACAAAAACAAGTAAATGGCCTCGAGGGACGAGGGATGCACGCATGCTCGGTTGCTTCCTCCCGAAAATCCGTCGCCTTGCCATCGGTTGCCTCTGTTTGCACTCATCTTGATCTCTGAACACTGCACCAACTTCCAAACTGCCTTTACTCCAAAGCATGAACACTTTTGCACAAAAACTGATTGGTGGCCAGTCGGCCACAGAAGGTGGCTATCGGCCACCTTAACTAGCCGGTCAGCTAGTCTAAGTGGCCGATCGGCTACTTCAAGTGGCCGATCGGCTACTTCAAGTGGCCGGTCGGCCACTGCTTTTTCCAGACTTCTGCTTTTGCTGCAACAAAGAGCAACAGAGGCAAAGCAATGCATTTTTCAAGGAATGTGTGTACTGCCATACTCCTTATCATTTCTCAAGCTTAAAGGAGTATGGCACTTGGCTCTCAAGCCACCAACCAAGCATTTTCATGCATGATGGCCAAAGAACCAAGCTCGTACAAGCTTAATGAATGCACAAATAAGACTCTAAGTACCACCACCCTATCATACATGATCAAGGGTGGCGGCGACCAAGAAATGTGACATGTTTCATCACTTTGAGTATGAAACATCCCACATTTCTTGTGTTTGGATTAACGTCCAATCCAAACACATGCAATGCAACACAAATACTTATCTTGTTCATGTTTTACTTTGCTCATTTTGTTTACACATTTTACATTACCGATTAATCCTTTAACCGATTATGTCCAATGTGAAAGTCCTCTAATTGGAAAGATGGCCTAAGCCACAAGTACCTTAAGCATGAAAGAGGCCTCATGCTGTTGGTGAAGAGGAACCCTCGAGAGAAGCTTAAAACCATTAGGCATGAGAGCCTCAAGTTCACACTCAAGCCAACAAGGAGCTTAAGACCACTTTCAAAACAAATTGAAAAGTGAATAATAGAAAGAGGTTGCAGAATTTTCAGTGCTGAAATGGCATGAAAAATAGTGCTACAACATGCAAGCAACACATGCACAACATGTTCAAAGGCCAAAACCATTAAACTAGTGAAGAGCATTACACTAGAGGCATGCAATATCAAGCTCAATAGACAAAACCAGCTCAAAGAAGAGCTACAATATGCCAAAACAATGGCTAAAACATGCTGAGATTGAAGCATAGAAGGCAAGAAAAACATGTTCATTTGTTAGCTCGTAAGGAAGGCTCAAAGCACAACTTTCAAAAGCAATGAAAAAGTGAAATACATGCGCACATGACAGAGATTATGGTGCTGAAGTTACATGCAAAATGAGGCTATAACATGCAAATAAATTAAACACTTCATGCTCAAGGCCTCAAAGCAATGGACTAGTGAAGACCATTACACTATAGCCATGCAAACCAAGCCTCGAAGGACTTAACCGACTCAAAATAGATTTAAAGCATGTCAAAACAATAGCTAAAATGTGCTGGAATCAAGCTAACACAAGCTAGAATAATAGGCTAAATCATTAGGCATGCTAGACTAGTAAGCATAATTGCACTACAAGTACAAGAAGCAAGCAACAAGTGCTCCAACCAACCAAAAACAGAGTTGAGACATGTCAAAATAAGGCCTAAAACCATGCTTGAAATAAGCTAACACAAGCCACAAAAACATGCTACTTTGTAATGCTAACTAGGCATGGAAGAGAGAGACAAGGAAGGGAAGCTAACCCCTCCATTTTTGGAATTCAAAACACACTTTTTACCACTGAAATAACTCTAAATTTTAGTGATTTAAAGGCCCAAAAAGTTTGACTTTTACATGCTAAGAGATGATGCAAAGGCACATACAAATAGGCAACAAGAAGAGGGATACAACCCCTTAGCACAAAATGGCTTTAAACCAACATGTTTAGGCCTAAAATTCAGAACTTTTTGTAGTTTAAAACTAGTCTCAAAACAGCACAAAAAAGTGACAAAACAACTATGTACAAAGAGCTTAAAAGAGGTAAGACTTATACCTTTAAAGCACAGCACCTAAACAGCCACTTTCTTGGCTCAAACAAGCTTTCAACAGCCCAAAATAGATTCCAAGGGACCTCAATCTAAAGATATGCAACTTTGGTTAAGGATGTCTAGGCAAAGGAGAGGTGTATCTATACTTTTATGCACAAAAGGGCAAGAGAGAGAGAAATCTGGAGAGAGAGAATTATAGAGAGAGAGAGAGAGAGAGAGAGATTTTAGAGAGAAAGGCTCTCAAACTTTCCTAACCTTCCAATATAAGAGATATGACCTCCATATATAGCAATATATAAACCTTAGGTCGAAATATCTGAATTAGGACAGCTAGAACAATGTGAAAACAGCTGAAGGAGAAATATCTGCAAAATATCTGAGTTTGGGACATTAGTGGCCGACCAGCCATTTTTGGTGGCCGACCAGCCACTCCTGGTGTTCAACAGCCCACATTTTTGGCCAACCGGCCACTTAAAGTGACCGACAGCCCACATTTCTAGTCGACAGCAAAAATCGGCTCTCCAGGTCCAACTTCAAATGGGCATATCTCCTTTATTTGGACTCCTTTACAAGTCAATATTGTGCCTAAATTGAAGCCCCAGAAGTCTTCTTTCCAACGATGGAAGCCTCACATCAAAATTCCAAGTGTGCTAAGAGATATCCCTCTTTTAGTGAAGATTGCTCAGTTTCAGTTCAACCGGATTGATGCCTAACTTCTCCTCAACTAATTTTCTTCCCTTCTCTCCTCTTTTCTTCAACTCCAAACCCCTAAACAAGATGTTTTAAACATTTTTTTCAAAGAGGTCACCTCTCTTTCATTCATTTCCACTTTGTCCTTGCTCGGTTTATCGAAAAGCGCAACTTTTAACGAAATGCGAGCCTCAGAACATTATAGGAACTCTTTTTCAAAAATGTTTTGAAAGAGAGGGTTTTAAGGTATAAAATCATTTTGGTCAAAATTTTTTTGGTCGAAAAATGGGGTGTGAGGTTGGGATTTGACGCTCTTCTTACCAAGGAAATCGAACATTTGCACTGCACACCTTTCATCACCAAGTAAGCAATCAGTAGCGCCCAAGTCTTAAGGGCTGTCAAAAATGAGGTGTCTACAGGCACCTTAGCTGACACTTCGGCGTCACATTGGCCACGTGCTATCATTCACAAAATATGCCCTCACAATGATTATATTTATTTCAAATTTAAATCGGATTTGAGAATACGTAGGTTTGGAACATGTTGTTTTTAATAATTTTAATTGTTTATTTATAAGATTTTCAATTACTTTAAAAATTAAATGAGTTTAAAAATCATAATATTTTTATTATATGATGTTTATCTCTTCGAAAAAATAAATAATAAGTTCGTTCCAACTCCACACATCTCCAATACATCCAACAACTTCCAATTATAATAATAAAGCTCAATATAATTAAAGCTTTGTTTGGCATTTAATTTTTGGCTAAAAAAGTATAAAAAGAAAAAATTAACTACATAAGCCAATAAGATAAAATATCACATCTAAACCATAATCATTATATTTTTTCTCTCACAAAAGTTAAAAATGCCAAAAAAGCCAAACCAAATGAAGTTAAAAAAAAGTCAGGCTAAAAAAGTCCTAACACAAAAAAGCCAACTAAAAAAGCCAATGCCAAACGAACACGAAGGCTTTGTTTGGAAAGAGAGTTGGGCTAATTTAGCTCACAAAAAGATAAAATAACTTAAAAAATCAAAATAACACAAAAATGTCATATCTAAATTATAATCGTTTCATTTTTTTTTCCCATAATTATCGCATCAAAAAAATAAAAAATTATCCCAAACTAAATTAATTAAAAAGTCAAACTAAATTAACTCTTCTCACACGAAGGTTAAATAGCCAATACAGTGTTCACAACTCTTTAAACCAAAATCTACTGTTTTTAATTATTATTTTAATCACAAAGGTTTCAACAAAGATTGATTATGGTACATATATATAACAATCCCAAAATAAGTATAATAATCCAACTCCAAACACTATTACAAAATAATATAAATAAAATAAGAAGATTTCATTAATCAGATTTGATATACAAAAGGTGACACATGTGATATACATTCATAAATCGTTCATCCTGAATCTACAGCATGTATTACAAGAGGTAATAGGGAAAAGAAAGCTGAACAAGTATTTATTTGCCCTAATGGCTTACATCTTTCCAAGATTATACTTGGTTACAAAAAAATGAGTCAGAAGCTCGATACAAGTAAAGCCCTAGGCTTGTACAAAAAGATAAATACAAAATAAACAAAAGTGAGCTTTCAGCTCCATGATCCTCCCAAGCTAAGTCCTTGGCGGAGCATATCACCAGCACTTGAAAATAGTTTTCCCAAGTAGGGTGAGCCAAAACCCAGTAAAAACAATCTAACACAATATATGAATCTTAACAGAGATATAAGTATGATATGCATATACAATGCTATGATAAAATCATTCGTATTGTTACAAGATCATAATATGCTAAGTTTTATATCTCAAGCCATTTTATCTTAATTTATTTCACCTCAATCCATGAGTCAAGTCCATTGTTATCCAGACATCCTAACTGAGACTACAACTCAGTGGTTTTCTAACCAATACAATCATTACACAAACACTTTCATTTGCCATTTTACGGAAATTTCGTCCGCGAGAATCGACACCCATGTATAAGCGCGGTTTTCGGGATTTTCACCTTGGACACATAGGCCAACTTAATTCAATGGAGTCCATTCGATTTCTTCTCCCAAACATGGAGTATATTCTATTTCTCCTCTCAAATATCATACATATACAATATATTAAAACACGGTCATATTCAATGACAATAGTTAAGAGATTAGTTTCAATTCACCTAATCCTCATGCAATTTCTACAACAATCATAGCTATTCTCTCCCGATAGCCCAAAACAGATATTTCTAAACAGATATATAATCTCCAAGACAGATAAATTATCTAAATTTCCATAGGTGAAAGAGAATACACATCCAACTCCACCATTGATATAAACATTCGTCTAATTTCATATCTCCAATACCAATTTCATTATTTATACAAAATAATTATATTAAACATTTTAGAACAAAACTTCATTCTCTCCCAAATCCAACCCTTGTATCAAAATCAACAAATTTAACATAACACATCCTCATTTCTATATCCACAACCATTTTCAATACCTTCATTTGAAAACCCCTCTTTTGATTTTAAACTAAAACCCTAGGTTTGTCTAAAATCCTCTAAATCCCAACGTTATTTACAACAACAAATAATTAAGTTAAAAATCATAGGAGAGTATAGAAAGTCCCTACCTGAAGCTTAGAAGACCAAAGCAACAATGGAGGAACTTCAAAGACGCCGAAACCAAATCTTGTTCGGACTAAAATGGAGCACTTGAGACGCTCTACCGTTTCAACAAAGGCACACAGGTAGAGAGCCCAACGAATCTAGATGAAAATGTAGAGAAAATGTGAGTTCTAGAGAGAGACGCTCTAGATCTAGGGTTTTAGGAAGAAAAGAGATGAAAAAGTAATATGGAAGGAGGCTGCTGTGAACTGATATACGCACAGTCCGCTCGAGCTTAAGAAGTGACGCTCAAGCGTCAGACATAACAAGTTGTTCTGCTCGAGAGCAGAATGCACACTTCCAGTAGTTTTGCAGACAATAGACCAATGCTCGAGCGCAAGAAAGGCCTCTCGAGCTGAGCCTGCTCGAGCACAGAAAAAACAACTCGAGCATAGAAACACTCTCCCAATAGTTTTGCAGACCTGCAAAAATATTGAGAGTTTGTAAAGCCTGCTTGAGTGCAAGAAGTGCCGCTCAAGCGGAGGAACAAAAATCTAGGTAACAAAAGTTTGGAAACTAAGCAACCAACCTGTCCCAAATGCAACCACAACAATCCAATAGCCAAATTTAAGGAAATACAAGGGAAGTAAGATGTGAACAACAATATGAAACCATGAAACCCGAGTCCGGGATACAACAAGGGTCAGGTCAAAATCGGAATTATTATAACCTCCCCCTTAAGGAATTTCGTCCTCAAAATTTTAAATCAAGTTTTAAAGTTATCCTCAAACCAAACAAAATAACGATAATTAATCAATTCCACTACCATGACCCATTCTCCAGTCATCCATTCTCATCAACTCAATGCACAAGTTCCAACATCAAAAGTACAATTCACATTTTTCCAAAACATATACAATATTCATATTAAATCCATGTTTCCAAAACTTATACAACATATACATGTTTCCATATTCTCAAAACATATGCGATGTTTTCATGTCTCATTAACATGACAAAATTTTAATACATGATTAAGCATTAACAAATAAATTCAGATATTTCTCACAGACTTCCAACTCACGTTCTCACGTTGCTTCCTCAATCCCGTGATGTTTCCACAATACCTTAACCACGGGAATTGTCTAGCCTTGCAAGACTTGGTCTCGGGTATCCAAGACTCTCACTGGTCTCTCCTCATACGAGATATCCTCATCTACCTCTAAGTTGGTCCAATCCAACACGTGCAATGGATCCGACTCGTACTGCCAAAAAGCATGCTAATATGAAACATATCATGAACCCCAAAAAGCTGTAGCGGCAAGGCCAAACAGTAAGCTACCTCTCCAATCCGCTCAAGGATTTCAAAAGGCCCAATGAATCAAGGAGACAACTTCCCACTCTTTCCAAACCTCATTAAATCCTTCCTAGGTGATATATTCAAGAAGACATGGTCTCCCACCTCAAAAGACAAAGGTCTCCTTCTACGGTGGGTATAACTTTTCTGGCAACTCTAGGTCGTAACCAACCTCTTTCGGATCAGTGCAACTTTTTCCATCGTCTTCCGAACTAACTTTGGACCCAATGTAGGTGCATCACCCACATCTGCCCAACATACAGGAGATCTACACAGTCGGCCATACAAGGCCTCAATCAGTGCCATGCCATTACTTGACTGGAAGCTATTATTATAGGCAAACTCTACTAAGGGCAAGTGCCTCTCCCACGAACCCTTAAAGTCAGGGACACAGCCCCGAAGCGTATCCTCTAAAATATGAATGGTGCATTCTGACTGCCCGTCAGTTTGAGGATGATACGCAGTGCTAAAGGTCAATCTTATGCCCAAGGCATTCTGTAGGCTCTACCACAACCGAGCTGTGAAACGCAGATCTCTATCGGAAACAATGGTCACTAGGACCCCGTGCAATCTCACTATGTCCCTAATGTAAAGGTCGGCAAGATAATCTACCGAGTCACTTACGTGCATAGGTATAAAGTGCATTGACTTAGTTAGCCGATCAACTACCACCCAAATGGCATCACTACCCCGTTGACTCCTCGGAAGGCTCATAACAAAATCCATCGTGACATGCTCTCACTTCCACTCAGCTATAGGCAAGGGTTGCAACAAACCCGCTAGTCTATGATATTCGGCCTTCACTTGTTGACAAGTAAGGCACTTTGATACAAACGCAGCCATATCCTTCTTCATTCCCCTCCACCAAAACTGGCGATAAAGGTCATGATACATCTTTGTGCCTCTCGAATGCACGGCAAGGCATGAATGGTGAAACTCTCGGAGAACTTCTTATCGGCAAGACTCCGGCACGAAGAGATGGTCAAGGTATCTAGCACTCAAGTCGGAATACACCTTCAAGCCTCTTTCTACCTTCCCACTAGAGATCTTCTTCCGGAGGAATTCTATCTCAAGATCACCTTTTTGTGCTTCTATCACTCGATTCACAAGTATAGGTTGTGCAACTACCGAAAACAAGGCTGCAGACTCAACAGACTCGCCAAGATGCAAATCAAACTCCCCAATAGCACCCAACATTTCCTATTCCCGAATGGAAATACAAGCTACACTGCTAATGGATTTCCTACTCAAAGTGTCGGCCACAACATTGGCCTTTCCCGGATGTTAATGTAACTTGAAATCATAATCCCCTATAAACTCTATCCACTTCTTCAGGCTCAAATTCACGTCTTTTTGTATAAATAGATATTTCAGACTCTTATGATCAGAAAACACTTCAAACTTCTCACCATACAAATAATGCCTCCAAATCTTCAAGGCAAAGATTACCGCCACTAACTCTAGGTCATGAGTCGGGTAATTCCTCTCATGTGTCTTCAACTGCCGCAAGTCATAAGCTACTACATTCCACTCCAGTATCAAGACACAACCCAAACCTTCCCATGAGGCATCACAATATACCGAATAACCCAAACCTCTCTCCGGAATAATCAAAATGAAACTATGGTAATTCTAACCTTAAGCTCCTAAAAGGATTTCTCACAAGTCTCACTCCACACAAACTTGATTCATTTTCTCGTTAGTCTAGTCAATGGTGAGGCTAATCTAGATAAATCCTTCACGAACCGACGGTGATACCCAGCTAACCCCAAGAAACTACAGATCTCGAAAGCATTCTTAGGTGGTTCCCAATCTTGGACTACATCTACCTTGGATGAATCTATAGTCACCCCCTCCCCATATACCACATGGCCTAAGAACTTAACTTCCCTTAGCCAGAATTCACATTTCCCAAACTTAGCATACAGTTTGTGGGCTCTAAGCAACTCAAGTACCACTCGCAAGTGTTCCTTGTGCTCCTCCTCAAAGGGTGAGTAAATCAAGATGTCATCCACAAAGACGACCACAAAGTGGTCTAGAAACTCACGAAAGATCTGGTTCATTAAATCCATGAACACAGCTAGGGCATTGGTTAGGCCAAAGGGCATCACTAGAAACTCGTAATGGCTATACCGCGTATGGAATGTCGTCTTCGGGATATCCTCCTCCCTTACTCTCAACTGATGATAACCCGATCTCAGGTCTATCTTAGAGAAACAACCAGACCCCTTCAACTGATCAAACAAATTGTCTATACGAGGCATTAGGTACTTGTTCTTAACAGTTGCCCGATTCAACTTTCAATAATCTATACAAAGTCGCAACGCACCATCTTTCTTTTTGGAAAAAAGAGTCTGTGTTCCCCAAGGTGAAGTACTAGGGCAAATAAAACCCTTATCTAATAATTCCTAGAGTTGAATCTTTAACTCACTCAACTCGGCAGGTGCAAATCTATACGATGCCATAAAAATCGGTGTTATGCCAAGCACTAAATCAATCGAGAACTCAAGCTCACGGTGAGGTGGTAAACTGGTAAGATCTTTCGAAAAAACATCCAGGTGTTCACAAACTACCCTTGGAACCTCAACTCGGGCTTCATCACATTTAGTGCTGAAGAAGTTGGCAAGAAGGCAACTAAGTTCACTCCGCTCACACAGATCATACACTGGTAATAAGACTCTATTAACCCGGTCCCCCAAGAAATAAAAGCAATCACCACTCAAGGAACATACAGTAACCCTCTGACGGTAGTAATCTATAACAGCTCGATATGATGACAACCAGTCCATACCCAAAATAACGTCAAAACTAAACATATTAATCAATACAAATGCAAAAGGAAGTTGGCGACCGACAACCTCTATGTTCAAAACAATTTCACCACCAATAGGTGACTCTATACAGATATGAGATGCTAACTAAGCCAACTCTAACCCCAAAATCGATGCAAATGCAGACGAGATAAATGAATGGGATGCACCTGTATCAATCAACACATTAGCAACAGAATTGCAAAACAAAAAAGTACATTTCACTACCGAAGGCGTTGGTACTAGATCTGGCGCGGTAACAGCATACACATGCCCTGTAGGTCTATGCTCAACCTGCTCACCCCTGGAGCATAAGCCTGATACACTGATTAAGCCAAAGAGGCTTCCTGATTGGCCCTCAAGACCTGTGCTGACTGTGCAAGCTGGTGGCTCTGTGTTTGCTCGAACCAGACACACTGGGTGTGCCACCCAACTGAGGGCAAAATCTCTTCATGTGCCTCGCCTGCCTACATTGATAACAAGTGAGCACCGCCTTCTCTCCCGACTCGCTCGAGAACGAAAGCGAAGATACGGCATCACGCCTCCTCTTTTCTGTGGGCAAGCTAGAGACTTAGGGCCCAACTAACCACACTTGTAACAAGTAAAATCTCCCTGACCACTTCTTCCAGAATCCGAACTCAGCACTAGAAAGGTAGACCTTGATTGTGCTCCCTAGGACTGCTGTGGGGTAGAACCCCTCTGTCTCTTACTGTCCCCCTAAACATCCTGACTCCTTCTGGAGCCCCTCATCCTCTCCTCCTCCATCTGCATTACGGTCTCAAGGTGAGACGACGTCTCCACAAGGTATCCATAATCTCTAATCATCGATCTTGCCACCTTGAACATGAGCCCGGTCCTCAACCTCTTCTCAAACTCCAAACAACAGCACTCTTCTGTCGCCACTAACTCTGGTGCAAACCTAGAGAGGCTGGTAAATGTGGCCTCAAACTCGGCCACCAGAGTGTTCAACTGCACCAGCTTAGAGAACTGGTCTCTCAACTTCTCCCTAACTGTAGGAGGTTGAAACTTGTCATGGAAGGCACTAACAAAAGCCTCCCAAGCCACCCCAATGCCCACACGTGCATACTTCTACCACTGACCCGCATCTCCCTTCAGCTGGAAGGATACCAAGGTCACTCGCAACTGATCGTCCTCGATGCCAAGCATCTTGAACATTTTCACTATCTGCTCCAACCACTCATCTGCCTTCAGTGGCTCCTTGGGATCACCTAAAAACTCATCCGAATTCAACCAAAAAAACTCCTGTTTCAAGAAAAATGGCCCTCCCTCAGCTACTTGGGCCTAGACTTGATTCTCAGCCTTGAGAATGTCCATAGACTCCCGCAACGCTCCGGCCATTTCGCGAGCTAAGGCACCCATGGCTTGTTGCCTAATTGGTTCGGCCACATTGGCCTGACTAACCCCTTCTTCCTGTGTCAAAATTTCATTCGGTAAAGGCACCTCATGCCTCCTAGGTTTACCACCACTTTCTCGTCCTGATATCCTAATGAAGGTAACAAAAGAGATTAGCACATTTACAAATATGTCGTCACTCGTGTCCTAATGCGGTGAACAACAGTAATTCACTCCACATAAGCACTTAGTCACATAAACACATATGAATTTCATTCTTGGATAATAACCGTCTCGCAACGTTACTAGAGTTCAATTAGAAACAACAGTGATCAAGTTTTCTAATAGGACTCCTAGAAACCTGTAGACTCGATCAACATCCTAGAAATTAGATTCCATACCTATATAATCACATAAACATGTTATCAAATAGCATTGCAAACATATAAAGATCTCTGTCAAACGAGATAAATCCATTGTGGTCCTAACCACTTCTCACGTATCCAAAATATTCAAACTCGGCACGCGCTGATACCAAGTTGTAATGTCCCCAAAATAAGTACAATAATCCAACTCCAAACACTATTACAAAGTGATATAAATAAAATAAAAAGCTTTCATTAATTAGAGTTGATATACAAAAGGTGACACATGCGATATATATTCATAAATCGTTCATCATGAATCTACAACATGTGTTACAAGAGGTAATAGGGAAAAGAAAGCTAAACAGGTATTCATTTGCCCTAATGGCTTACATCTTTCCAAGACTGTGCTTGGTTACAACAAAATGAGTCAGAAGCTCGATACAAGTAAAGCCCTAAGCTTGTACAAAAAGATAAATACAAAATGAACAAAAGTGAGCTTTCAGCTCCACGGTCCTCCCAAGCTAAGTCCTTGGCGGAACATATCACCAGCACCTAAAAATGGTTTTCCCAAGTAGGATAAGCCAAAGCCCAATAGAAACAATCTAACACAATATATGAATCTTAACAGAGATATAAGTATGATATGCATATACAATGCCAATGATAAAATCATTCGTATTGTTACAAGATCATAATATGCCAAGTTCATATCTCAAGCCATTTTATCTTAATTCATTTCAGCTCAATCCATGAGTCAAGTCCATTGTTATCCAGACATCCCAACTAAGACTACAACTCAGTGGTTTTTTAACCAATACAATCATTACACAAACACTTTCATTTGTCATTTTATGAAAATTTCGTCCGCGGGAATCGGCACCCATATATATGTGCGGTTTTCAAGATTTTCACCTTGGACACATAAGCCAACTTAATTCAATGGAGTCCATTCGATTTCTTCTCCCAAACATGGAGTACATCCCCTTTCTCCTCCCAAAAATCATACATATACAATGTATTAAAACACGATAATATTCAATGACAACAGTTAAGAGATTAGGAGAGTGTAGAAAGTCTCTACCTCAAGCTTAAAAGACCAAAGCAACAATGGAGGAACTTCAAAGATGCCGAAACCAAATCTTGTTCAGACCAAAATGGAGCTTTTGAGACGCTCTACCTTTTTTAAAAAGGCACACAAGTAAAGAGCCCAATAAATCTAGATGAAAATATAGAGAAAATGTGAGTTCTAGAGAGAGAGGCTCTAGATCTAGGGTTTTGGGAAGAAAATAGATGAAAAAGTGATATGGAAGAAGGCTGCTGCGAATAGATATACGCACAATCTGCTCGAGCTCAAGAAGTGACGCTCGAGCGTCAGACACAATAAGTTGTTCCGCTCGAACACAAAAAACGACGCTCGAGCACAGAATGCACACTCCCAGTAGTTTTGCAGACAATAAACCAACGCTTGAGCGCAAGAAAGGCCGCTCGAGCTGAGCCCGCTCGAGCACAGAAAGAACCGTTCGAGTGTAAAACACACTCTCCTACTAGTTTTGCAAATCTACAAAAGTACTGAGACTTTGCAAAGCCCGCTCAAGCACACGAAGTGTCGCTCGAACGGAGGAGCAAAAATCTGAGCAACAAAAGTTTGGAAACTAAGTAACCAACTTGTCCCAAACGCAACCACAACAATCCAATAGCCAAATTTAAGGAAATACAAGGGAAGTAAGATATGAACAATAATATGAAACCATGAAACCCGAGTCCGGGATACAATAAGGGTTGGGTCAAAACCGGAATCATTATAATACAAGTGTGGTGTGCTAATGTTTATGTTTCTTGTTTTATGTCTCTATTTTTATTGAGTGCTGTTATTAACATTTGTCTGAATTCTTTGGATCCCCCAATTCCTTGGACCCCCACCCTAAACCTTAAATTTTAATAACATTTTTTTGAACACCCCACTTAATGCCAAATCTACCCATATTCATAATATTATCACAGAAGATGCACACCCACCTAATTTTTCATACCATCTCCTTCCCCTGTTAATAACTGTCCATCTCCTGTTCAAGAGAACACCACCAATCTCTTGTTGTTGAAGAACACCGGCTTTTTGCGTGAACATACAATTAACGGTGGTGTTAATGGTATTGGTGCTAGTGGTGGAGCCACACACAACGAAGCTGTAGACATTTTCTTAAGAATCAAAGGTCTCTTCACTCAAATTGAGGTATAATTTGCTTCTCTCTTCTATGCAATTAACCATGACCACACAAACAAAAACCCTTTACCAACCAAAACCACAACCACACAAAACCCTAATTGTGATAATAACCCTTCCTTGTGTCCACTCTGATCATGACACTTGGTCAATCTTTGTCTTATATTTTTCTTTCTTTTGGTCCTCTTCATGTCTTTGCAAAGTCTCCTCTCTATTGCCTATTTTTTTGAGAGAATATTATAACCTATTGGATGGCCTAATTTCACAGCAAATTCAAATTTTTTAGGGAATAGAGGTCTGAATATTATAATCTAATGAATGGCTTGAATATAATAATCTAATAGAGGTCTACATACCAACTAGTAATAAAATAAAATAAAAATATCAGAATCATTCATGGCCTAATTCCACAGGAAAGAGATCAAAATCTCTACCTTGATGTTAACTTAATCTTTTCTGTCTAACCCTTTTGTTAGTTAACTTAATCCTATGTAATTTTATTTTATTATTTATTATTTATTATTTATTTTTTTGAAACAAGATTGCAAATAAAATTCAATGGTTAAATTACAAACAACCCATTGATTTTTTTTCCACTTGTAAGCAAAACCCAGTTCCCTTTTTGAGGGAAAGTTTAGTAAATCCCAAAAATAAATCAAAATAGAACAGTTGAAGAAAAGTTATTGAAGTCTTGAAGAGGAAAAAAAACAGTTTATAGAAAGAATGACAACTTGTACTGTTTATATTCTCTACTTCTATTTGCGTTGGTCCAGTGGAATTTTTGGTACAAACCTTTGATAAATGTTAGCATTATAGTATTACTTATACAAAATAATAGGGATTTATTTATGTATTTTTATGAATAATCTATTCAATATTTAAATTCATTTAATGATATTGTTTATGATGTATGATTGATAAAATAGTATTTTGTATGTTGATGAATGATGTTTAAATTATAGATTGCATGGTTTTTTCATGTTCAAAGAAGCTGAAGCAGCAACTGAAACAATTTTCTTCGATCTCAAACACAGTTCAATATCATCATATTTATTACATTCTATAACTCATGTGTTTTGGCCTTTATTGAAGAGATTGACCCCCCATAACACATAACAGAGCTATAGCCATGATGAACTTGAAAATGAAAGCACTTTTGTCAAGATAAAAAGTTTTTCAGGAATAAAATTTGAATTGAATTCAGGAATTTAGAGTTTTTTTTTTTGGAACTCTGAGTATTTTTGTTTCTTTGAATATTATTATTTGGCCTTATCAATTTGTGTGTAGTTATTAGTTCGTTTTATTTTATTATTGTAATTAGGAAATACAAGAAGATGTATTTTTATGGACCCCCATAACACATAACAGAGCTATAGACAAAATGAATTTGAAAACAAAAGCACTTTTGTCAACATAAAAAGTTTTTTAGGAATAAAATTTGAATTGAATTCAGGAACTTGGAGTTTTTTGTGGAACTCTGAGTGTTTTTGTTTATTTGAATATTATTATTTGGCCCTATCAATTTGTGGGTAGTTATTAGTTAGTTTTATTTTATTATTGTAATTAGTAAATGTAAGAAGACAAGACAAAAGTGAGTTTCTCTCTCTTTTTTTCTTTTTTTTTTTTCTATTTAAATTGGTAGAAAGGGAAGCCAACAATAAGACTCGAAGGCTTTTGGTATTATGTGGGATATAACTTTGGTTGTTTAATTTGAGAAATATTGTTGATTTAGTATTTACTCAATTGGATTATGTTATATTAGTTTTAGCCTTTGTCTTATAGTTTATTCTATTTTCTTATGTTGCCTTATATATTTGCTTGCGTTGTCATTGACTAACATCTAATTATACTTGGTGGACAACTATGGTGGAACTTGCTTGAGATCGCCCAACACCGTCTAGAAGACGTAATGCTGTAATTTCTCAAAAAGCAGCTAAGAGACCTCGACGCACTCATAACACTAAGGATCAGGGTAGTGGAGTTAATGAACATGACATAAATGACATAGGTGTTGCTCTAGCAAAAATGGTTGAGGTTGAAAACGATAAGGGCAATCAGTTTAATGTTAATGACTTGGGTGATGAATTAGGTAATGAACCAATAGATATGGGTGATCGAGGTAATAAACCAACAGATATGGTTGATAATCTGAGTGATGAACCAATAGACATGGGTGACTATGAAGACCAACTAGCAAATACAACTGAAAATTTTACTGAAGATCTTACTAGACCTTTTCCTGGAGGGGGCAGATGATCCTTCAATTTTGAAGAGTTTTCATTGTCACATAGCAGCAAAATTTTGGCATAATGATGTAATTCCTAGTCTTAGATTAATTTAACGTTTTAAATTTTGTTTCAACTTTAGTAATTCTTTTTTTTTATTCTATGTTGCAGGAACGCGGAATACTTAAGTGCTTAAATCATGGTTTTAAAGTTATTGAATGGTCATTCAACTTGAAGAAAATGATAGTCCAAATTTCATGGTTTAATTATAGATTTGGGGTTGATTTCTTTAGTGAGTTGCTCATATAAATTTGTAAACAAAATTGTAGTTTTGGCCTTTGTGGAAAGATGGCAGCCAGAGACAAACACGTTTCATCTACTATTTTGTGAGATGTCACCAACCCTAGACAATGTTAGTGTAATTCTAGGGATTCCAGTGATTGGTAAATCTATCTCTTGCAAGAAGTTATCTAATGTTAAGGCTGCAAATCTACTACTTGAGGATTTGGAAGTAACAGTAGATGAGGCAAATATTGCGTTGAAGGTAGCACAGGGCCAGTCTATGAAGGTAAAATGGTTGAGACAACAGTTTAGGTCAGTGTCTGATGCGGACAATGATAATACCATTGAGTGTGCAGCTAGGGCATAATTGTTATATTTGTTAGGTTGTACATTGTTTGCAGACAAGACTGGGACACGTGTTCTAGTAGTGTATTTGTCTTTTCTTATGGATTTGCAATCAATTGTTTCTTATGCTTGGGGTATAGCAGCATTGGCTTTTTTATACTGACAATTGGATACTGCCACAAGGTATGCTGTGAAACAGATTGCAGGATATATGACATTGCTGGAAGCTTGGATTTACGAGCATTTTGTTGGTGCTAAAACCCATCCCAATTTGGACTATAAAAAAGATCAACCTCGTGTATTTCGTTGGATTTCTGACACCTAACCTGGTTCGTCAATGTCTATTTTACAAAGGTTGCGAGAGGACCTCGACAAATTAAGGGCCCATGATGTAAGTGTCAATCTTAATTTCATGTATGCACATATTACTTGCTATTATTCAACCTAACTCATAACTTACGTATAAATATTTGGCTGTTATAGGTTATTTGGGGTCCACACCATGATAAGCATATTACTTTTTTTTGATGTTGCTTACTATAGTGGATGCTTAAAATGTATGCACATTATTGAACCATACCATCCGGATTGGGTGTTGAGATAGTTTGACAAGGTGCAAACTATTTCCTCACCTCCGCTTGCTCTAGTTCGAGCCTCTAGAGGATCCACTATAAAATAGTACAGCATTGCCTATAAATACTTGGATACGATTTGGGAGAGTTAGGAAAATCATTCGTTGTCTGAGATGGAACATAGTGTTCCAGTCTTGCATCCATGGGATTATGTGCCAAGTTACTTGGAGTGGTTTACTTTCATTTCACACGTACAAGTTCAAAACCCGACATATCGTTCTAAGTATAACCCACGCTCTGAGTCATCAGCTGCTTATTGTCAGCTTTAATTCGTATGTCAACTTTTAACTTTTTCATTTTCATGTATATTTTCTTCAAGGCAATTGTTAAGTTTTATTTTCTTGTTTGCAGTGCATTGATAGTGCCTTGAGCATTTCACATTCAATGGTCGAAATAGGATACAATGAAGCAGCTCTCACCCGAGATATGTTACGCAATGCTATGAAGAAGATAACACAAGTCTTGGAGGGCCAACAGTCCAGTGAAGAACATACACCATTGGAGAACTTGGTGTACACTCGTTGTATGAAACATGGAGGAACATCTTACACTTTAGTATTTTGTTGGTTTCAAATGTTTCAAATGTGCTTTTTGAAATCTTAATCTCAAACATAAGTTAGACTTTATTACATGTTAGACACTTTAGTATATGTTAGTTTGTTTGAGAAATATTTTTGGCTTGCATTTTGATGGTGGTTTGTATATGACACAAGTATGAGCTAGGCTTGTATATGACTTTACCATACTTTTTGGGCACTCAACGAATTAGTTTGATGGTGTTTGATAGTTTAGCAATGACATTAATGAATTTGTTTAAATTGGTTTGATGGCTTGAATTGGTTTGATAGTTTGTTTGTTTGAAATGTTGGTTAGTTTATATAAAATAGGAATTTTATGTTCATCACTAACTAACTAAACAAATCCTCCTCGTTTAGCACCATAATGTCGAACAGATTGCATTCGTTTAGCACTCTAATGCTGAATAGACAAGTTCTTTTTAGTACTGTAGTGCCGAACATAAATGCTTGCTGGCCCAATCACTTCAGCATTGTGAAACCAAATAAAAACAAACCGTTCAACACTGTGTTGTCAAACTAATCTTCTTTGTTCAACACTATTTTGTCGAACATTAGTGATCCTGTCAGCACTGTATGTCCGAATAAAATTTGTTCACCACTGTGTAACTTGAGTCCATTCCAATTCACTTTTTTCTATTCCAATTTAATATAACAAAGAAAATAACATCCATTTCAATTCACTGTTTTCCATTCCAATTCAATATAACAAAGAAAATAACATAACTTAAATCTATTCAAAATACATAGCTTTAATCCATTCCAATTCACTCTTTTCCATTCTAATTCAGTATAACAAATAAAATAACATAACTTAAATCCATTCCAATTCTGTTTCCTATCTCGCTCATATGATATTAGTCCTCATCCAAGTCTATTGTTTTGATTGTGACTACGTCTGGACTAATGACTGATTTGAAATGTTGTAATCGAAAACTGTATGCAACCTCCCAGCCTACAGCACAAGGGTCATGGTACCTCCGCCAGTTAGTTGCTATGAGTGGAATAGGATGACTAGGCTCCAAGATGAGCTACAAAAAAATAATAAAAAATATTAGAATGTACAAAAATGTTGTCGTTATTAAGTTTTAAATGTTCTAAGGTAGGGTGTTGAAACCAATACTTGAACAAAATGGTTGTTGTTGACAAAGCCAATACATATCTCTTTGCGAGAGGCAATATACATCGGTATTGACTTGAGAGGAAGGAATGTCAAACATTGTTGCATAGACAAGTGGATCAGAACAACTTGGTGTAGACACCTCATTTTTGACCGTCCTCAAGACTTGGACGTCACCGTTTGAACACTCAGTGATCATCCATGTTTGTGTTCGTCTTGAGTTCCCGGAGGTCTTGGCTACGCGCCTTACCTCAGCATCTCTCGACTCGACTGTTTTGTGTCTGATTTTGCACCAAACACTTGTGTTTTGCCTTTGAGGGGCAGGGTAGGGCTTGTTGACCATCCCCATCCATCATCGGCCATGGCTTGAGGCCACCAGCTGTGTTTTGTTGCCACCGGCCAAATATTTGGCCGGCCGGCACTGTAGATGGCCGGTTGGCTATCTTTTTTTGGTCAATTGCATTTTTTGCCGGCCGACTACTGTGCATCTGCTTTTACAGATATTTTCATGCAGCTGACATGCACTTGGCTCCCCTCCATACACGTGTATGGAGGGATCTCCCTCTTAGCTAGCTTGTCTTGTAAGCTTACAAGATTGAGCTCTATAAGAGGAGGCTTCCTCTCCCTCTTTTAGGGTTACAAATTTTTCAAAGGAGAGCTCTGGTTTTTAGGGTTAGCATAATTGTATCTATCCTATATCTATTTCTCTCTCTCTTTTTGCCCTTAAGGTGTTTTAGTCTTAGATTTGCACACAAACACCTAGACTTACACCTTCTCTTGGAGCTGAGGTCCTTGAGGCTTGCTTTTGGAGTTTTGGAGCTGATTTAAACCTAAAGAACCAGTTGGTCTTCCATTTTTGCAGAGGGTCTACAAGGGTAAGACTTTTATCCCTTTTTACCCCATTTTTGCATTGTATTTTTGCCTACCTTACAACTGTTTTTGAGCTTAACATATGACATAGAAAAGTTCTATTTTTTAGTCTCTAAATAGTTTGTTAAAGGTGTTTTAAGTTTTGGGGTTGTTTGACCCCTCTTAAGCCTTGTTAGGCCCTTGTTTTGTGCCATTTTGGTTGAGCTCCGGGACCATTGTGTTTGGGCCTCCTCACCACTGAAATCTTGAGAGATTTCAGAGGTGAGGATGGTGTCTTGAGGTCCCAAGAAAGAGAGGGCCACCCCCTCTCCTTATTGTCCTTAAAAAGGGCCATTTTTTGCCTCTTGAGGAAGCATCTAATTTAAGTGTATGTTGACCATGCCTTAGCTATTTTTTGTGCTTATCATGCCATGATTTAGCACTATTTTGAGTTGGTTTAGGTACACCATGCTTGCTTAGCATACATGCCTTGTAATGCCATGATTTGCCTTAATACATGCATAGCATTTAGACTACCATGCTCATGTATTTTGGCCAAGCTTTGTGAAGCTTATATGCATGTTTTGATGTGTTTGAGGTCATTTTTTGGTCATTCGGGTCATTCATGTTTTGCTTTGCATAGCTACCATGTAATCCCCCTTTGTATGCCTTGATGCATTGACCATGAGTATGCCATCCTTGCATCTTTCCAATGGTTTGGAACCATTTTTCATGTCATTTCAGTCTATGTTTCATGTTCACATGCTTACATTTGATGCTCTTTTGATGCTTTAAGAGGTTGTGTTGTATGCTCCATGTTTTAGCATTTGTGCATGCCTCCATGTGTAGATCATTTAGATGCCATCTAAGTGGTTTTTGGAGCCTGCCTTAACATGATTTAGGATTGTTTTGATCCATTTTGGTCATTTGACTCATGTGTCATATGATCATGCTTTAGGTCCTTGGCCTTGGTTGCATGCTTAGCTTGCATTAGTAGGTTGATTTGGCATCATTTCCTACATGTTTTTCAGAGCTTACATTGCATGCTAATTGTCCATGTTTGCCTCCTTTTAAGTGTGCTTAAAAGTTGTCCCTTTATGCTTAAGTGTTGGCCCATCAACATGTACATGTGTGTGTGTGTGTGTGTTGGCCCTCATTTCCATAGCATTGGCAACTGTTTTAGGCTTGTTTGAAGGCTGCCTAAATTAGTTTAAGTCCATCCACTTTGCTTGTTTGCATGCTCACCTTGTATGTTTGCTTGCATACTTGCATGTACACATTGCATTGCCATGTTTCATATTAGTTCACATGCTTAGGATTGCATTAAATTGGCATGCATGCTTTGCCTCTTAAGTTGAGTACGATAAAGGTTAAGCCCCTTTGTTTGATTACGTACATTGCATTCCATATTAAAATGCACACTTGATTCTTTGGACCATCATGCATGGAAATGCGCGATTGGTAGTCCGAAAATCGAGGCCCTTCCTCCTTTGAGTCATATATATGATAAGAAGTGTGGTTGGTGCATACATAGCTTGAAATGCATTGTCATGCTTTGTTTTTCCCTCTATTGCTGTCAAACCAATTTCTGCAGGAAGCTTTGGCCGGCCGGCCATCTTTAGTGCCGACCAGCCATCTATAAGTGGCCGATGGATTCATTTGTGGCCGGTGACCACTCTCCATGGCCGATGGCCATTCTTCTCAGCCGATGGTGTTCCACAGTATTCAGAGAAGCAATCCTAGGACTTGTGAAGTCTTCAGAGGAGCAGAACAGTCAAAACTGAGGCAACTTGTGCATGGCAGTGGCTTTCCGAGCGGAACCAAGCGCGCATGCATTGGACCCTCTTCCCAAGGCTTTTTACTGCTTTATTAGATTAGTTAATTAGCTTAACTGATTTAATGGATTTGTAATATTTAATTAGCTTGTAGGTTAGTTAAATTGTATTATTTTTTTGGTCCCTCCAAGCGAGGGTAAATTTGTAATAAGTGTGGGTGCGTGCGTGTATGTCTTCCAACCCCCACCTCTTTCTCCCTTTTACTTACCTGCTTTCGATGGTTAGTATTAGGTCATGTTTACTTTAGCATACCTTATGCTATGTATGCGTGCATCATTCATCAGTATTGCATGCACCGGGCTCGGCGTATCATGCTAAAGGCATAAAGTATTTCAAATCTAACTTGAATACATGCTATCTGTGCATTTTCACATGTCATCCTTAGATTAGCCGAGCCTATTCTAGTGACATTCTGTATGCGACGCATTAGCCATTTTAACATGAACTTGGATCATGCATGATTACTAACATGTTCTTTGTTTTGGCTCGGAGTACATTGTAAGTATTTTATGCTTTAGCATCTCGCACGAGTGTGAATGTTAACATGACAGCATGCTTACCATGTGGCTAGATGCTTATGTGATATAAAGCTCAATGCCGTGGGTGAAGGTTGGATTGTTTGAGTTGGAACAACTCATTGAAATCCGTGTTTTAGCCTACTTGCGGGTAGCGAATTCCAAAGCGTTTTCCAAACAAACGGATATGCAATGTTTTGTTCCAAGTTAGGCGATCTAGTCTATATTTTTATGTTGTGCGCATCATATAGTAATTCTAGCTAATTAACTGGAATAAGAACACATAATGTTTTCAAAAAACTAGATATCACGGTTAGTAGAGGCCGATCTTCGGATCAGGCGAGAGGGGGTTCTCATAGCTGACCTTCCCCAATCGTACCCAAGTTCCCGAGCCGAGGCAACTTTGGTGATGACGGACACGTGGCCTTAGGCAAACGAGTCAGGGTTTCCTAAATTCCCCCATTAAAAAATATTTAGATGGCGACTTTGTATCTAGCAAAGCAGTCCATGTTTGGCACTTCTTTACAAAAATCTGTTTTCAAAAACGATTTGCCGGATTTGGACTCTTTGGTTTAGATTAAGAACCGTGACAATTTGAGTCCTGAACTGTAGTAGACCCACAGACGAACCGAACGGGAGTCATCCTCTCGGGGCGTTCGGGGACGTCTACACTTGGCAGAAAGACGATATAAGATGACTCATTCAGGTATCGTCATCCACCAGTTCAACCTAGGGTTTGGTTCAAAATACGCCAAGATATTGGTAAGGTCATCGATTCTCTCTTGTGATCCAAATAATTTACCGTAGTGGTCACTGTACGCATGTAACTCTATAAGTAAATCTTTTCTTACTTGTGTAACACCCCATTTTTGATTGACTTTAAGACTTGGACGCGACTGATGGTTTACATGGTGGAGAAAGGTGTGCAGGGGAAAGGTTTAGTTTCTTCGGCAAGGAGAGAGTCAACTCTCAACTTTATACCCCTGTTCTAGACCAAAACAATCTTGATCAAAATATTTTAGTCTTAAAACCCTCTTTTTCAAAAAGTTTTTGAAATAAAGTTTTTTACGATGTTCCGAGGCTCGCATTTTGTCAAATGTTGCGCTTTTCGGTAAACCGAGCAAGGACAAAGTGGAAATGAATGAAAGAGAGATGAAATCTTTGAAAAAAATTTCAAAACACCTTACTTAGGGGTTTGAAGTTGAAGAAAAGAGGAGAAGAGGGAAGAAATTCAGTTGGGGGAGAAAATGGGCATGAACCGTTAAGAAAGAGTCAAGCAGCCCTCGCCGAATCGGGCCCATTCATTTGCATACTTGGAATCAAGCTATAAGGCCACCACCGTTGGAAATAAGACTTCCAGGGATTCATTTTGCACTCAAGAATCTCCTAAAGCCAATTCTGGACGGGGGAGATATGGTTGATTGAAGTAGGGCATCACTCTGGTTGGACCGAATCTGCGCTGCTTCACCAAAACAGGCATAACGTTTTCCACAGGAGGAATTTTAATGCAAGGTTTGCACCATTGGAAAGCTAACTTCCGGGGCTTCAATTTGGACATTTGAATGGCCACCATTGGACTTCTCTAGCACTGGACAGCCACCTTTCTTTCCGGAAGATCCATTTTTTGTCCTTAAAAGTAGCAGGCCGGCCAGAAAAGCCAGAAAATGTAGTAGGCCGGCCAGAAAAGCCAGAAAAAGTAGCCGGCCGGCCAGAAAAAAGTAGCAGGCCGGCCACCTAGCTAGTGAAATGACTTTTTTGCCCTTTTTAGCTAGCCGGCCATAACCCCCTCCCCAAGTGTGTCCTAAAAGTGAATTTTGTTTTCCTCTAGGCCTTATGTCCGAGGGTTTGGCCTTTTGGGGGGAAACTTGAATTGTTTTCCCCCCTATTTTTCCCCCTCTTTTCCACCCTTTTTTGTCTATATAACCAGCACTCCCAGCTGGTTTTAAGGGGTTAGAAATTTTGGTCTTGAGCTCCCATGTTGTCTCTCTCCCTCTCTACATCCTAACCCTCAAAACCCTTAAATTCCTACACCACCACCTAGCACCACACCACCACCTCCATTCCAGCCACTTGGAGCTGCCTTCCAGAGCTGAGGAGCACCATTTCTTGTGCCAAGAGCTTGTCAAAGATTGGTCTACAAGGGTGAGTCATTTTTCCCCTTTTTTGAGTTCATTTTTGCATACTTTCTTAGCCATTCTTGCTTACACTTTTGGGCCCCGACCCTAACTGAAAATAGTATTTTTTTCATCTCTTTTTCATGTTTGTTTAAGGGCCTCTCACTGTTTGAGGCTTCCTTTTTGCACTTGCTTCTTTACCTCTCTTGTATACCTATTTCTTGTGTAGTATTTTTGGCCTATGTATAAACTATTTTGAGCTATATCATAAACTTTAAAGTGGCTTATTTTGAATCCTTCTTCAACATTGTTGAAGGGCTCATCACTGTTTGAGACTTCCATTTGCCACTTGCCTTGATATCCCTCTTTTGGCCTTATTTTTGCATGATTTGTTAGCCTCTTCTGCTTCTATTTTTGGGCTCTGGTCCGAACTATAAATATCCTTATTTTGACCCCCTATTCATGTTTCATTAAGGGTATTTTACTGTTTGAGGTATCATTTTTGTACTTTGTGTTTAAATTTCTTTTTTAGGCCTTATTTTGCATAGTATTTTAAGCATGCTTGTGCACTGTTTTGGGTTTGATCATAAGCTGTAAAAGGTCATATTTGGGGCCCCTCTTCAACATTTTTGAAGGGCCCTCATCTTTTGGGGCCGGCAGCCATCACTTTCTTCTTTGTCTCCCTTTTGGCCCATTTCTTGCATCATAGTTTAGCCATACTTGTGTATATTTTTTTGGCTTGTCATAAACTGTAAAATATCATATTTTTGGTCCCTATTCAACATTGTAGAAGGGCCCTTCTCTGTTTAGGGCCAGAAGCTGCTACTTGCTTCATTATCTCTCTTTCGGGGCCATTTTTGCATACTAGCTTAACCCCATTTGTGTTCACTGTTTGGCCTTGCTTAAAACTGTAAATATGCTTTTTTTTGGGACTGTCTTGATTCTATCTTCACACTTTATGTTCAAATAATGCATGCATTGCATAGCCATAGGCCATTCCATGCGCCTAATTTCATGTTTCGGGATTCATTTCATGCATCGGGTGTCATTTTGCCATCTTTCGGGGCTGTTTTGCATCACTTATTGCCTCTAAAATTTGCATGCTAGTATGCCATATTCCATGCTTTGCCATGTCTTGTTAGAGTGGCATTTCGTGCCTTAAGGTCAGTCCTCGGTTTGCGTGCACATGTGCACGCATTTCGAGTGTCTCATTTTCATCTAATGGCCTCTTATGTGAGTGTGGCTGAGGTCCACTTGTGTTAGTGTAAGTCCATATTGCATTGTGTATGCCATTTCATTCCATAGCGTTGTGTATGCTAGGTTGTATGTTAGCGCATTGTGTATGCCATGTTACCTCGTGCATCGTGTATGCCATTTCATAGCATGTTGCATGTTAGGATGTATCTTAGTTGCATTCCATGCATGTCATGCATATTGCATTATGTTCGGGATAGGGGTTAGCCCGAGCACGGGAAACGAGGTACGTTTCGTACTCCAAGTGACGGAACGTGTCTCAATTCCCCTACCACCCATTAATTCGAATTATCCATGATGGAGTTAGGTCTTGTTGTGTTTTCCTGTGCATTCATTTCATATTGAGTTGTGCGATTCGACTCCTCGGCCATCATGCATCGAGATGCGTGATTGGTGGCACGAGGATCGAGGCATGCATACATTTGTGAAAATACATTGACATGCCCCTTTCCTGCTCTCTGTTGCAGCAAATCAAGAATCAGCAGTCTTCCGGGGCTTGGCGCGCTTTTTAAAAAATTATTGCAAAACAGAGGCTAATTGGGGCATCACAGTAGATTTTTGTGCAAAGGCAACCCGGACATGCATCATTCATCATCCGAAGAAGAGTCAAGGCAGTCCCTGGCTTGCATGCCAGTTTATTGTTTTCTTAGTTAATTTGGTAATTGATTAGGATTTTTGTACATATTTGGACTGTATTATTTATTTGGATTGTACTATTCGGGACTGTATTATTTATTCGGACCCTCTGCGCGAGGGCATAATTGTAATAAGTGTGCGTGTGTGTGATGTATGTCTTCCAACCCCACGTCTTTCTTCCCTTTTATTTACCCGCTTATGATGGTTAGATTCGGGCATGTTTCAATTAGCATACAATATGATAGCATGTTTGCATTCATTCATCTGTTTTGTATGCACCGGGCTCAGCGCATCATGATTCACTGCATTGTATTTCAATTCCAAGTTGAATACATGTTAGCTGTAGCATTCCATATGCCATGTTTAGAATAGCCGAGCCTACTACAGTTGCATTTTTGCATGTGTTGCATTAGACATTTCTGTATAGTTAGGATCATGCATGGATTTCTAATTAGCTTCTGTTTTGGCTTGGAGTACTCGGTAAGTTTTTATGCTTTAGTATCCTTGCATGCGTGTGAGTGATTGCCATGAATAGCATACTTACCATGAGGCTAACTGCTTATGTGATATAACTACCTTGAATGCTTGTGGGTGAAGGTTGGGTTATTTGGATTGGAACAAAGCATTGACTGTGAGTTGTAAGCCCACTAGATAGTGGCAAAACCATCTTTCTAAGCCTACCCGAGGGTGGCAAATCCACGTCTTAGCCTACCTGCAGGTAGCACCATCAAACCATTTTCAAACAAACAAACATGAAATGTTTTGTTCCAATTCAGGCGACCCAGTCTATACTTGTATGCTGTGCGCATCACATAGTAAATCTAGGCTAATAACCGGAATAAGAGCACACAAAGTTTTCAAAACTAGATATCATGGTTAGTAGAGGCCGATCTTTGATCGGGCGAGCGGGGGTGCTCACGAAGTGACCTTCCCCAATCGTACCCAAGTTCCCGAGCCGAGGCAACTTTGGTGATGACGGACACGTGGCCTTAGGCAAACGAGTCAGGGTTTCCTAAATTTCCCAAAAATAAAATATTTAGGTGGCGACTCTGTATCTGGCAAAGCAGTCCATGTTTGGCACTTCTTTCAAAAAAAAATTTTTTCAAAACGATTTGCCGGATTTGGACTCTTTGGTTCAAGATTAAGAACCGTGACACAAATCGAGTCCGAGCTGTAGCGAGGTCCCCCACGGACCTGTCTACAACTTGTAACCATCCTTCTTCTCCAAAACCCATCAAACCAGCAATAGCTCGGAACCCATAACTGCCATCTGCTGCAACATCCTTAATGTATTTAATGTATCATCACAATTGCCATATGTAGTACAACTATCTTTCTTTTCTCAAATGATAATTTTATTTCACTATGTTGCAACTCAAGTAAATTGTGTATCCTTATCCAATTCGACTCAAAATTTCATTGACTTGATCCAAGATATCTTTTAAATTTTGAATGTAAACTCTCAGCCCTATACATGAAAACAAACTATTATAATAATGCTATAAAAAAAATTAAATAACTAATAAATTTAAATGTTCGTATTTGCCTATTTGTTGTGGAATTTTCAAGTGCATAAATGTGTCAATCCAAGCAGCCACAAATTTCAATTTATATGTATCTAACCAAGATAAGGTAACATAATGAAGTGCATTTTGATAAGATAGTCGTTGCATGTATACTTCTTCAGATGATAATGTAACCAACATATTCCAACTCATTATAAACATTTCCCACTTATCCTTTGTCTCAAACATCTTTTTACAATTAGCAAGCACATTTTTACCAATATGCCTATGAAATCCTATATTTTTTAGGTTGATTTGATTTATCAATGGCCTACTAGTTGGGGCATTACATAATGGTATCAGAGCGTAGGGATTAGGTCTAATATAGGATATGTTGGGTGATTAATATTTGGATTCAATATTCGAGGTAAAAAAAATCGTTGTTTATATTTGAGTGCGTATCGAAAGCATGTTATTTGAGGAGTTAGTAGTTATTAAATTTTGGAGTATTAGAGATTGTGAATTTTAAGGACGAATTTTGTTTAAGGGGGAAAGATTGTGAAATCCTGTATTTTTTAGGTTGATTTGATTTATTAACGGCCTAGTAGTTGGGGCGTTACAATGCCATTTATACAACAAATTTGTAGTTCCAGGAAACACCATACATATGACATTCATAAGGGCCAATTCTCTATCTGTCACAATAACAGAAAGAAGAGTATTTTCATCCATGACATTACGCAAAATACCAAGTGCCCATGTGTAGTTATCCTCCTTCTCATACTGGAGATATGCAAATGCAACTGAAAAGGTCATGTCAATCGATGTCACACCTATAATCTCCAGAAGGGAAAACTGACATCGATTGGTCTTATAAATACAATCCATCAATAACACTTTTGGGAATGCACGTAACAAATTTAAACTAGCAGGATGTGCAAAGAACAAATCAGTCACTGTCTCAGTATCTGCATAGCTCCTATGCCACTCAATGTACTTGTTAACCGCTAACTGACTCAATAGTTGTTGCATTTGAGATCTCCTAGCTTTCTCAGCAACTTTATACCCATGATGTGCATTGTAAATTGTCTTCATTATGGAAGTATTTGCATTATCACGTTGTTTCAATGTAACCAATATCTCACTCGGTCGTACCATACTCTTCGACATATCTACCAACAAAGAGGTTTCCTCATGTGACAACCTTCTAGCATAAGAATGACCCTCAAGATATTCTGCAACAGGATAATTATACACACCACAAACAACCATCAAGATCTAGTCATCATTTGTGGCTAATTTTTTGCCCTTCAATAAAAAAGGACATTCACATTTTTTAGTACCAATTAGTCTTGTCTTTTTTGTCTTAGGCCTGCTATTTTTTCGAGTGTCCTTATAAGATCTACTCCTCTCACAAGCTAAGCTAAGTCTTGGCTTTCTACCACGAATACCACCCTCATTTGATTTCTGCACGACAATAACAAATCCATTTTGTAGACACCCCATTTTTGACCGACCTTAAGACTCAGACGTCACCGGTTGAGCGCTCGGTGATGTTGCATACTGTGCTCGTTCAGAAGTCTCAGAGTCGCGGCCGTGCGCCCTGCCTCCGGACTTCCGAACTCTCTTCTGTGCCTTGTCTCGGTTTGCGAACCAGGCTCGGTTTTCTCTGTTTTCTTTCCTGCGGGAAGAGAGTGGTCCCGTAGACTATCTCCCGGTGGCCGTGAGCTACATTTCGTGGCCGTAGGCCATTTTGCCCATTTCGGAGCCCGGTTCCCGGTTTTCGGAGCCGTCAGGCCGTGTGCCTCGGCTCGGGACCGCCCAACCATCTCCGATTTCTCCGGTTTTTGGCATGCACCTCTGTTTTATCATACCGAGGGACATTGGGGCCTCCGATACCCACTTCGCTGCCGTATGCCATTTTCGGTGCCTGCAGATCATTTTCGGGACCCCGAACTGCGCGGTTTGGGCACCGAGCGTTCATTTCTCATTAGTTTTTGTTCAATTTTGGCAGGTACCTCGGTTTCAACACCAGGAAGATCACTGGGGGGTGGGAGGCCAGCAATTATCCCAGATAACGGTTTGCTCCTCCGTGCCGTTTTGCTCATAGGGCCAATGTTGAACACCCTGGGGATATTTTCTTCCAACCAAAGTTACATATTTGTGATGAGGGGACATGGGAGGACCCTAAAAGTGCATGGTCGGCCAGTAATTCAGATTTTCATTTTTGAGCCTCTCCTTCAAGTTCTATGTTGTGACCCTTGCTTCAATGTTGCCAAATTCCAACCTTGGAACCTTGTTCTACACACATGGGAGGACACCAAAAAGTGGTGGTCGGCCAGCAATTCAGAGTTTCATTTTTGAGCCTCTCCTTCAAGTTCTATGTTGTGACTCCTGCTTCAATGTTGCCAAATTCCAACCTTGGGGCTTTATTCTACACACTTGGGAGGACACCAAGGAGTGGTGGTCGGCCAGAAAATTTGGACTTCATTTTTGAGCCATGGCCGACCGGCCAGGGTGAGTGGCTGGCCGACCAGTTGGGGTGGCCGGCTGGCCACCTTCCAGAAAGTTACCTGGCCGGCCAGCTTTCTGCTTTCCAGCCCTTTACAGCTGTCCGGATATTTTTTGCAAAATATCTCCCCCTCCAGGGGATATTTTGGGAGGGAAATCTTGCCTCCATTTCCCTCCCCTTTTACACCCTTTCTTGCCTATTTAAGGGGCTGCCCTCCTCCTTTGCTAGGGTTAGAAAATTTCATCTCAAAGCCTCTCTCCCAAACACCTTCATTTCCATAACCAAAAGCTCAAAAAAACCTTCAAGGTATTAGGCCTTTTCTTCATCAACTCCAAGCTCTATCATCACCATTCCATTTCCAGCAGCAAGGAGGGGTTCCTCAGAGGCTTAGAAGCAACTTTCATCAAGGCAAGAGGAAGCAAAAGTGTAGTCTTCAAGGGTAAGTCTCAAATTCCCCTTTTTTAGCTTAATTTTGCTTCAATTTTATACCCTATTTTCTTTCAGTTTTGGGCTTTGACCCCTACTGGTTTTGTGCTTATTTTGAGCCCCTCTACAACATTGTAGAAGGGCTCAACCTCACTTGGTGCTTCTATCATACACCTCTTTCAATATCACCCTTTATGCCAATTACTTGCATGCTTTGTTTGGCTTTTGAATGATCTGATTTCGAGCCTCATATATACTGTTAGTGGGATTATATTGAGCCCCTCTTCAACATTGAAGAAGGGCTCCATCATGTTTGGTGGCTCTAGCATGCACTTCCTTTGAAATTCTTCCATTTTACCGTAAACTTGCATGCTACTTTTAGCCTATATGAATTTATTTCTGGAGCATGCTATAAACTGATTATGAGCTTATTTTGTGTCCCTATACAACATTGTAGAAGGGACAAATATTGTTTGGTGCCTCCATGAATGGCCTCTCTTTGTACCTCTCTTTGGCCATATTTTGCATACCTCTTTGAGCTTATTTGGTCACTGTTTTGAGTCTTCATCAGGCCTAGAAAGAGCCTTATTTTGGCCTTCTCATCATGTTTTGTTAAGAGTCTTAGGCCATTTGATGACTGGTTTTGGTACTTCATGTTATATCCCTCACATTTTCCGTAAAATTGCATGCTTTGTTAGGCTTGTTTAGCCTCTTTTTTCAGCCTTCATCAGGCTTATAAAGTGTCTTATTTTGGCCTGTTCTTCACATTTTGTTAAGGGTCCGAAGTTGTTTGGTGTATTCTTATGGTACCTTGTGTTATAGCCTTCATTGGCTCATTATTTTGCATGCTTTGTTTATCATATCTACACACTGAATTGGGGGATGTAATCTTTTGTAAATATGCATATTTTTAGTCCCTCTTTAATGTTGTAGAACTTTTTTTTTTGGTTTGAGCATTATATATACTACTTGCTTTGTAATTCCCCACTTTTCCCCCATTTTTGCATGCCATTGTTGCCATATCTATGCTCACAATTTGGCCATGTTTTGTACTGAAAAGATGCTATTTTTGGGGCTGCCTCGCTACTGTTTTTGCTTTCATGTACCAATTTTGCATGTTTAGCATAGCCGTAGGCCGTTTCGGGTACTTAAAATCACATTTCGGGATGATTTCATGCATTGACTGTCATTTCGTATCATTTTCGGGGCTGTTTTCCCCTTCATTTAGCTGCTGAAATTTGGTTTGCATGCTTGCATATCATTTTCCACGTCATTTCACGCCTTAGTGCATTGCCTCGGTTTGCGTGCCCGCGGGCACGCACTTCGAGGCACCCCGTTTTCATCCATCGGCATCTTATGTGAGTGCGGCTGAGGTTCTCTCATGTTAGTGTAAGCCCGATCTATATTTTTCATGCCTGTACATCACCGCCTGGGTTTGCGTGCCCGTGGGCACGCACTTTGAGGCACTTCTTTTTTATCCGACGGCAGCCTATGTGAGCGTGGTTGAGGCCCTCTCTCGTTGGCGTAAGCCCATCGTTGCATTCCGTATGCCATTCCATTCCATTTCATCATCGCCTCGATTTACGTGCCCGTGGGCACGCATTTCGAGGCACTTCGGTTTTATCCGATTTCTCATTTCATCATCGCCTCAGTTTACGTGCCCGTGGGCACGCATTTCGAGGCACTTCAGTTTTATCTGATTTCCATTTCATCGTCGCCTCGATTTACGTGCCCGTGGACACGCATTTTGAGGCATTTCGGTTTTATCCGACTTACATTTCACATCATCGCCTCGGTTTACGTGCCCGCGTGCACGCTTTTCGAGGCATCTTATTTTCATCTCATTTTCATCCGAATTGTGCGTACTAGGTTGTATATTAGATTGCATTCATGCATTTCCTCGATTTGCGTGCCCGTGTGCACGTATTTCGAGGCATCTCATTTTCATAGCATTGTGCATGCTATATCACATGTTAGCTGCATTTCATGCATACCATGCATATTGCATCGTGTTCGGGATAGGCGTTAGCCCGAGCACGGGAAACGAGGTACGTTCTGTACTCCGAGTGACGGAGTGTGTCTCAATTCCCAAGTCACCGACACTCCGGATTACCCGTGATGGAGTTAGGTTTTGTCATAGCATTCATCTGCATTCATCCTATATTGAGTTGTGCAATCCGATTCCTCGGCCATCATGCATCGGTATGCGTGATTGGTGGCACGAGGATCGAGGCATACATATATTTGTGAAAATACATTGCTATGCCCTTTTCCTGCTCTCTGTTACAGCAAAACCAAGGACCAACAACTTTTCGGAGTCCGGCGCGCATTTCGAGAAATATTGCAAACAGAGGCTAATTGGGGCATCCTAGTGGATTTCCGCCCGAGGCAGTCCAACATACAACATACATCAGAAGCAAGGCAGCCCCTGGCTTGCATGCCAATTTACAACTTTCTTAGTTTAATTTGTTAATTAATTAAGACTTTGTATATTTATTCGGACTGTATTATTCGGACTGTATTATTATTTATTCGGACCCTCTGCGCGATGGCACAACTGTAATAAGGGTGTGTGAGTGTGATGTATGTTTTCCAACCCCCATTTCTTTCTCCCTTTTATTTATCCGCTTACAATGGTTAGATGTAGGGCATATTTCAATTAGCATACAGCATGACAGTATGTTTGCATCATTCATCTGTTTTTGCACGCATCAGGCTCGGCGCATCATACAAACTGCATTTGTATTTCAATTCCAAATTGAATACATGTTAACTGTAGCATCCCATATACTATGTTTAGAATAACCGAGCCTGCGATAGTTGCATTTTGCATGTGTTGCATTAGGCATTTCAGCATATTTAGGATCATGCATGATTTCTAATCAGCTTCTGTTTTGGCTTGGAGTACTCGGTAAGTTTTATGCTTTAGCATCCTTGCATGCGTGTGAGTGTTGCCATGAATAGCATGCTTACCATGAGGCTATGTGCTTATGTGATATAACTGCCTTGAATGCCTGTGGGTGGAGGTTGAGTTATCTGAATTGGGACAATTCATCAAATGTTTGTTTTAAGCCCACTAGATAGTGGCAAAATCATGTTTTCTAAGCCCACCCGAGGGTGGCAAATCCGCGTCTTAGCCTACTTAAGTAGTAGCACCATCAAACCATTTCCAAACAAACAAACATGAGGTGTTTTGTTCCAATCCAGGCGATTCAGTCTATACTTGTATGCTGTGCGCATCACATAGTAGCCTAGGCTAATAATCGGAATAAGAACGCACAAAGTTTACAAAAACAGATATCATGGTTAGTAGAGGCGGTCTTTTGATCGGCGAAGTGCTCACGATGTGACCTTCCCCAATCGTACCCAAGTTCCCGAGCCAACTTTGGTGATGACGGACACGTGGCCTTTTGGCACCGAGTCAGGGTTTCCTAAATTTCCCATTTTAAAATATTTAGGTGGCGACTCTGTTATCTGGCAAAGCAGTCCATGTTTGGCACTTCTTTCAAAAAAATCTGTTTTTCTCAAAAACGATTTGCCGGATTTGGACTCTTTGGTTCAAGATTGAGAACCGCAACAAAATCGAGTCCGAACTGTAGCGAGGTCCCTCGCGGGCTTGTTACATTTCTTCTCCCAACTTAACGTGCCCATCAAATTAACTCATCTCGACTCTTGAATATTTGAAATAAACAAATTAAACTAATCAATTATTGCACATAAAAAAGGACAAAAAAGGTATATTATTTGTAAAATAATCAAAGACTCACCTCATAAGTGACAAATTCATTACTATAATTCATTGCAAATTCTAAACCAACCTTATTGCTTCTAGTCGAAGCATCACCCTAAAAACATGTGTGAATGTAATTTCATAATTGAAAAAATTATGTTCGATTGAACAGTGCCGAAACTAATGGTTTTGTTCACTTTAATAGTGCTGAAAATAAAGATTATATTTGGTTCAATAGTACTAACTATTTGCATAAATATTCGAAACCCATTATGTTCAGTATTATATTACTGAACATGATCCTAACAGTCCGCAAAACCAGTACCGAATAGCTCAAACAAAAGAAGAATGACTAAAAACAACCGACTAAAAACAACCAAGAACATTAATGCAAGACAGATAAACTTACCAATAGAACGCCAACCTCATCAAAATTATTGTCATCATCCTCCATTGCTCTACAATGTGAAATAAGTGATGAAGTATACGTTATACTTGAAACAAAATTTTCTAGTTTAATAAGGTTGATGATGGTGATGAAGATGATACATTCAAGGTTTAAGATGGCTATGAAGAATAATAGATTTAAGGTTTATGTTAGTTGATTATGAAGAGTAATAAGTTTAGGGTTTAGAAAGATGAAATATGTTTAGTTGGCGGTGGGGGTGGGGGTGGGGGTGGGGGTGGGGGTGGGGGTCCAATATTGTAGAGTGTTAGTTCTTATTTGATAGGTAGGTGTTCCATTAAATGAGATCTTTTAATGTAATTTTACTTTATAGTATAATTGTAATAAAAAAATTTATAAATTTGGGGGTTCAAAGAATTTAGACAGGTGTTAATAGCAATACTCTTTTTAATTTTTTTAAAGTAAATACTAACAATTGTTTTATATGCATTGTTTAATGTTAGGAAATGTATAAAAAGTACGTTGAAAATGTGTAAGATGTTAAAAAGTGTATTGATTTTAATAAAAATGTATTATATTTAGTAAAGAGTGTCTTGCATTCTTAAATTTTTTTTTTTTTTTTCCATTTTTACTTGTGCCCTAAGAGCACTTGCTAGTAAGTTTTTTTTTTTAAATTGAAAATAAAAACTTATTTAATATATTATTTTCAATTTTAAAAAAGTGAAATTGATTATAAAATTTTCAAGATTTTTGAAAATAAAAAAAAAAATGTGCCTCCACTTGTTTTTCAAACAAAATTTCACTTTATTCTCCTATCTCATCACCTACAAACTAACCACCCATCTGGACTCAAATGGTTCAAATTGACACTAGGAACACTAAAGTGAAATTATAAACAAACATAATTACAATTATTAGATTAATTTAATTTTTTATTTTATAAATAATTGGGAGACTTATTTATAAGTCCTTTTTCAGACACTTATGGTAGGCTAAGTCTTGTGTAATTTCTTATAGAGTCTCAAGTCCTATTTAGATAAGAATGTATTCCACAAGATCCTACATAAACATAACGTGACGTGACACTTACATAAACGTAACGTAACGTAACGTAACGTGATACCTACATAAACGTAACGTAACGTAACGTGACACCTATATAAACGTAACGTAACGTGACACCTACACAAACTTAATGAGTTTTTATTTTTTTAAATTGAATGTGAAAATGTTGCTGGTTTATATTGGTATCACGTTACGTTTCATATAAATATGATCTATGGTAACATTAGGAAATTGAATGTTGCCATAGATCATAGGTGTCACGTTACTTTATGTAGGTATCACGTTACGTTACGTTTATGTAGATATATAGGAAATTGAATGTTACCATAAATCATAGGTGTCACGTTACGTTTATGTAGGTGTCACGTTACGTTACGTTTATGTAGATATGATCTATGGTAACATAGAAAAATTGCATGTTACCATAGATCATAGGTGTTACGTTACGTTTATGTAGGTGTCACGTTACATATAGGTGTCACGTTACGTTTTTGTAGGTGTCACGTTATGTTACGTTTATATAGATATGATCTATGGTAACATTCAATTTCCTATATATAGTTTTACTATTATTTATGATATAAAACTAATATTGAGGGTAAATGTGTCAACAAACTTCTCACAGAGCTTATGGGAACATAAATTTTTTTGTAAGACCATATGTAACATAAATCTCCTTAATAGGACTTATAAATAATTTTCTCTAAATAATTTATATATTGTGGTCTAAAAATAACCATTTGAATCGTCATGGTAAGAATCGTATTGAACCCCGCAAATCCAAACAACGCAATTGTGGATCGGAAAGAATATTCCTTTTACAAACCCTACATCCCATGTCACTACTGGTTGTTTGGGAACAAGGAAATAAGTGTCTTCTTTTTCTAATTTTTTTTAATGACATTTTTATAAATTTTGTTATTTATAATTATTTTTACTTTTTTTATCTGCCTTGGATAAAAGAATCTAAAAGCTTTTGTTTTTTAAAAAAAAAAATCCAAAATAAGTAAAAAGATCCATTATTTTTAGCTTTTTTTGTTTTAACAAACTTTTTAATAATAAAAAAAATATTTTCGAGTTTATTTTGTTGAGTAAGTGACTTAACCACATAGGGATGACTTTTAGAGTTAGATCATAAGGAACCGAGGTTACAGATGTCATTCTTAGGTGATACTACATGGTAGGGCCTTTCAATCATGTAACACTTACACATAGGGAAAAATTCGAACTTACACTTTCGATACAAGGTACGATTCATCTAAATATAAAAAAGTTAACTATGGCTTTGTTTGGAATGTGAGTTGACTTTTTGATTTTTTGACTATTTTAGCTTAGTGCTAAAATAGTCTTGTTTGAAATGAACTTTTTGAATTTCTTTACTTTTGTAAGAGAAAAAATATAATGATTATGGTTTGAATGTGACAACTTTTAGTCTGAACTAAAAAGTCTATTTTTTCTTTTTATAGTTAAAATAGTCCCGATCCATGCCAAATCTACATGCCATACGAGCACTGTATATTGTCACCGAGATGGCTAGCCTGGGAAGAGTTTAAAAAAAAAGAAGCAAACAACTCCCTCCCAACAAGAGAAATTCTAATATATACTCCTTTTAAAAATGATATATCATTTGTATATTTAATTATGTTGTTTTTTTTAATTATGACATCATTTTAGTTGTGACTTATAATTTTTTTAATTATGTCTAACGTTACATTTAGTTATGAATTTTTTTTAACAGTTATGCTACGTAGCTCGAATTCTCCCTTTCTCGATTCCCCCGAATTCAAAATGACAGCGTTTCGTCGTTTTGTTTTTTTTTTTTTTTTTTTCCAATAACACAGAAGAAGAAGGAAGAAGAAGAAGTAGCAGAGAGAGAGAGAGAGAGAGAAAAAATCATTATCAACAAGATCATCATCATCATCATCATCTTCAGATCTTCATCAACATCATCATCTTCAAATCTTCATCAACATCATCATCAACAACCATTCAGATCCAAGAAAAAAAAAAAAATTAACCATTCATCTTCATCCAGAACATCTTCATCATCAACAACAACATCTTTATCAATATCAGCATCATCATCATCAACACATTTTCAGAGAAAAAAAAAAAAAACTGGGTTTCGATCTGAAAAAAAAAAAAAAAAAATTAGAGGCGAAGGCTGCGGCGATCGGTGATCAACCCTCTCTCTCTCTCCATTCTCTCTTCCCCTCTCTTCTCTTTCTGTCCCCCTCTCTTCTTCTCTCTTCTCTTCCTCAGTTTCAGTTTCAAATTGCATAAGGAGAAAAAGAAAAAAAGAAACTACCTAAAATAACATCGTTTTGGGCAATCAAAAGATTTGGAGAAGGGAGAATTCAAGCTACAAATAAATTTTTTTTTTTAATTAAGATTTAAAAAATTAAAATTATATTAATTTTTTAATTATAAAGTACATTCTATATATATAGGGATGTTTAGCCAGAAGAATTTCAGCCAAGTTAAAATAATAAGACAAAAAGTCATATCATCAGTCACAGTCCTCCAGATTGAGCATCATGCCCCCGACACTACACTGCGCAAGCCAGCCTATCATATCTCAGTATCAGAAAAAAGGTAAGAGAGAGAGAGAGAGTCAAAATGGCGAAGAAGGTAGAGAGCAGTGAGAGAGGTTCGAGATGGTCTCTCGCGGGAATGACAGCTTTCGTCACCGGCGGCACTGGCGGCATCGGGTATATACCGCATCTCTCTCTCTCTCTCTCTCTCTCTCTCTCTCCGCCTGAAATTGACAATTCATGTTTTCTAGGGTTTTGATTGGCTGTATTGTATTTTAGGCACGATGTTGTGGAGGAACTAGCCGATAAAGGGGCGATCGTGCACACCTGTTGTCGCAACGAATCCGAGCTCAATGGTTGCTTGCAGGAATGGTCCTGGTAAGTCAAAGAGAGAAGATGTTGGATGAAGTCTCTTCTCTCTTCAATGGCAAGCTCAATATCCTGGTAAGTCACTCCCAAAACTCACTAGTGTGCTTAGGTTTCGTTTTGGTAATAATTTTTTGACTTTCGACTATTTTGCCCAGCTTTTAGCTTGGCTTTTGGATAATTTTTTTTGACTTTTTGTAATTGTAGATCTGATATTTTTGACTTTGTTTGGGTAGAAAGTCAGATTAAAATAGTTCATTAAAAAATAAAATAAATTAAAATAATTAAACAAGTAAAATATTGTATTTAAATTATAATTTTTTTTTTAATTATTAAATCAACTTTAAAATAAAATAAAATAACCTTCCAAACATAATTATTTTAGTTAGCTAAAAATAGTTATAAAATCAAATAGTGAATTAAAACAGATAACTTTTCAAATAAGACTTTGACTTATTGATTTTTTAATTTATTTTATTTTTGGTAGACTTTCTAATCCACCTGCCAAAAGAAGCCTCATTTATTAGAATTAAATAGAATAAAATTAAATATAATTATTTGGTAAATAATGATTCTATTTATAATATTTTTTTATTATTTTTTTACTTAATTAAATGTGAGGATAGACTTTTTGATGCAGTATATCTGAGTTAATTTTAGTTTTTTTTTTTTTTTTTTTTTTGACAAAAAACGTTGTGCTATAGTTGCTTATCAATTTTATACTGCATTAAGCAAGTCTAATAAACATTGGAGGAGGATTCCCTCCTATCCATAATTTGGACTGGTGGGCACCATTTGGTCCTGTGGATTTCACAACGGGACCGTTTCAACTATTCAAAATGGGCCAGATCATTTGAATAATTTGTTTGGTGCAGCTTAAATAAGTTGTTTATAAAACTTCCTATCATTAAAAATTTTTGAAAGGTAACTATCCATTTTTTTAGCTTGAAAGTCTGTGTTAGATCATTTGATTCAACTTCTACTTATAGTTACAAATAACTTAAATAAGTTTAAAAAATTGATTATTTAAACATTGGGAAGAGGGGCTTTTGGCTTTTTTTTTTTTTTTTTTTTTTAAGATATGCTTTTAACTTATAATAAGTTGCACCAAATATAGCCATAGTAACCAAAGATTGTGAATTATGTTCAATGGAGAATGGAAATAAATGCATATACAAGAACCACATATTGAGTGTAATAGTGATACATTTCGTCAAGATTGCAAGTAAACTGGGCTTGGCTTGACTTGTATATAATTGAGTTCGGGTCAAATTTTTAAACTCATTTAATAAACAAGTTGAACTTGAGCTAGAGTAAGCTTAGCTCTTTTATTATTTATTTAAATAATATGATAAATGTATTATTTACATATTAAATAATGTAAAATGTGTTATATATGCATATTGTAGTATATAATAACATTTAACAAGTCAATCAAGCTGATTATCGAATCAAACTATTTTTTTTTATTGTTGAGCTTCGATCCTAGCTTGAGCATTGCAAAACTCGATTTGGCTCAATTGTTCCATATATGTTTTTAATGAAGCAACCATTTAAGATACTTTAAAAATGTCGGGTGTGTTTGGTTTAATTTTGGAAGATAAATTTTCAAAAAAAATCTTGGGGAAACAGTTTAGAAATTTTTTTGGTTTGTTTGGTTGTATATTTTAGAAATAGTTTTAGAGTATGGGAGTTTGTGATGATTTAATATTTTGTTGTAGTTAAGTAGATATGTGTGAAAGAAAAAGTGATTAAGAAGGAGATAGGAGAAAGAAAAAGTGATTAATTGATAGTGTAGGAGAGAGAAGATTTTGAAAAAAAAATTCAAAAAATTTCCAACCAAACAAAATTTTGAAATTTTTTTCAAAAATTGTATTTTGAGAATTAAACCAAACAAGGCCGTCATGTTTAAACAAAAAGGCTTCAATTTGTATCTAGGTTCTTTCATCTTTATACGAGGACACAAGATGCCTGTTTAAAAATAAAAAAATAAAACTGGATTTACTCTGCTTCTATGTATCTGCCCCTGGTACAAATTTCACCAAGTTCTTCCTCTTAGCCATTAGTAATTTAGTATACTTGAGATTGTCAAAAATCACGATGATTTGTATACGTCTTAAAGTTTCTCTTAACCTTCCTCTTCTTAACCCAAAAGAATTGTAGTATGATAAAGACCAAGAGAGTAAAATTGAGGCTTTAAAATCTATCAGGATGTTAAACTCATGGTATTTAACTATTCAAGTATTGCTTATGGAAATATCGATAAAGCAGTTTAACATTTCTTGACTTTATTAGGATAATTAAACAAACAAAGCATGCTATAGGGTTTAGGGTAGAACAAGTATCATCCTTTGTATGCTTTTTTCTTAACTCTCAATCAGTTTACAAATGATTTTTGATACCAATCGATCAACACGAGGCAAGATGAGGCTTAGAGGAATCTACTTTCGATGAAATATAGCTTCCCAAGGGCTTCGATCTCAAAAGAGATTTTAGGCGTCCATGTCAAATATGATGATGTGCTCGCTATTTCATGTTGCCACCTCCACAAAATCTGTTGATATTCATATTTTCATGAATATGTTCACTACCTTGCATTGTTTCTTTCAACTTTAGACTAAAAATTTGTCCAAGTTAATTAGTAGCTGTCTTTTCAATTACTGTTGCACAAAATCAGAATGTCACTTTAAATCACCTTTTTTGGTTCCTCGAAGCTGTTATAGGCTTTCTTTGCATGATCTTCTGGCTCTACTCTATATAAACCAATGTTGGGATGCTGAATTGTAAATGTTTATATGCTGAACAATCTCTTAATGGATGACTTCTCTTGTTAATTGGACCCTTGAGAAACTAACTCTACAATTACATCATTCTTCTGGCACTAGATAAACAATGTTGGCACAACCCTTTGGAAGCCTACTATGGAGTATAGTGCTGAAGAATACTCAATGCTCATGGCTACCAATGGCAATTCTGCTTTCCATCTCTGCCAACTTGCATATCCTCTTCTAAAAGCATCTGGAGGAGTTGGAAGCATTGTGTTTATTTCTTCCGTTGCTGGCTTGGTGCACACCGGTTCCAGATCCGTTTATGGAGCTAGCAAAGGTAAGTTACCATCAAGTATTAATGGCTCATATGGCCCGTAAACTTTATCCCTTGTTTGAAAATGGTCACTAAACTTCAGTTTGTCTCAATTTAGTCCCTCTCAATGGTTTAAATGGCTTCAATCATTTGTTTCTGTTTGTCTCCATTTGGACTTGGATGTTAGATGGCCTCAGTTCCATCCTTTGGTGCTTGGTTTGAACAAAATATAAAACATTTTTAAAGATACCGTTTAAAAGAATTGTAAGTAATTTTTGGGAAAAATCTTTTTATCTGTAAAATATTTTTCATCAAAACAAACGGAACCTTGAAAAGAAAAGTTTTTCCTCCAACATGCAGCTCTTAAATCATTTCCTGTGAAACAAGCTGCCCCAAGTTCATTTTTCTTTAAATACCCATGTGATGTCATCAATTAATGTCCAAATCCAAATAGAAGGATGAAATTGAGATATTTGAAAAATTAAGGGACAAAATAAAGTTAGGGGCCATATTGATTATTAACTCTACAATCAATATATGGAATATGTTGCCACATTAGCATGTTATGGAACTTGATGTTGTGAAGCCACATGCTTTTGGGTCATCTTTTCTGTTCACAGGTGCAATGAATTAACTTACAAAGAATTTGGCTTCTGAGTGGGCAAAAGATAACATCCAGAGTAATTGTGTTACATCATTTTGCATCAGAACCCCACTCTTAGAACATGTAATATTCTTCTCTCTTGCTTATGGTTATTTTAGAATTAATAAATTTTTCTTTTGGATAATTTCAATCAGGGCATTTACTCTGCAGATGCTTCGAAATGTATAATTAGCAAATTAACATCTCTAATGAGTAGACTTCCTTCACCCATTTAATTAATATTTCATCCTGTATTATTTTACAATAATGGTATACCTGCCATTTTATATTGATACAGTCCTCATATAACACCATTTATTAATATTTTGAATGCCCTACTAGCTATGGTTGCCATTTTTGTTATTGGTATGGTATGTACTAGTATTGCTTTTATGCTTTGATATTGTTTTGGTTTTATCAATATAAAATTTAATAAACATAATAAATGTGCATTACCTATACTTAATGTGTTGTGTATTATTAAACCGTTTAACCTTGTCATTCCCTTACATAAACAAATTAGCTTGCCTATTGAGTGATTTGAACATGGTGGTGGTTGCGAAGATGATAAAGTTGATGTGCTTTCATTGTTACTTTTTTTAAAAAAAACAACTAGAAGTTTTTGTCTCAAGGAACTGATGTGGACACATGATGCATGGTGGACATATATAAAAGAATAGGGCATGTTTGGATGTGTCCAGTATGTGTCGATAAGTTTCTAAGTAGTGTTGGTGTCTTACACGAGCACATCACTTTAGAATTGTCCAAGCTTCTTAGTCTATATCATATGATTTGTAACTTCAGAATCTGTAATTCAAAGATTAGTTGTAAGGATAGGCATTGAGTGCACTGACTAAGATACCTGTTTGAGCAAAGTTGGATGAGGAAGCTAGAGAAGCAAGGGTAGGAGCTATGGTAGAACAAGTATCGAGTTGGTGGATAAGGAAGCAAGGGAAGCAAGGGCAGGAGTTTTGGTAGAGAAAGTATCACCCTAGGTCATCAAATGCTTGAAAGTTTGCCAATATCACCTAACGGATCTGCAAAAGTCTCAGACATGAGATAATGAAAACAGAGACCGCTCTCCCAAGTGGGGCCAGCATTCAATTTCCAAAAGTACTGTCTTGTATGTCAACTTTTTTCCAGAATAATCACAATTTAATTGATCACTATCTACTGTGCTACCCTTGGTACTGGACTTGGACTCAATTTTCCATCTCATGAGTTGGATGCGAGTCCGTGATAGGTAAAGCAGTATGGTCCTTATTAGGTGTATGCATAGGATTGTGGATGCACTCTTATTGAATAAAGACATAAGCTTGTCTCAAGGTGGGGAATCATTGTCACACCCCAATCCTGGCAAGGAAAACCCTACCGAGAGGGTGGATCTCAAGCACTATAACAACTGTATATAACAATCCCTGTACATTTCATATTATCATATCTCCAATAAAGCATCAACTATCTTCCATTCAACAATTATATAGTATTTGCATCCATTCGAGCCCAAAAATAGCAAGTCACTAAGTTGTTTGTTCCCAAGCATAGTTTTTCCCCAAAAGTACTAAAATGAATCCATCTTTACATCAAACTTCATGACCCAAAAACATATACAATCATTTTCTTAATAAGTACAAATAATCTTCATTGTAGAGTTACCCTATGCAGCCATGCTATAGTCTATAATTTGGAAAAGTTTTTTTAAGAAAAAAGAATGAGCTAAAGCCCAATGAATATACCTTTTCCACGGGAGTTATAAAATCTATACTTTTCAAAATGGGTTCAATAATAAGTTGATATGTATGAAACTTGATCTAGAAAGAAAACTAGAATATAATAATTTTTGCATAACAAAATTTCCAATCCTTCTAAAAAAAATATCATATTGCCGTTGAATACATTTGCATCAAGGAAATAAAAGAAAAATAGTACTGCACTTATCATTCATTATCAACCTTGTATCCATCATATAATCCACCCCATAGCATTAAGGTCAAGTTACCTCACGACTTAGTTGGTGATAATACCATTATCTCATACATATCCACTCGAGATTATACATCATGTCATCATAACTCATAATATCTCATAACAATATTTCAGTCCCCAGGACCAGGAGCCCTCATACGCAACGGTCCATGTGGCCCTTAAACATTCAGTCCCCAGGACCCCAAAGCATTTTAGACCTTATGGCCCCATAAGCTATATTTGGATATATAATTAGCGAAAGAAATATTATTAAAATAACGTGTGGGAGCCGAATGTCAGGGGATGCAGATAGGCCGAGTACACACTTCAAAAATCAGGATATATATATTATATTCGGCCCCGTCTTGTACGTTCCAAATGCCGAATATTCTAATCAGCCATAGAACCAGTTGAGCGAGGAGCCGAGTGGGAATTGGCATACAAAAAGAGGGGGGCCGAGTGAACAATTACATGATGGATTAAAAGTGGGTCAGACCCTGGGGCCCAAAAGCGAATATAAATAGAGGAACAACAGTCAAAGAAAGGTATGTGAGAGATAATCCCAAGAAACTTAAGACATAAGCAAACGTGAGACATATACTGACTTGTCTGTCGGAGTGCTAATTCCGGCACCCCCGACTAGAGTGTTAATAAGTAGCAATCAAAGGATCAGGAACGTCCTTCAGGATCCAAGAGTATTTCCAAACCACATCACCACATAACGCTTCGTTATCAAACCATTATCATCATTGTAAAAAATTGAAAGTTTCAACTTAAATACATTTTCAAGTAGAGTTGATAATCTATCATGCAATAAAAATCATTTATTGAAATTTAACCTTTGACCCCAAATAAATTTATATATTGTAGTAAAATAATATAACGAGTTCAATCATTTCCTCTTAACCAAATATTCTCAAAACTTGTATTTAAATAAACATATAGTGTGAATTTTCCATGATAAAGTATACTCACCTCCAAAACTCAAAATGAATAGTTGAAAATTTACGAGTCTAACGAGGAGTAGAGACACCTTCCTCCAATCCTAGTAATTAACAGAAGATGCTAGAAATTAGGAAAATACTTCAATCATGATGCAACATTTATAAAGTTGAACCTAAATATGACGTGAACTCCTCCGACCTTCTCTTAAGACACCTAAATAAAATAAATTGTCCAACTTCATTAATACTCCCTTTATCCCAAAATAATAGTCCGTTTTGGGGAATTCTACTTTGTTTGGTAGTACAATTATTGCACAATAAAAAATTATTTTTTCAAAATTACCCTTTGATAGTACATTTTTTGGGGAATATCAATTGTCATAATTGTACTTTTTGTATTGTTAATGAATTTAAAAGAATGGCAAAATAGGAAATTCATATCATTTTAGTCCTTAATTTTTGAAAATGGACTAATATTTTGAGACAATGAAAAATAGAATAAGAAACTAATATTTTGGGACGGAGTGAGTAGAATTTTGAGTAATCATCTACTATAAAATCCAATCAAGTTATATGCAAAACATCATCACCTCTTAAACCCCAAAAGTCAAAAATCAACTTTTCCATAAACCCATCATGGGTAATTTACCTCAATAATTTATAAAGTCCTCTAGCATCATTCATAATACATAAAGATACTCAATTTACCATTTCAACATATAAATTTCCTAGAACCAAAATCCCCAATCTTTACATCACATTGAATAACCCAAATTTCAATCTCCAAATCAATCATCAAAGCAAAAACTTTTCTACATGCAAAAACATCCATAGAAACTAATTGAAAGCATAAAACTCAACAATCAAACCCAAATCAGGATGAATCTAAAAATCATCATCTCTAACTCAAAATATGTAAAATCTTAAACTAAACTTTGTATAGAGATTCTTACCAACTATAGGCTTCTATTGCATCATGAAACACAAACCCAAGTCTTAATTCTTGGAGATATTAAGAAAATATGAAGTTTGAGCTTGATTTGTGCTATTTTCGCAGAGAGAGAAATCATGGCCAACTGGAGCTTTTTCCGGCGAGATGAGATGGTCGGCGGTGGTGTAAGAGTGGAGCAAGGGTGAAGTGTTTGGCCACCAAGAAAGTGTAGGAAAATGAGATAAAGCTAGAGAGAAGATAGAGAGAGAAGAAGGGAATGAAAATGAAAACAAATTCTGCATTTTCTTTCTTAGAAGCTGGTAAGGTAATGTTTGGCTTCACCAATAATCATGTTTGGGTTGGTTTTGGGTATTCTAGGTTGGATTTAACTTAGGGGGATGTTTGGCTACCCATATTGCTTGGGTTATTACAATTCTACCCCCTTAAAAAAATTTCGTCCTCAAAATTTATTTATTTATGTAGTTTACACCTTGAAAAAGATGTGGATATCGAATTCTCATATCATCCTCCCACTACCAAGTTGTTTCATCCAAAGCATGATTTTTTCACAATAGTTTTACTAATGGTGGTCTTAGAAAGCAATACTTGATCCCTCCTAGCCACAATCTCTACAGCTTCCTCTTCATAAGACAAATCGTTCCTAAGTCGGATTGGTTGAAAATCTAACGCATGTGACGAGTTCAGCATGTGCTTCTTCAGTGTGGATACATGGAACACATTATAAATGCAAGATAGACTAGGTAGTAAAGCCAAACAGTAAGCTATCTTGGCAATGTGCTCTAGCATCTCAAATGTCCCTGCATACTTCAGACTTAGTTTGCCCTTGTTACCAAATCGCATCACTCCCTTCCATGGCAAGATCCATAAAAACACATAATCCCCAACTTGAAATTCCAAATCTCTCATCCGATTATCTACATAGCTCTTTTGTCTACTTTGTTCCACCTTCAACATATCTCTAATAATCTTCACTTTATCGGTAGTAATTTGAACAATCTTTGGACCCAACAATTCTGTCTCCTATCTCATCCCAACACACGGGAGTCCTACATCTCTTCCCATATAAGTTTTTGCTAACCTAACAAGTGAAAAGTTTTTCTTAATAGCCAAAAAGTGTGCAGATTTGATCAATTTATGTACAACAATCCAAATAAGAGTCATGTCTCTTTTGTGTACAAGGTAGTATTGAACAAAATCCGTGATATGCTCCTATTTCCATTTAGGTATAGGAAGAGTTTGAAGTAAACCGGCTGGGCGTTAATGCTTTGTTTTAACCTCTTGACATACCAAACACCTTGACCAAATTGCTTGGCTACACTGAGTTGATTTAGCTGAATGTAATTAAGTTGGTTATACTGTACACTAGACACTAATACCTGTTCCTGAAATTTCTATTCCTTTGCAGTTGCTAGAAAAGCAAGATTACCTGGATAAGGTAAGATCTAGAACTCCTCTTGGATGCCCCGAAGAGCCAAATGAAATATCATCCTTGGTGGCATTCCTTTGTATGCCTACTTCATCTTTCATCACTGGTCAGATTATTTCTGTTGACGGTGGAATGACTGTTTATGGTTTCTCACTTAATTAGGGGAGAAAGAAAGCCACAAATATGTCATTGTTTGTTTGTTTGTCCATGTTGGAATAATTTTTGTGTTTGGGCTGCGTTGATTGTGCGCCCCTTTTTTCTTTTTGGCAATAGAGGGGTAGAATATGTAGGGTATTATGGGCATGTACACAAATCTAAAGAGTGTGATCGGTATTGGTTATTAAGTTATGGTGCAACCTTAGTTATGTGTATCTTAGTATCTATTAGTATTTTGAGAAGCTGCCCAAGCATGTGTTGAGTTTGTTTTGGGGTGCTATGACTTCTACTGGCATACCTAAAACCCGTTGTTATTGTATTATGTTCTAGTTTTTGCATGATATAACAACAAAAAAAAAAAAACACACACACACACACATGCTTCGTGACTGTTGAGGTATTCTGATGCATTTCAAAGTTCTTTTCACCCTAGTTTTTGTGCCTAAAACATTTTTTGTTTAGAGCACTTCTTTGTAGATGAACTCTGAAATGCAGGCAAAGGAGTCTCACATGCATACTGTGACACCATTGAGCCCTGACTTTTGTTGTTGATTGCATTGACACATTGCTTTGTATAGTTTTTAGTTTCTATATGGGAGCAAAACTGGGTAGTTTTCTCCCATTTTTGGATTTTTTTTTTTTTTTTGTTTTTGAGTGTTGTGGTTGGATTTGATACTCTGTTATAAATTGGGCTTATGGATCTGTATTTATGTTCATTCCGTCAACTGGGTGCAGTTTGTTTAATATGTTGTGAATTATTATATTCCATTCCATCAACTGGGTGCAGTTTGTTTAATATGTTGTGAATTATTATATTCCATAGGTGTGCAAGGTGAAATTCGCACTAATGGAATCGAAGCTTCCTAATCTCACAAAGCCTTACAGGAATTCTGTTGCCTGCGCACTAGAACACACCGTCAACGTTTCCAGGCCAAATGTTTGGTCGGAGAAGATCCTTTGACAAGGAAATGTGGAGATTTTATGGTCAGTGTGTGTATTCAAGATACTGTATCCCTTCATAGAGTTTTGAGGTTTACCTTTTATAGAGTTTTCTCTCTTGCTCTCTAAGAATTACTTGAGGATAACTAGCTCACGTGCCTCCTGGTCGAACGATTATCCCTTTAGGGGAGACCATTATTCTGTTATGCAGAATATCCGCAAGTTATTTTGTTATCCCATGTGATGGAACTTTTGCTCATTTTATGAGATCTCTGACACTTTGTATGACGTTTAATTAGGGCTGCAAATGAGCATACTCGAGCAAGGCTCAGTAAAAGTTCGTTCGAACTCGGTTTGTTAAATTTTTTTTGCGTTCGAAAATGAGTCCAAATATTTTAAAACTCAACTCGTAAGTTCGACTCGTTAGCTGGGACGTTTAATATTTATTATTTATATATTAAATAATATAAAAATATGTATAAAAAATAAGATAAATATGTTATTTATATATTTTAAAAATATAAATATAAATAATAATTAACTATAGATAGTACATTTATATAATAGTGATAGTAGATATTATTATTTTGGTAAAATATTGACTTTGTTTTAGTATGTTTATATACATTGTATATATAATTATATAATTATATAATCAAATTTTTAATTGTAATTTTAGTCACATGTAAATATGAATTTATAAATTTTTTGGCTTGTAAATAAATTCAAACTCGAGTTAAGCCTAAGCCAACTCAACTCAAGTTCGATTTGTTAAATTTTTATTGAGCTCGAGTTCGTTAAAATCTTAATAAACAAGCCAAAACAAACTAAAGTTTGACTCAACTCATTTGCAGCTTTACGTGCAACTCAAAAGAGCAAGTCATATCTAGCTTGCCACTAGATCCCAGCCATATTAAACCCTTCCCTGTCCAAACCATGTTTGAACCCACTACGGGGCCATCCTAATTGATAAGGGAGTATGCTCCTTTTCTTACTAACCATGGTTCGAATCCCTTACTATTTAAGTGGAAGTCCGACGGTTTAGGTAGATCGGCTAATTTCTCCCAGTTTGGCTTGTAAGGGTGGATCTTAAGAGTCCTGCCCTGGGAGTGTTCTGAGTATCTAAAAAAAAAACCACTTAGTAGGAGGGTGTCCGACCCAAACCCCACACTGGTGTGTGCAAGCCTGCCACTTGATCAAGGGTCTGCCCTTTACTTGCTGTCACTTTGGGGTCCAAGCAGCTTGGCACAGCTCCCTCGGTTGCTTGGCCCGAAGTCATTAACTTGCGCTGCCCAGTCCAGCATTGCTGGCTTGATTTTTGTCCCTCTTGGAAAAGACAAACTCATAGCCAGTTTGCTTTGGACAGCCCAACTAAGTGAATTTGAACATATTATACTCCTATTTGAATACATTGAAGAGTTTGTATCTATATATATATGACTGCACAAATGCTTGGGGAGTTTAGCAAGACATCTGCATAATTGCCTTATCATCAATAATGATTTGTAATATTTTTGCCAAGATTTGGTGAAATTATTTTTTACAAGATTTGTAATAATGATTTAGAATATTTACTCAATTTAAATGTGGATAAGATTCGTTTTGGATAGGGCATGAATTGTACTATTTTTTCTAAAATATTTTTTGTCCACCTCTAAAAATTTTGAGTAATTTTTTTTAGATGCAGTAAAATTACAATTCACACCCCTTGTTGGTGATCTAACACCGACGAAGTCTATACATGAGGAACTTGTAGGCTCATTTCTTTTTTGATGGAGCTTCTTTGCACACTATATATTTCTTCCCATCTCATATTTTTTTGAAAATTTTTATTATGATTTTGTTCCTTGAACGTATTACTATTTTGAATAAATAGCACATGCCTCCATCCATATCCTAGCTACATCCACCATTCCCACCATTAGCACCACAACCTTTTCACCAGCCCCTAACACCTTGATCACCTCTCTCCACCCTGATTTCCCAATGTGATTCCCTTCTCCAACGCCCTACCACCATGACCCAACCTTTGCAAGACCCACCACCTTGAAACCCTACATTTAAGAGGGAAGGACGGAGGTGACAGAGGAGGGAAGAAGGCAACGACTGACAATGGGTGATGGCTGATGAGTTGGAATTAGGATTGAAGTTTTTTTTTTTTTTTTTTTTTTTTTTTGAGAAGTGGTAATGCATTTATATTAAGGGAGTGTTTGGCATAATTTATATAAGTGCACTTATTTTGGTTACATTACCTATCTATTTTTCTATATATCTTTTCGTAAAAAATCAAAAAGTATACTTATTTGGACCATCTCAAAATACTCCTAAAGTAAAAATAAACGACTTACAAGAAAAAGAAAAACAATAAGGCTCTAAAGGATTAAACATAAAACCCTATACAAATTACAAACAAGAAGTTGTAAAAGAATTAGTTGTGATTTTAAAAAAAGTCATCAAACTTTACAGACGTGGTTTGAAAAAATAATATTTGAATTAAAATAAAGCCAAAACACACCAACGTCATCGTCTTTGTTGTTGTTGTCTAACTTTTCCTCTTCCATCACTGTTTTCTTGAACTTCAATCATCATTAGAAGTCAGAGTTAAAAAAGAAAAACATTCCACAACAACAATAAGTTAGGAGGAATAAGAGAAAATGAACCATTTTGAGCGTTAAAAATTTTTAAATTTATGCAAAAAAATGGAAGTAGAATCTCTAAAACACATAGTTCTATGCATAAAAAAATTATATTTACGTTATAAAAATATATTCAGAACTTGTAAGAAAGACGTGGGAAAACGTCTAGAGAGAGGGGTTCAATGCTGCTGGTTTTTGAGTTAGGATTGAAGTTTAATGTTGAAAATGACGATATTATAAGAATTTTTTTATTTTATTTTTTTTTGACGATTTGGTAGTGTCAATTGTCAAAAAAAAATAAAAATAAATTAAAATTATATGTGGAGTAATAATGTGCACCAAGGATTTTCTAGAGTTTTTTTTTTTTAAAATTTCTTAAAGTGATGTATTTTATGGTTGAGATTTAATGTAAAAAAATTAATGTAACTTATCATTAAATCTCAACCATATAATACACCACTCTAAAAAATTTTAGAAAAAAAAAACTCTAAAGAATCTTTATTCAATAATGTGAACAACTGGAGAGACGACGTGAAGTGTGTAAATTGAAACTCAACCTCTCTTTTTGGGGATGACGACGCCCTTGCCAGATTTGTGAATGTTGCTGTCAGTGACTTAAGGGGGTGGTTTAGAATATTTTAAATAAGTATATTTTTTGTATTTTTTTTAAAAATAAATAATTAATATAATTTTTATAAAATAAATTGAATTTGATTATAGAGTTGTTGATTTTTAATTATTTTGATTTTATTTTTTTACATAAATAACATTCTCGACCAATTTTATAAGGTATAAATAATTTAATTTATCATAAAAAAAATTCAGAAAAATCGTCTACCGAAATCCCACAATCCCTGCCAGTTACAGCTTGATCCCAAATTTCACGGCTCTCACCTCGTGGAGGGTTGAGCCAGCACAGAAGTCGTTACGTGTCACGTTATCAGTGGATGCACTTATTATGGGGATTCACACTTTTTTATGGGGATTCATCTATTATTATTGGAGTAGTATTACGTGTATTAATTAGTGTATTAATTAAAAATATTTTAAATTATAGCATATATTTTATCTTGATTAGTATATATTATTTTATTCTAAATATAATTTAAAAATTACGAAACTTTCATAATTATTTTTATTAAAAAAATTTCATAATACTTAATATTACTGTAATATTATTCTTATTATTATCATCGTGTGTGTGACTGTATGTAATGTATGTACGTATTATCAAATCAAAAAGCTGTCCCCAAAACCACATTCCGTGCTACGAATCCCTAACCATTTTCGGTACTCACCCTCTCTCCTAATCAGAAACGGACCCCTACTCCCATCTACTTTGTTGCTTTCCTCACCTTTCATTCAAAATTAGAAACTCCACTTAAACATTCACAATTTAAGCTTGTTTTGAAAAATAAGAAAAAAAAAATTAATTTATTAATTTATGAAAAATTATCGGTAATTTTCATATATGAAGTTCAAAATTTATTTAGTTTCAAAATAAAATACTTATACCAATTAGTCCTATATATTTTTAATTATTATCAAAAAAAAAATTCAATTTAAAGACGATGCTACATTCTACTACTGTCAGATTTCTGTCGGACAGTCATCGAAAACTCGCCAGAATGTTCAATATCACCAAAAAGTAATTAGAATGTTCTGAATGTTACCGAAAGTCACCGAAATGTGTAGAACATTCGCTAGACGTCAAAAATAACATATGACTCAACGAAATATTTAAAATATTATCCGAAAAAATAAATAAATAAATAGAGAAATTATAGCAAAAAAAATAACAAAATATACTAAGTATTGATAAACTAAAAGAAAAACAAAACAAAAAAAAAAAAAACCGTAACAACAAACAGTAATAATGGTAGAAAAAAATATATATTATTTTTAATTTTTGTAGGGTTTAAGCAACTAATTTTTAATATTGATCAAATTTAAAAATAAGTTTTGAAACTATAAAATATTACAGTTTCAAAATATGATTTTATTAAGTATTTATCCTTATTAATCAAATTAGAAAACATATTATGAAACTGCAAAATTTAACAGTTCTAAAGAATGTTATGAAACTACAAAATTTACAGTTTTAAAGTATGATTTATTTCAACACCATAAAAACTAAAATTATAAAATTTTTCAGTTTTCACCGTCTGTAACAAAACTCAAAAATGACTTATTTAGAATTTAAAAAATTTCTCCATTAAAATAAAAAGATAGAAATGTGTAGAAGAGAAAAAGTAAAAACGCTAAGAGATCAAAGGAAATAGACAGATATAGAGAAAGGATTGTATTTCGGCAACTAATTTTGGTTTAGATCCAATTGGATTTGGCGTAAATCTACTCAAATCTGATGTAGATCTATATCAAATTTGAGTATAGCTACTAATCTTTTTCGTCAGAAATTTGTCTCCTTCATCGTCAATAAATGCGAAGGAAGGAGTCGGTATTCGGTAGTTGTTGGTGAACCCCATTCAATGATGGCCGCCAGTAAGTGTAGATCAGAAAGAGAAAGAAAAGAAAGAAGGTGTGTTCGTGATTGTGATCGTGGCCGTGGTCGTGGTTGTTGTCATTGCCAAATATTAGAGAAAGAGAGATAAAGAGAAGAATTAAGGTGTAGAGAAAGAGGGAAAAAAAATACACACAATTCTTTTGGGTTTGAATTAAGGTGTAGAGAAAGAGGGGGGGAAAAAATACGCACAATTCTTTTGGATCTACCCAAAAGGTTTTGGAATTAAATAGAACACATATTTTTCAAAAAAGATTTGTGGATAATTTGCCCTTGATTTATTTAACTCGTATTACCTCTCTATATTTTTGTACATTTTTTTTTAAAAATTCCAAAAAAATCAATAGGTTGACTCTTTTTTTTGTTTTCTATTTTCTAAAATCAATTTATAATGTTGTGACAAGAGATGAAGACCTTGTGTGGATTACAGTGTAACAAATTAAAAATGGATACCCAACACTAATGTTATTATAAGTTAAATTGAAAAAATCATTTTTAAAATTTTAAATATTTTCTTTTAAGAATTGAGCTAGTGGGTGAAATGTTGTTGGGAAAATATTTGGACCTTAAAAAAATTATTTTAATTTGATTTACAGTGATGTGACAAAAATTGATGTCAACTTTCAATTTGCCATACTATCATAGATCTCAAAGATTATCATCCATTTTGGCGCAACCAATTCTCATGTCAATTTTTGATTATTAGATTATTTATTTTTGAAATATCTAGTTATCACGAACATCCTTTGCCAAAATTTGGCACATTATTTGAGGTTTTTTTATATATATATATATATTTTAAGAGGTTATAGCTGAAAATGACTTTGACTCGATAATTTACCAAACCAATAACAAAAATGGCAACCATAGCCAGTAGGGTAATCAAAATATTAATAAATGGTGTTATATGAGGACTGTATCAATATAAAATGGCAGGTATACTGTGTAAGTGATTTTCCGATCATACTTTCCTCCTTAGTGATTCAGCTGTAGAACACAGGCAGAATAGATGGCACCCTGCTGTCCTGCACAGAAAGAAAAGGCTCTAGCGGTGGTTCTTCCACCCGGGGACACTCCGATAATCAAGTCAGTATATCTCTCAAAGATAATCAAGTATTCAACTCACAAGCTTGAGTATAAAAGCATACCTTAAACCCATGGGGGTGCCTCTCTTTTATAGCCAATACAATCCTAGTTCCAATAGGAGCCTAACTCCAATGGACTCAGGATTACTACTAATCTGGAACTCCCAGTGGGATTAAGATAAACCCTCTAAGAGTTTCATCTTTACCCAAACAGAAGTCTTCTCTCAATCTAGGACTCTTGTCCTTTATCCGCTTATTTCGGATTTCGATATCTTCGGAGAGAACCTCCGCAACTCCGAGATCACCTCGGCGTAACTACCACGACACGTGGCACCTCGGATGACACGTCGGCGTCACCTTGCCACGTGTTGGTACTTAGAAAATGTATCCCCACAACTGCTCCCTAGGTTCTATTACCTCGGCATTCTGAGGTGATGGAACCTATATCGGTACTTCTCTCTGTATATCGGCTTAAGAACGTTTAGCTGAGATCATTCATTTCAGGCTGACATTTTTTCTATAAGAAACAAGAACTCCAAGAGCTTCTTTACAAACTTCTTTATGCGCGTGAGCTGTCAAGCACCGCTTTTCAACCGTTTCTCCCACATGTTTGATCCTCATTGGATTGTATCACTGACGCGCCTGAAAATCGTCTTTTCTGTGTGCGCCGTCTGACGTATGTGATGCTCCAGGCGTAATAATTGTTTCATTTTGCCGCTGTTTCAAAAAAATTGTTTCAACAAAACTTTTCCCTCTCTGTCACTTCTTTCACCTTTGCATTCGATTCCTTTCTGCCCTTTCTCTCTCTAGACCCTTTTCCTTGAATCTGCCATTGCTCAAATCTTAAGCTCTACAACTGCTATTATTCTACCACTCCAGTGAAGCTTTTATTGCTCCGTAGTGTCTGCAACCGTCGCCTGACTTCGGCAATCTTCTCACCGATTCCATTTTTCCTGGTAAGAAATTGTTCTTTTCGTTCTGATTTCTTCTATGTTTTTTTTGCTTACTTGCTGTCATTACTACTTTCTTCAAACCTTTGATTTGTTGAACTATTCATCTGGACGCGTCTATTCCATGATTTCGCTCATGTTTCACCACTTTCTTGCCTCTGTTCTTTATTCTGAAACTTCATTCTTATTTCTGTATTTTTTCCAGATCTGTGCCTTCAATCTTTGCTTTCGTAGATTTAGGTTTGGGATTTGTCTGTAGAACCTACCAATTCTTAGGAAAAACTGAAACAATCGTAACCAGTGTTTACCTAGATTTTTGCCGAGGTTCCTATAACCCTGTAAGAACATCTTTTCTCTGTAACCAAATTCCTTTACACCGAAATCATGGATATGTGGAGACATAGGGTAGATACCCCGACCAAACTTGAATACTTTAGGGAAGAGTTCGAAATTCCTGCCGACGTCCATCTGAGACTGGCTGGGGATGACGACTCAATCATGCCCACAGATGATACAATGCCCTTTCCCATAGTTGCTTTTGTTGAATGCGGACTTCGGCTTCCACTCAATCCCCTTTCTCGTAAAGTTCTCCACTATTACAAGTTGAACCCCATGCAACTTACTATCAACTCCTACCGAGTGGTCAATGGTATTATAGCCTTAGCTAGGCAGGAAAACGTTAGGATTACCCTTGCCGACATTCAATTTTGTTATACCATGTGTGCCCTTAACCTTAAAGAAAAAGGCTACGTTTATTACCTTAAGCCGAGGTCCACCGAATTTAAAATCGTAGCCGACCTCCCAGACTCCAACAAGGAGGCTGGAGATGATTACGTTATTGCTTCGGGAAATTGGGAGTTTGGCGCAGACGAGGACGCTCATCTGTACCCTCTTCCGCGATCAGCTAAGGAGGGCAAGGGTAAGAGCCCAGTGTCAATACTTAGTTATTGCTTTTCAAGTCTTCAATATTCTATCTGTTTCTAATATCTTGCTTTTTTCTTCCAGACGTTCACAAGCCACCGAAAAATTTTCGCCAATCTTACGTTCCCAGCAAGGACCTGAAAAAACTGCTGGACTTGCCAGTTCATAAGAGAAAAGCGCCTCTTCTTCTCAACTTTATTCCAACATACAAGTCGACTTTGCCCGACGTTCCGAGAACAAAGAAGAAAAGTCTTTCTCCACCTACTGCCACCACTCTAACCGCTTCTACATCCCGAACAAATCAAGGATCAACATCGGATCCAGCCGATCAACCATCAACTTCAGCTCCATACTTGATCCCCATACCAGAACGAAAATGTCGGCGAAGACTTATCAAAACTGTCGAGATGGGTCGCCCAAAACCTGTCGCTGCAGATCTCCTTGCCGATCTCCCCACTGATGTTGACGTTGATGCTCAGCCGACGCAAACCATGCCCCCACCAAAGCCAAAAAGAACCAAGAAAGCCCAGCCAAAGGCTAAAGTGACTCAGGTCGAATCTGAGGATATCAGGTTTATCTCCAAGCTGGCTGAGAGTGACAAGTCTCAACCTTCTGCTGGGAAGAGGCGTGCAGAAACCCAGCCATCAGAATCCACACAATCCAAGAAGCCGAGGTCATCGTCTGCAACGACCTTGGGGTCCAGAGTACCAAAAGTACCCTAGACACCTGAAATTACTTTAAAGGATAAGCCTGTTTTTGCTAGTGATAGCGCCGATGACATAAACGTCAGCGTAGCACTCAGTACTGCTCTACTCCTCCCAGGCGATCTTGAGCGTAATGCCAAGATAAGTGAGTATGAGAACTACGCTTTTATGCTCTAACGTTCTGTCCAAGTAAGTGTCTTTACGTGGAAACTTGTCTTCTTTTTCTCATACTTTGTAAGATTCTATAATGATTTGTGCCTTGTACTTTTTCAGGCCATCCAACATGTCTACTCTCTCTCTATGCAAGCTTTTGAGACTAGAGAGAAGTTGGCCGACATGAAGAGGCAGTTTTCTGCCCTTCAAAAGATGAACAAAAGCCTCTAATCAAAAATAAAGAAGTTGGAGGACCAGGCAGAGGCTGCTCTCAAGGCTCAAACTGAAGCCGAGGAAAAGGATGATGCTGCTGAAGCCATCAAGAAAGTTGCTGAGGCTCAGAAAAAAGAGACCGAGGAAAAAATGGCCCAAGCTGAAAAAGAGCTTCAGGAGGCCCTGGCCACTAAAGAGGCCGAAATCAAAGTGGCCGACGAAAAGGCCTATTCTCAGGGCATAGCCGACGTCACCGAAGACTATAAGCTACAAGTCAGGCAGGCATGCAACAGGGGCTTCTCCCTTAGTTGGATGTCCCTGATAAAAAAACTTGGTCTTCCTGCTGAGTCACCTTTTCGAAATGCCGATGTTATCCCTCTTCCATTCCCACCACTTCCACCTCCAAGTCAAACTGGGGATGTTTCTAAATCTGAAGATGAGGATGGCAATGAGGACGAAGATGAAGCTTTGGTAAGGAAGCCTAAGGATGCTGCTGGGACCAAATCTCCTCCTCCAACTAAGTAGATTATGGACTTAACTCAAGATGAAGTGGGTGATCAAGTTGCCAAAAAAAAAACTCCTGAACAAGCAACATCTGACGTTCCTCCAGCCGAAAAAAGCCTTGATAAAACACTTGCCGAAATTGATGCCGAGATCATAGCAGAAAAGGGTGCCGAGGTGGTTCCATAGGAATCTTCTAAGATCCCAAATAATCCAACTGTTGATGTTGAAGAATCCTAGCTTTGTTGTCTTTTGTACTTTTTTGTTTTTTGGACAATATAAGTTTCTTTGTATGGCCGATGTACCTTCTTCTAAACAGTTACTCCTGGATTGTTTCATCTTTTATGAAAGACTATAACTGTATTGTCTGAATGCTTCAATCTTTATTTTCTCTAGATTACTTCTGTATGATTCTATACTTAGAATATTTTGCATGCCTTTCATACTTTGTCTCCTTTGTGCAATCTTCTCGGGTTAAATACCTCGGGTATAATAACTACAAGTTTTACTTCAACAAGATACTGACCTGCAAACTTTTCATGAATTTCAACAAGTGTAAAACATATACTTATAAACTTTTCTCAAGTTATAACAAGTGCTAAACAATGATCTATTTGTAAATTGTTACAAATTTCAACAAGTGTTTAAACAATATACTTAGCTTTTATTTCAACCTGTAAATTGCTGCAAGTTTCAACAGATGCTCATATGTCGGCTTAACGTCATCTTGTAAATTGCTACAAATTTCAACAAGTGTTAAGCATCTTCTTTTGGTTTAATCAACCCGTAGATTGCTACAAGTGTTTAAGCAATAACCTCGGCTTCACTTCGACTTGTAAATTGCTACAAATTTCAACAAGTGAAGGGAAACAGTAATCTCGGCTTAACTCCAACTTGTAAATTGCTACAAATTTCAACAAGTGAAGATAAGGAACCATCTCAGCTTATATTCAACTTGTAAATTGCTACAAATTTCAACAAGTGAAGATAAGGAACCATCTCAGCTTATCTTCAACTTGTAAATTGCTACAAATTTCAACAGGTGAAAATGAGGAGCCATCTCAGCTTATCTTCAACTTGTAAATTGCTACAAATTTCAACAAGTAAAGATAAGGAACTATCTCAGCTTATCTTCAACTTGTAAATTGCTACAAATTTTAACAAGTGAAGATAAGGACCTTTCTCAGCTTATCTTCAACTTGTAAATTGCTACAAATTTCAACAAGTGAAGATAAGGAACTTTCTCAGCTTATCTTCAACTTGTAAATTGCTACAATTGAAGATAAGGAACCATCTCAGCTTAACTTCAACTTGTAAATTGCTACAAATTTCAACAAGTGTTAAGCATATTCTTCTTCTTTTTGCCCCCAATGTGAACCTGAGTTCCACTTGGGTTCTCATTATTCTTGTCTCTCAGAAATAACATTGTGTATCTTTATCAATCATATGTGTGTGAAAAATTCTGAAAAGATTTTATTGATGACATCGGCCAAAAAAATGCATACCTAATGATAGAAAAATTTCAAATTACAAGTGTTCCAAGGTCTGGGTAATGCTTTGCCCTCATTATCTTCAAGCCGATAAGCTCCATTGCCTAACACCGAAGTAATTCTGTAGGGTCCTTCCCAGTTTGGGCCAAGCTTGCCTTCTCTGGGATCTTTCTTGTTGCAGAAGACTTTTCTCAAGACTAGGTCGCCGACTTGAAAATCTCTTGGATTGACCTTCTTGTTGTAAGCTCTGGCAAGCTGTTGCTGGTATACTGCGAGCTGAATTGCAGTTTTCTCTCTTCGTTCTTCTAAAAGATCCAGATCTCGGGCTAAGAGTATATCATTAGTCCCATTCTCAACTCCCTGGGTTCGGATCCCTGAGATGCCGACTTCCAGTGGAATGATTGCTTCTATGCCATAGGCCATGGCAAAGGGGGATTCCCCTGTTGATCTTCTCGGCGTAGTCCGATATGCCCAAAGTACGTTGGGCAATTCGTCTACCCACTTTCCTTTTGCCGCCTGCAGCCTCTTCTTTATTCCATCCAAAATTACTTTGTTGGATGCTTCTGCTTGTCCATTACTTTGGGGAAAACTTGGTGTTGAAAAGTAATTCTTGATCTTGAATTTTTCACAAAAGTTCTTGATGAGTTTGCTGTTAAACTGTGTTCTATTGTCGGCAACTATTGCTCTTAGAATTCCAAATCTGGTGATGATGTTTCTCCATATAAAGTTCTCGACATCCACATCTCGGATTTTGGCAAGAGGTTTTGCCTCTATCCACTTCGTAAAGTAATCTGTTGCTACCAGTAAGTATTTTCTTTGCCCAGTTGCCTGGGGAAGTTGCCCAACAAGATCCATGCCCCACTGGGCAAACGGCCAAGGGCTGGATACTGGGTTCAGGTCAACAGCTGGCTGATGTATCAAAGGTGCAAACCTTTGGCATTGTTCACACTTCTTCATATAGACTTCAGCATCATTTTGCATGTAAGGCCACCAATACCCCTGGGTAATGGCCCTGTGAGCTAGTGATCTGCCCCCAGCGTGGCTTTCACAAACTCCTTCATGAATTTCATATAAAAAATCTTCAACCTGCAAAGGGTGTACGCACCTTAAAAGGGGTCCAGTGAAGGACCTTCTGTAGAGATGTCCGTCCGCAGTCAGACTGAATCTTGCCGACTTCAATCTAACTTTGTGTGCCTCCTTGCGATCTTCTGGCAGCTTTCCTTCTTTCAGGAATGCAACAATTGAATCCATCCAGTTTGGCCCCATGTCCACACACATTGCTTCCTGCTCTGTGTTCTGTGGCTTTATGCTCGGGCCCGACATATAGTCTATCATAATTGTTCTTGTCTTTCCGGATCTGGGGTCCGGGGCCTGAAATCCAGCTTCTGCTTACTTAGGCTGAGCTCTTCTATACTTGAATGTCATCTCCTTGGGAGCGCTTATGCCCTTTGTCTTCGCGTCCCTTCTGGAAGGGTCTTCATTCTGTTTATGTCGACAGACTCTTCATCTTCGCTAAACTCGTTGTTTTCAACACGTTGATCTTGTACGGTGATGGCCATCTATTTTTAAGAGGTTATAGCTGAAAATGACTTTGACTCGATAATTTACCATACCAATAACAAAAATGGCAACCATAGCCAATAAGGTAATCAAAATATTAATAAATGGTGTTATATGAGGACTGTATCAAAATAAAATGGCAGGTATACCATTATACTTTGCTAATTAGAGATGTTAATTTGCTAATTTTACTTTTCAAAGCATCTGCAGAGTAAATGCTCCGATTGAAATTATCCAAAAGAAAAATTTATAGATTCTAAAATAACAATAAGCAAGATTTGGTGTGGGTTCAATGCTCCCCCGTTGTGCAAGTCCTGACTTAAGCGGACCTTGTCTTGGGAGGTCGGGGTAAATTCCCAGGTTATAGTCTCCTCGCTCAGAACGGCTAACAGGACACTGTGGTGATCTCTGCAAAGGGTGTTGCCTTGGACCTGCGGAGAGGGTAGGGAGGATTTTTCTATTAAAAAAAAAAAAAAAGAAGAGAGAAGAATATTACATGTTCTAAGAGTCGGGTTCTGATGCAAAATGGTGTAACACAATTACTCCAGATGTTATCTTTTGCCCACCCACAAGCCAAATTCTTTGTAAGTTAATTCATTGCACCTGTGAACATAAAATCACAACATCAAGTTCCATAACATGCTAATGTGGCAACATATTCCATATATTGATTGTAGAGTTAATAATCAATATGGCCCCTAAACTTTATTTTGACTCAATTTAGTACCTTAATTTTTCAAATATCTCAATTTCATCCTTCTATTTGGATTTGGACATTAATTGATGACATGACATGGGTATTTAAAGAACAATGAACTTCGGGTAGCTTGTTTCACAGGAAATGATTTGGGAGCTGCATGTTGAAGATTTTGTTTGTTTTGATGAAAAATATTTTATAAATGAAAAGATTTTCCTCAAAAATTACTTACAATTCTTTTAAACGGTGAATAATATTTATTTTTGAAAATGTTTTACTTATATTTTGTTCAAACCAAGCACTAAAGGATGAGATTGAGGCCATCTAACATCCAAGTCCAAATGGAGATGTGTGAGTGATTTTCTAATCACACTGCCCTCCTTAGTGATTCAGCAATAGAACACAGGCAGAATAGATGACACCTTGCTGTCCTGCACAGAAAGACAAGGCTCCGGCGGTGGTTCTTCCACCCGGGGGCACTTCGACGATCAAGTCAGTATATCTCTCAAAGATAATCAAGTATTTAACTCACAAGCTTGAGTATCAAAAACATACCTTAGACCCATGGGGGTGCCTCTCTTTTATAGCCAATACAATCCTAGTCCCAATAGGAGCCTAACTCCAATGGACTCAAGATTACTACTAATCTGGAACTCCCAGTGGGATTAAGATAAACCCTCTAAGAGTTTCATCTTTACCCAAACTGAAGTCTTCTCTCAATCTAGGACTCTTGTCCTTTATCCGCTTATCTCGATTTCCAATATCTTCGGAGATAACCTCGGCAACTCCGAGATCACCTCGGTGTAACTACCACGACACGTGGCACCTCGGCTGACACGTCGGTGTCACCTTGCCACGTGTTGGTACTCAGAAAATATATCCCCACAACTGCCCCCTAGGTTCTATTACCTCGGCATTCTGAGGTGATAAAACCTATATCGGTACTTCTCTATGTATATCGGCTTTAAGAACGTTTAGCCGAGATCATTCATTTCAGGCCGACATGTTTTCTTCAAGGAACAAGAACTCCAAGAGCTTCTTTATGAACTTCTTTACGCGTGTGAGCTGTCAAGCACCGCTTTTCAACCGTTTCTCCTACATGTTTGATCCTCATTGGATCGTATCACTGACGCGCCTGAAAATCGTCTTTTCTGCGTGCGTCGTCTGACATATGTGATGCTCCAAGCGTAATAATTGTTTCATTTTGCCGCCATTTCAAAAAAAATTTGTTTCAACAAAACTTTTCCCTCTCTGTTACTTCCTTGACCTTTGCATTCGATTCCTCTCTGCTCTTTCTCTCTCTAGACCCTTTCCCTTGAATCTGCCATTGCTTAAATCTTAAGCTCTGCAACTGCTATCATTCTACCACTCCAATGAAGCTTTCATTGCTCCGTAGTGTCTGCAATCGTCCCCTGACTTCGGCAATTTTCTCACCAGCTCCATTTTTTCTGGTAAGAAACTGTTCCTTTCGTTCTAATTTCTGCTATGTTCGTTTGCTTTCTTGCTGTCATTACTGCTTTGTTCAGACCTTTGATTTTCTGAACTATTCATCTGGATGCGTCTATTCCATGATTTCGCTTACGTTTTGAACACTTGCAGTGTTTCGCCACTGTTCTTGAGCTTGTATTTCTTGTATTCTTTATGCTTTTGAGAACCCCACATCTGTTCTTTATTCTGAAACTTTATTCTTATTTCTGTATTTTTTCCAGATCTGTGCCTTCAATCTTTGCTTTCGTAGATTTAGGTTTGGGATTTGTCTGTAGAACCTACCAATTCTTAGGAAAAACTGAAACAATCGTAACCAGTGTTTACCTAGGCTTTTGCCGAGGTTCCTATAACCCTTTAAAAACATCTTTTCTCTGTAACCAAATTCCTTTACGCCGAAATCATGGGTATGTGGAGACATAGGGTAGATAGCCCGACCAAACTTGAATACTTTAGGGAAGAGTTCGAAATTCTTGCCGACGTCCATCTAAGACTGGCTGGGGATGACGACTCAATCATGCCCACAGATGATACAATGCCTTTTCCCATAGTCGCTTTTGCTGAATGCGGACTTCGACTTCCACTCAATCCCCTTTTTCATGAAGTTCTCCCCTATTACAAGTTGAACCCCATGCAACTTACTATTAATTCTTATCGGGTGATTAACGGTATTATAGCCTTAGCTAGGCAGGAGAACGTTAGAATCACTCTTGCCGACATCCAATTTTGTCATACCATGTGTGCCCTTAACCTGAAAGAAAAAAGTTACGTCTATTACCTCAAGCCGAGGTTTACTGAATTCAAAATCGTAGCTGAACTTCCAGACTCCAACAAGGGGGCTGGAGATGACTATGCTATTGTTTCTGGAAATTGGGAATTTGCCCCAGACGAGGATGCCCATCTCTACCCTCTTCCTCAGTCAGTTAAAGAGGGCAAGGGTAAGAAACCAGTGTTAATACTTAATTGTTGCTTTTCAAGTCTTCAATATTCTATTTGTTTCTAATGTCTTGTTTTTTTCTTGCAGACGTTCGCAAGCCAACAAAAATTTTTTGCCAATCTTACGTTCCCAGCAAGGACCTGAAAAAACTGCTGGACTTGCCAGTTCACAAGAGAAAAGCGCCTCTTCTTCTCAACTTTATTCCAACATACAAGTCGACTTTGCCCGACGTTCCGAGAACAAAGAAGAAAAGTCTTTCTCCGCCTACTGCCACAACTATAATCGCTTCTACATCCCAAACAGATCAAGGATCAACATTGGATCCAACCGATCAACAATCAACTTCAACTCCATATTTGATCCCCATACCTGAACGAAAACGTCGGCGAAGACTTATCAAAACTGTCGAGATGGGTCGCCCAAAACCTGTCGCTGCAGATCTCCTTGCCGATCTCCCCACTGATGTTGACGTTGATGCTCAGCCGATGCAAACCATGCCCCCCCCAAAGCCAAAAAGAACCAAGAAAGCCCAGCCAAAGGCTAAAATGACTCAGGTCGAATCTGAGGATACTATGCCTATCTCCAAGCTGGCTGAGAGTGACAAGTCTCAACCTTCTACGGGGAAGAAGCGTGCAGAAACCCAGCCATCAGAATCCATACAATCCAAGAAGCCGAGGTGATCGTCTGCGACGACCTCGGGGTCCAAAGTACCAAAAATACCCTGGACACCTGAAATTACTTTAGAGGATAAGCCTGTTTTTGCCAGTGATAGTGCCGATGACATAAACGTCGGCATAGCACTCAGTACTGCTCTACTCCTCCCAGGCGATCTTGAGCGTAATGCCAAGATGAGTGAGTATGAGAACTACGCCTTTATGCTCTAACGTTCTGTCCAAGTAAGTGTCTTTACGTGGAAATTTGTCTTCTTTTTCTAATACTTTGTAAGATTCTACAATGATTTGTGCCTTGTACTTTTTCAGGCCATCCAACATGCCCACTCTCTCTCTATACAAGCTTTTGAGACTAGGGAGAAGTTGGCCGACATGAAGAGGGAGTTTTCTGCCCTTCAAAAGATGAACAAAAGCATCCAATCAAAAATAAAGAAGTTGGAGGACCAGATTGAGGCTGCTTTCAAGGCTCAGACTGAAGCCGAGGAGAAGGCTAATGCTGCTGAAGCCATCAAGAAAGTTGCTGAGGCTCAGAAAAAAGAGGCCGAGGAAAAAATGGCCCAAGCTGAAAAAGAGCTTCAGGAGGCCCTGGCCACTAAAGAGGCCGAAATCAAAGCGGCCGACGAAAAGGCCTATTCTCAGGGCATAGCCGACATCACCGAGGCCTATAAGCTACAAGTCAGGCAGGCATGCAACAGGGGCTTCTCCCTTGGTTGGATGTCCTTGATAAAAAAAACTTGATCTTCCTGCTGAGTCACCTTTTCGAAATGCCAATGCTATCCCTCTTCCATTCCCACCACTTCTACCTCCAAGTCAAACTGGGGATGTTTCTGAATCTGAAGATGAGAATGGTGATGAGGACGAAGATGAAGCTTTGGTAAGGAAGCCTAAGGATGCTGCTGGGACCAAATCCCCTCCTCCAACTGAGCAGATTATGGACTTAACTCAAGATGAAGTGGGTGATGAGGTTTCCAAAGAAACAACTCCTGAACAAGCAACATCTGACGTTCCTCCAGCCGAAAAAAGCCTTGATAAAACACTTGCCGAAATTAATGCTGAGATCATGGCAGAAAAGGGTGCCGAGGTGGTTCCACAGGAATCTTCTAAGATCCCAACCAATCCAACTGTTGATGTTGAAGAATCCTAGCTTTGTTGTCTTTTGTACTTTTTTGTTTTTTGGACAATATAAGTTTCTTTGTATGGCCGATGTATCTTCTTCTGAACAGTTACTCCTGGATTGTTTCATCTTTTATGAAAGACTATAACTGTATTGTCTGAATGCTTCAATCTTTATTTTCTCTAGATTACTTCTGTATGATTCTATACTTAGAATATTTTGCATGCCTTTCATACTTTGCCTCCTTTGTGCAATCTTCTCGGGTTAAATACCTCGGGTATAATAACTACAAGTTTTACTTCGGCAAGATACTGACCTGTAAACTTTTCATGAATTTCAACAAATGTAAAACATATACTTATAAACTTTTCTCAAGTTATAACAAGTGCTAAACAATGATCTACTTGTAAATTGCTACAAATTTCAACAAGTGTTTAAACAATATACTTAGCTTTTACTTCAACCTGTAAATTGCTACAAGTTTCAACAGATGATCATATGTCGGCTTAACGTCATCTTGTAAATTGCTACAAATTTCAACAAGTGTTAAGTATCTTCTTTTGGTTTAACCAACCTGTAGATTGCTACAAGTGTTTAAGCAATAACCTCAGCTTCACTTCGACTTGTAAATTGCTACAAATTTCAACAAGTGAAGGGAAACAGTAATCTCGGCTTAACTCCAACTTGTAAATTGCTACAAATTTCAACAAGTGAAGATAAAGAACCATCTCAGCTTATATTTAACTTGTAAATTGCTACAAATTTCAACAGGTGAAAATAAGGAGCCATCTCAGCTTATCTTCAACTTGTAAATTGCTACAAATTTCAACAAGTGAAGATAAGGAACTATCTCAGCTTATCTTCAACTTGTAAATTGCTACAAATTTCAACAAGTGAAGATAAGGAATCATCTCAGTTTATCTTCAACTTGTAAATTGCTACAAATTTCAACAAGTGAAGATATGGAACTTTCTCAGCTTATCTTCAACTTGTAAATTGCTACAAGTGAAGATAAGGAACCATCTCGGCTTAACTTCAATATGTAAATTGCTACAAATTTCAACAAGTGTTAAGCATATTCTTCTTCTTTTTGCCCCCAATGTGAACCTGAGTTCCACTTGGGTTCTTATTATTCTTGTCTCTCAGAAATAACATTGTGTATCTTTATCAATCATATGTGTGTGAAAAATTCTGAAAAGATTTTATTGATGACATCGGCCAAAAAGAATGCATACCTAATGATAGAAAAATTTCAAATTACAAGTGTTCCAAGGTCTGGGTAATGCTTTGCCCTCATTATCTTCAAGCCGATAAGCTCCATTGCCTAACACCGAAGTAATTCTATAGGGTCCTTCCCAGTTTGGGCCAAGCTTGCCTTCTCTGGGATCTTTCGTGTTGCCAACGAATTTTCTCAAGACTAGGTCGCCGACTTGAAAATCTCTTGGATTGACCTTCTTGTTGTAAGCTCTGGCAAGCTGTTGCTGGTATACTACGAGCTGAATTGCAGCTTTCTCTCTTCGTTCTTCTAAAAGATCCAGATCTCGGGCTAAGAGTATATCATTAGTCCCATTTTCAACTCCCTGGGTTCGGATCCCTGGGATGCCGACTTCCAGTGGAATGACTGCTTCTGTGCCATAGGCCATGGCAAAGGGGGATTCCCCTGTTGATCTTCTCGGTGTAGTCCGATATGCCCAAAGTACATTGGGCAATTCGTTTACCCACTTTCCTTTTGCCGCCTATAGCCTCTTCTTTATTCCATCCAAAATTACTTTGTTGGATGCTTCTGCTTGTCCATTACTTTGGGGAAAACTTGGTGTTGAAAAGTAATTCTTGATCTTGAATTTTTCGCAAAAGTTCTTGATGAGTTTACTGTCAAACTGTGTTCCGTTGTCGGCAACTATTGCTCTTGGAATTCCAAATCTGGTGATGATGTTTCTCCATATAAAGTTCTTGACATCCACATCTCGGATTTTGGCAAGAGGTTTTGCCTCTATCCACTTCGTAAAGTAATCTGTTGCTATCAGCAAGTATTTTCTTTGCCCAGTTGCCTGGGGAAGTTGCCCAACAAGATCCATGCTCCACTGGGCAAACGACCAAGGGCTGGATACTGGGTTCAGGTCAGCAGCTGGCTGAAGTATCAAAGGTGCAGACCTTTGGCATTGTTCACACTTCTTCACATAGGTTTCTGCATCCTTTTGCATGTAGGACCACTAATACCCTTGGGTAATGGCCCTGTGAGCTAGTGATCTGCCCCCAGCGTGGCTTTCACAAACTCCTTCATGAATTTCATATAAAATATCTTCAACCTGCAAAAGGTGTACACACCTTAAAAGGGGTCCAGTGAAGGACCTTCTGTAGAGATGTCCGTCCGCAGTCAGACTGAATCTTGCCGACTTCAATCTGACTTTGTGTGCCTCATTACGGTTTTCTGGCAGCTTTCCTTCTTTCAAGAATGCAACAATTGAATCTATACAGTTTGGCCCCATGTCCACATACATTGCTTCCTACTCTGGCTTCTGTGGCTCTATGCTTGGGTCCGATATATAGTCTATCATAATTGTTCTTGTCTTTCCGGTCTGCATCGAGCTTGCCAGGTTGGCCAACGCGTCGGCGTGGCTATTATCATCTCGGCTTACTTGGAGTAGTCGTCAGTTCTGAAATAAGTTTGCCAATCTGATGACCTCTTTTGCATATGCCGACATCCTTTCGTCTCTGGCTGCAAATTCTCCTATTGACTGGTTAACAATAAGCTGTGAATCACCAAAAATTATTACCTTATCTGCTTCTGCTGCTGCTGCCAGTTTTAGCCGTGCAATTAATGCCTCATATTCTGCTTCATTGTTTGAGGCCTTGAACCCCAAACGGATGGACTGTTCTATTATTTCTCCATCTGGAGATATCAGTAGTACTCCTGCCCCTGCTCCTTGTCAGTTTGAACTTTCATTGACAATCGGTCTGAAGGAGTCGCCGATGTAGATGCTACAGGGTCTGAGTTTTTCCTTCCTTTGCTCTCTTGCCATAGGCTGGGATTCTCCTTGTTTGCTGGGACAATGTTTATCTAGGCTCAACGGAGTCCGATGTTCGATGGATTCAGGTGTGAATTTTGCCACGAAGTCGGCCAAAACTTGGCCCTTGATTGCTGTTCTGGGCCTGAACTCCAGGTCATATTGGCCCAAGGCCATTGCCCATCTTGCAATTCTTCCTGTTAAGTCTCCTTGTTGTAATAAGGACTTCAGTGGGTACTCTGTTAGTACCACAATCTTATGCGCCTGAAAGTAATGGTTCAACTTTTTTGAGGCCATCACTAAGGCCAGCATTAATTTCTCTAGTGGTAGGTACCTTGTTTCCACGTCGGCCAAGGTTTTACTTACATAGTAAACAGCCTTCTGCTCTCATTTTTTTTCTCGAATTAGTACTGCACTTACTACATGTTCTGACACAGCTAAGTACAAGAACAGCTCTTCCCCAGGTTCAGGTGTTGAGAGGACTGGAGCCGTGGTCAGATACTTCTTTAGGTATTAAAGCGGCCTCACATTCTTCGATCCATAGGAATTCGTGGTCTTTTTACGGTTGAAGAATGGTTTACACTTGTCGAGCTTGCTTATGAACTTGTTTAGAGTCATGCCCTTCCAATAAGCATTTGTACCTGTTTTGCCGATGTTGGGCTTTGTAGATCCAGGATGGCCTTGATCTGATCTGGGCTGGCCTCTATTCCCTTTCTTGTTACCAGGTACCTCAGAAACTTTCCAGATCCAACTCCAAACGCGCACTTTGATGCGCTGAGTCGGAGCCGATATGTTTTGAGGCTCAAATACCTCTTTTAGGTCGGCAAGATGACTCCTGAGCTCCTTGGTCTTTACGACCATGTCATCAATGTAGACTTCTACTGTTTGGCCGATCAAGTGCTTGAACATTCTGGTTACCAGCCGTTGATAGGTTGCTCCTGCGTTTTTCAACCCAAAAGGCATCACTCTGTAACAATACAGGCCTTTTGGGGTAATAAACGCTGTCTTCTCTTCATCTTGGGAGTACATGGCTATCTGGTGGCACCCCCTATAAGCATCCAGGAAGCTCATCCTTCCATGTCCAGATGTGGCATCCACTAGCTAGTCAATTTTGGGTAGAGGGAAGCTGTCTTTGGGACAGGCTTTGTTCAGGCTTGTAAAATCTACACATACCCTCTATTTACCGTTCTTCTTCTTTACCACCACAGTGTTTGACAGCCATGTCGGATAATTGACTTCTCTGATGGCCCTGGCCTCTAGAAGTCTGTCTACTTCCTCCTCTACTGCTTCGATATGCATCAACGTTGGTCTTCTGGCTCGTTGTATTATAGGTTTGGCCGACCTGTCAACGTTCAGTCTGTGACATGTGACCTCGGGGTCAATGCCAGGCATTTCATAAGTTGTCCAGGCAAACACCTCTATGTTTGTTCTCAAAAAGGCTTCCAGTTCCTTTTCTTCTTCTTCGGCTAAACCTGAGCCGAGAAGAAAGAAGCACTTTTCATCGCCCTCCTAGATGAGGATTTTCTTTAGTGTTTCCTCACTCTTCTCGGCCGGCTCCTTGCCGACATCATCTAGGACCTCCATGTCCTCGTCTTCAATCTCTGTCTTCCCTGTTTCTTGTATGTTGCAGGTTGTTTTCATTGCTGCCATGGAGCAATTTTTTGCCTGCAGCTGGTTTCCTCTGACTTCTTCAATTCCATGTTCTGTTAGGAACCGCAATAGTTGATGCAACGTTGAGGGAACTGCTCCCATTGCATGCAACCATGGCCTTCCCAAGATGATGTTGTATGGTGAAGGTGTGTCAATCACGATGAACTCTATCTTGATCTTCTTAGTGTCGGCTTGTACTTCCAAGTTTGTAGCACCCAGTGGGCACGTTGGTGTTCCATTGAAGCCGACCATCGGGCCATTCGATTGCTCCATGTCATCTGGGTGAAGGCCCAGCTCCTTGTAACATCTAACATACATGATGTCACAAGAGCTACCTTGATCTATCAGGATGCGTTTCACTTGGCACTCCCCAACCTGGAGGGATACTACCAAGGCATGATTATGTGGGTGCTGGACCATTTCTAGGTCGGCTTCGGTGAAGGCTATCATCGGGCTTGGGTACTCTTCAGGCCGAGGTCTTTTCTGTCCGACCTGGTTCACGTGCTGCAGGTGTTTTACTCTTTGGGTTTCCCCCTGTATGTCGTTTTCGTTCACCTTGGAGTGAATTACGTTAACCACCCTAAGTCCCCCTCCCTGTGGTTGCTGTGCTGGAGGAGGCGGGGCTACTGGTGCTTAAGGCAACCTTGCCTGCTCTTCTCTGGTCCTGGCTTCATCGACAAGATCCCTCAGATGGCCTTGTCTTACTAAGTCCTCTAAGTATGCTTTTAGGGCTCTGCAGCCCTGAGTTAGGTGTCCTTCTTCATTGTGGTAAGCACAACGCCTACCAACGTTCCTGTCTATGTATTCTCCTGGGGGCATTGCTGGTGCTCTGAAATAGGGTTGATTTCGGATTTGATCCAGGACTTTGTGGACCGGGATTCATAACACAGTCGTCACTGCCTGTTTGTCCCTCAATTCTATCTCTGCTTTGCTAAATCCGTTGTTACTTCGGCCTTGCTTCGGCGAGCCGTTCCCTTTTTCCTGTTTTACCTCCTTATTCCCCGATGTATCCTCCTCGGCTCTGGCATACTTCTCGATTCTTGCCATGAGCTCTTCCATGCTCTTCAGCAATGTCTTTGCCAAAGATTTCCGCAGTGGACAATCATCTTTTAGGCCGTTCTTGAAAGACACGACCGCCACTTCTTGGTTGCATTCGGGTATTCGATTAAACACCTCATAGTATCTTTTTGCATAGGCCCTAAGGCCTTCATCCTTGCTGATCTTTAGAGCCATTAATGCGTCCACCCTTAGTAGCTGTAGCTTATTTGTCACGAACTTGGCCACAAACATCTCGGCCAGGCCTTCCCAAGTCTTCACACTTCCCTTTGGCAGTTTGTGGAACCAATCTGATGCAATCTCCCCAAAGGATGAGGGGAACACTTTGCAAAGCAACGGCTCATTTCCACTGTATAGTGCCATTGAGTTTAAGAATAATCCGACGTGGAAGTTAGAATCCGACTTACCATCGTATATTTGAAACCTTGGTATACTAAATCTCTTCGGCGCCTCAAATTTGTCCAGCTCTACCGAGAACGGTGTCCTCGGCTTGTCGGGTGAGGTAACCTCGGCTTCAGCATTGTGTTCCTTCCTCTTGAGGTAATTTCGTAGGTCTTCTTTACTCCTCCCTGGAGCTCGGCTATCTTTTGACTTCAGTCTTTTTGGCACACTACTTTCACCAGAGGGGCCTGTTTGATCTTTCTCCATGGGTTGTGTCAAAGCAGAGCGCCTGTCCCTGGATATGCCGATGTTCTCTGGGTTCTGGGTCCTTCGTGTGATATGTCCTTTGGGACTTCTCTTGTCTCGGCTCCTCTCGTCCGACTTCCCTGGAAGACAGGTGAGAGTGCCTTCCGCTCCTAGTGTGTTGAGATACTTCGGGAATTGTTTTCCTTCCTCCCTTCTGGGTATTAACTGCTGGAATCGGCATGTCCTGCAGCGGGTACAGTGGCTGCATGACATTGTTTTGCATCATGAAGTTGACGACCGACTGCAGGTCTGCCAACTTGTCTGCCAATTCTTTTACTTCATCATCCCTCAGTAGGCACCTGTCCCTCCATATCTGGAGGTTATCTTCGTTGTAGTGTCTGTCTTGGTCTGTTTTCTTTGAAGTGTTGCCCACCTGGCCGACGTCTTTTCCTTCGCGCCCCTAGTAATGGTCTTCTTCGTTGTGGTTGTCTCCTCCAATGTCAAGGTCGATAGGCCTGCCACTCCCAGCGGGAGCGTCGTCCCCAACCTTTTCTTTTTGTACGTTACTAGCCATCTATTCGTCTTTTTTTCCCACAGACGGCGCCAAATTGTGTGAGTGATTTTCTAATCACACTGCTCTCCTTAGTGATTCAACTGTAGAACACAGGCAGAATAGATGACACCCTGCTGTCCTGCACAGAAAGAAAAGGCTCCGGCGGTGGTTCTTCCACCCGGGGGCACTCCGATGATCAAGTCAGCATATCTCTCAAAGATAATCAAGTATTTAACTCACAAGCTTGAGTATCAAAAACATACCTTAGACCCATGGGGGTGCCTCTCTTTTATAGCCAATACAATCCTAGTCCCAATAGGAGCCTAACTCCAATGGACTTAGGATTACTACTAATCTGGAACTCCCAGTGGGATTAAGATAAACCCTCTAAGAGTTTCATCTTTACCCAAACTGAAGTCTTCTCTCAATCTAGAACTTTTGTCCTTTATCCGCTTATCTCGATTTCCGATATCTTCGGAGATAACCTCGGCAACTCCGAGATCACCTCGGTGTAACTACCACGACACGTGTCACCTCGGCTGACATGTCGACGTCACCTTGCTACGTGTTGGTACTCAGAAAATATATCTCCACAAAAGACAAACAGAAACAAATGATTGAAGCCATTTAAACAGTTGAGAGGGACTAAACTGAGACAAACTGATGCATTTGAGGGATTGGTAGCCATGAGCATTGAGAATTATTCAGCACTATACTCCATAGTAGGCTTCCAGAGGGTTGTACCAACATTGTTTACCTTTCTATACATCTTTTTGAGTTATTATCTTTTTCTATATAATGTGTCAGTCCAATAGTTATTCTCATAATGAAAATTGCTTTAGAGCTCTAAAAGAGCACCTCTAAACTTGGCATTAATTTGTCTTTTTGTGCCATGATTTTGTCTTTTTTTGTTTTTTTTTTTTTTTTTTAAAAAAAACTGGCTGCCAGCTCTGTAGAGCTCTTTTTAGAGCTCTACTTTTAGAGCTCTGTAGCATGATTGTTCTCATAATATATGTGAGTGGTATTCATCACACCAAGATTATGTTAATAAACAATAATGATGTGGAGCTCGAAATTTAGGGGCACTAATGTCCCGAATTTCTATATCAGGTAAAAATATAAATAAATAAAGTTATCAAAACAGAAAATTAGTGCCATTAGTGCCAGCAGTTTTAGAGCCACAAATCATTTTTCGTTAATAAATTAGAAAATTTTCAATCTAGTGTAAATTTTTTTTAAAAAAAAATTATAAATAAATAATAAACTTTATACACATTAATAATTATAATTATAATTTTTTTCATGATTTTGTAATAATTTTCTGATATACCCACTGACAAGTAATTTCCCTAACTAATAAATTTTATAGCAAGCATATTATGTCTTAAAAATATGAGTAAAAGTATTATCATTCAGATTTAATCTCACCATTAGAATTATAATTTCAAAATAATAAAATTATAATAATGCTTGGTAACTTTTATCCAAAAAAAAATTAGCACGATGAATTTATATTATACAAGATATGTCATTTCAACAATATAAGAATAAGGATAAAATGCAATTTTAGTCCCTAAATACGCAATATTTTTCACTTTAGTCCCTTAAATTTCCATTTTGTAATTTTAATCCTTAAAATTGTCAATTTGAGTCAATTTGATCCTAGGTCTAATGTCTGTTTACATTGATAACAAGAACAGGGATAAAGACAATTTTGATCCCTAAAGCATACATTTCTCATCATTTTAATCTCTCAAATTTTAAATTTTGTCATTTAGATCCTCATAGTTATCAATTTTAGTCATTTTGGTCCTAACTCAAATAGATTGATAACTATGATGACCAAAATAACAAAATTTCAAACTTGAGGGACTAAAATGATTAAAAAAGCACATACTTTAGAGACCAAATTATCTTTTATCCAAGGATAAAATACTTTTTTTCATTATCAACGTAAACGAACGTTAGAAATAGGACTAAAATGACTCAAATTGACAACTTTGATGATCAAAATGACAAAATTGAAACTTAAATAACTAAAATAACAAAGAACACAGACTTTAAGGACTAAAAATGTCTTTTATCCTAAGAATAAATATTTATCTCTTTTATTTGTAGAAACAGATTATATCACGTAGGGTAGCTCGTAGATTGGGTCGAGTTGAGTGGCCTCTCATTCGCTAACTTTGGTAAATTGAAAAAAATCAATTTGCATTCATCCACTTAGTTAGTAGATACAGATTGAGTTGGCCATGCGGGTTGGTGGATTGATACGAATCGATTTGGCGGTTTAAGTTTTACTATTTTAGATATTTTTTTTAACTATTTTTTAGTAATTTTTACTATTTTAGCCCAAAATTTTTTAGACTTCATTTTTTTTAATAATAAAAATAAAGGCCTATATTTCATATTTCATAAATAGTAAATATAAGTTTTTCCTTTTTTTTTAACACACAAAGCATATAAGCATAACATCATTCTGTTAGGAATGTTGGCGGATCGGGCTAGGTCGGGTGCTTTCCTATCTATCATTTGTCCGAATTTAAACGGATTAAGGAAAATACATTTTCATCCATCTACTCAAACCATTACAACTATTCATTTTGTAATAAATTAATTCAGACCATTCAATTTTGACAAATCTAGCGAATAATTGGCCACATCTAATATCATTTGTGATATGTCATTTTAATAGCATAGGGTCAGTCATGTAGCCTATACTATTAGCCTAGGTAGACAAACGTGTGTGTCTAATTTATTACTTAGAGCATTTTCAACGGTCTATCAAATTTTTCATTAAATTTGAGTAAAAGTTTCACTTGATATCAAGTGTTCCAACAGAGATTTTCGAAGTTTCATCAAAACATCACGATCATTGCGAACAACCGAAAGGTAAGTCTTGTTTGCTAACCCAAAGGTAATTTTTTCACAAATTTTTGTCTTGAGATGGTCATCCGAGAGGACATCTGGAGGGACATCCAAGAGGACATCTTGTGGTGAAAATCAAACGGCTATGAACACTAATTTAATGAAAGGCACATTGGTCCTTAGTTTGATGAAAGAAAAGTGAAATTTTAGATTTGATACATATTCAATGAAACTGTTAGAGGAGGAAAAGGAGTCATTTTTTATCAAATTCAAATTTGATGGCATGTTTGAGTAACCATTAAAGATGGTCTTATATAACTTTTCAATATTTATAATTTTTTTTTAAATGGTAATACTCACATCCTTTGGTGTATTTAGGTATACAAATACGTGTAGTTTCTTTTCTTTTTGCTTTTTTACATAAATTTAAAATATATATATTTTTTATATTTTTCTAAAAATAAAGAATAATAATATTTAGGAGAAATTTTGTTAAGATTCGTGATATTAAGATTTTGTAAGATAAATGACATATAATATTTTCAAATAGTTAAGATCCCTCAACATTTCTACAGAGAAAATTTGACTCAGAAATTTTGCCTAACTCATAAAAATTTTACCTCAACTCAGAGAAATTTCAATTTTTACAGAGAAATTTCTCTGATTTCACAAAGACATTTCGAAATTTTTCTAAGTCGGATAAAATTTCTCTCGGTCAACCGACCAGTGTAATTTTTTCATAATTTTTTGCCTTGAGGTGGTCATCCGGGGGACATCCGGAGGGACATTCAAGAGGACATCTTGTGGTGAAAATCAAACGGCTATGAACAGTAATTTAATAAAAAGCACATCGGTCCCCATTTTGATGAAAGAAAAGTGAAATCCTAGATTTTATACATATTTGATGACACTGTTGGGGAAGGAAAGGAGTCATTTTTCATCAAATTCAAATTTGATGACAAGTTTGAGTAACCATTAAAGAAGGTCTTACATAACTTTTCAATATTTATAATTTTTTTAAAAATGGTAATACTCACATCCTTTGGTGTATTGAGGTATACAAATACGTGTAGTTTCTTTTCTTTTTGCCTTTTTACATAAATTTAAAATATATATTTTTTATATTTTTTCTAAAAATAAAGAATAATAATATTTAGGAGAATTTTTTTTAAGATTTGTGATATTAAGATTTTATAAGATAAATGACATATAATATTTTCATAATAGTTAAGATCTCTCAATATTTCTACAGAAAAAATTCGACTCAGAATTTTTGCCCAACTTAGAAAAATTTCACCCCAACTCAGAGAAATTTCAATTTTTGCAAAAAAATTTCTCTGATTTCACAGAGACATTTTGAAATTTTTCTAAACCAGGTGAAATTTCTCTCATTTCACAGAGAAAAATTTCTCTGTGATTATACCAGAGAAAATTCAAAATTTCTCTAAGTCGGGGTCAAAATTTCTCTAAATTTGGTGAAATTTCTATGAGTTGGATAAAATTTCTCTAAATCGAATTTTTTCTATAAAAATATTGATGGACCTTAACTAATAAAAAAAATATATCTTAGACTTCTACTACACAAAGTTAGAAAGTGATATTTCACTAAATTTTTCCTAATATTTAAATTCTACTTTTAATCTGAAAGGTTTAAAGTGGAGTGTGAATTTCATTATTTAAAAAAATAAAAAATATCAAATCAATGATATTTTAAAAAAGTAATTACAAATCAATAAAAAAAATTATAAATATTAACAATTAAAATCTTAAATATTTTTATGAATATTTAATTATTTTTTTTAAATTATACTGGAATATAATAGTCCCTAAAAAATGTGTTTAGTACTAGTATTTTCTAATTACACAAACAAAATTAAAATTAATATTAATATTACTTTTTATATATAACATAAAATATTATTTTAAAATATATATATTAATCTTTGCAGGGCACGGATCAACGACTAGGAATAATATAATACAACATAACGTAATTGAGGGACTGCAAAAAATTAATGGCAGTGCTCCGAACGTGGAGGAAGTAGCGAGGTTTGCATACTCAGCTCCACGTCAGTGGCTATACACGTGTCGATTGTGCAGTTAAACTAACTTCCAGATATTCTGCAACAGCGTCAACCGACGTTGACATGTGGTCCCCCACGTGTCCCCCCACACAATACTGCCCTTCGTTTGGTCCAAAACAACATCCCACTTCATACGCATTACAACGCACGTTTTTTTTTTTTTTTTTTTTTTTTAAAACTATTTTGAAAAGATAATTATAATTAATTTTTTGAAATAATCAATTTTTTTATAAGAGAGGAAAGTGAGTTATAATCTGAGAAGTGAATTATAATCTACTTCCCAAAAGACTTATATTGAATAATTAAAGTTTCATATTAGTTACAGTTTTATTTGGCATTGGTTATGATAATCAATTTTTATATATTAAGACTTTTTTAGTTTGACCTTTTTAATCTCATTTGATTTTTATTTTTAAATTTTTTAATTTATGTGAGAGAAAAATATAATAATTATAGTTTGAATATGATATTTTGTCTTATAAATTTATAGTCTGTTTTGTCTTTTTGTACTTTTTTAGTCCCAAAATATTTATCAAACGAGGATTACGGTAGTCAACTTTTTTGTGTTAAAACTTTTTTAACTTGACTTTTTTAGCATAGTTTGGTTTTGGTTTTTGTTTTGGAGTTTTTTTTTCTTTTATGAGAGAAAAAATATAATGATTATGATTCGGATATAACATTTTCTCTTATTAATTTATATAGTCTATTTTATTATTTTTGTACTTTTTTAACCCTAAAATGTTTAATAAATGAGAACTAAAAATCATGAAAAGACATGAAAATTTATTATTAGCTTAAAATATAATTACATGATATTTTAAGATTAACCAATAATTTTGGATGCTTTCTTTTCTCTCTTAATTATTCCATAATTTTATAATATCATCTTATATTATATTATTAATGTCAAAAAAAATAATTAATATATCAACTAACATATTAATTAAGACACGAAATATATATATATTCCATAATTTTATAATATCATCTTATATTATATTATTAATGTCAAAAAAAATAATTAATATATCAACTAACATATTAATTAAGACACGAAATATATATATATATATATATATTTGTGGTTCCACAATGTAATTCGGTCCTCCTTGGTAGGGGCGGAGATGGAGAGGGGCAAGGGAGCCGCACGTCTTCCTGGTTTTGGTTTGTTTTTAATAAATATAAAGAAAATTTTTTTAAAAAAATATAAAAATATTATTTAGAGTGAAATATTAATAATATTTTTAAAATTATGATAACAATAATAGTTGTTTTGATTGAAAATAAAGAGATTATGATAAGTCATATCTATGGAAAAAAAAACTTTAATCTATCGATGATGTCCAGTGGCGGAGCTAGAAATTTGATATAGGGGGGCACCTATTAATTATAATCTCAAAATTTTTCTTTCTCAATCAATAACAACTCAGTGTTTGATTCAGTGAAATGAGCATTTAGTTCTTAAATTTGCATATCCAAAATAGTGTAGAATAATTCAACACGATAGTGATGTAGGTTTGTAATTTCTTGAGCATTGTGCCTTTTTCTCCTTCAAGCTACAAACATATCATTCATTTAGAGAACATCAATTTTATGCTTTTATGTATATTAATATTAATAAATTTAAAATAAGAGCAAAATAAAAAAAATTCATGTTATTTTAATTTTTTATTTTTTTAAAAAAATATTTAATATTTTAAGATAATAAAAAATAAAATAAAAAATTAATATTTTAAAATGGAAAGGAATCAAAATTTATAATCTTCATAATTAACAACAGATCCATTGAGAATACATATACCACTATATAGGTTTATTTTAGAAAATTAATTAAAAGTTAATTTTTTTACTTTTAAATTTTTTTTAATCATATTATTTCTCTATTTTTTTATAAAAAATTTAAAAATTAATTTTTAACCTATTTGTGTTGTAATCATCCTGCAAAGAGGAGAATACTATTTAATATTAATTTCTTTATATATATATATATATATCCATTAAAAACAAAATAGCAGAGGCATTGGTGATTGCGTCACCAAGTAGCAAATTTTCTAAATCTTTTAACACACACTCCACACAGTGCAACTGGTGATTATGTCACCGAGTAGCAAATTTTCCGAATCTTTAACATACTCCACACAGCACAAACCCAAAAAATAAATAAATAAATAAATAAAAAACTGAAAAGTCAGGGGGGCACGTGACCCCCCTTGCCCTTACATGGCTCCGCCCCTATGATGTCTATCATTATTGACATAAAAATATAATTAATCTTACTATAAATACATAGAACTTATTGAATTATTAGTTACATATGATATGTGGGGTTTACCTTTTATGTGTTTCTTTATTATTGATTGTTGATATTACATATCAATTAGTATTACCATTATATTAAATTTTTATTCAAATTTTATGTATAAAAAATTAATTTATTATTATCCAATTTATTTTAAAACTTCTATGGATAACTTTGTTTTGTATTGTCTATGATACATTAGTTACAAATAACGTTATTTATTTTTTTATCTTTCTCAAAGTCAATCGTAAAAATTTATGTGAAATATTTTTGTAAAAAATTTCAATTCTATAATTAATAAGTGTCCCCTCTGATTTAATTTTCTGACTCCGTCACTGCTCTTTAATGTTGTATCTAATTAGGGTGTGTGTTAGTGCACTAATTCTCATTATTGATATTATATATATTACACTTTAAAAAAGTGAAAAAAAAAATTATATATATATATATAAAAAATAAACTTGACGGTGATAGACAGAAAAAATAATTACAAAAAATATATATAAATGATATATATTAATAATTAAAATCGTAAATTTTTCACTATTGTATAATAACTTTTCAAAACTCACACTGAATGTTAATTTTTCTGTAAAAAAAATTACGAAAATTTTTCTTGGATAATTATTTTAGTAACTTTAAAATTTCATGTAACAATATTTTCACGATATTTTAAATTAATAAAGATATTTTAAATTAATTTTACGAACAAACATACTAGGTAACTTTTCTCATATAATAAAGAGATAAAAAAAAATATAACTTTAATATGTGTGGAGTGTTTTTATGAGTGTCAATAATAATTTTAAAAATTATCAATAAGTATCATATAATTTTAAAATGTTTGTAATTTTAATGCATATTTCATACATTTTGGACTACTTTTATATTTTTTATTAATTTTAATATAACTTTTACACATTTTTTAACATTAAATCATAAAAATTGTTTTTGATATTTTTTTATTTTTTTATTAATTAAAATATGAATAAACTATCAATAGGTCTTAATAGTTGAATTTAATTCCCATCAAATTCTATTGAAAATAAGTCTTACTAAAATTGTCAATAAAAATAATTTTTTTTGACCATTTTTTTACATATGTCACTAAAAATTGATAATTAGTGACTTTTTTTGTCACGATTTTTATAAATTGTCGCTAAAACTTACAATTAATAATATTTTTCTATAACGAATTGTTTAAACTGTTTTAAAAGTTAAAAATTAGTGATTTTTTTTGACAATTTTTTTAAGTTGTCGTTAAAATTTATAATTAATGACATTCTTTTAACAAGATTTTAAACTATTGCTGAAAATTAAAATTTAGTGGTATTTTTTTAATAATTTTTTATGAAAATTGTAATTAATTATCTTAAAACCTATTAAATAATAAATCTACCTATTAAGATCTACACGTAAATCTTTTAAAATATTATCTGGACAATAGTGTTTAGGAGTGAGCAACGGATATTCCGATCCACTCAAACCAACTAAACTGAACCGATCGACCGCATTTTGGACAGTTGTGTGACGTCGAACAGACGGTTATGGATTGATTTTTCTTAATCCACCTAATTTTAGACGAATGGTAGATTTGAGGTTCCTTTGGCTGCAACCGAACTGTCAAACCGCGAGCACCTCTAGTAATTTATAAGATTTTGTATTTTTAATTTATTTAAATATTATGTTTGTGTTTTCAATTGAAAAAGAATTTAGATATTCTATTTTGTTTTCAATTTATTTTCAATTTGAAAATCTTTTTATCAAATGACAAAAGTTGATATTTGATATTTTTGTATGGAAAATATAAGGCTTAATTTTGTCATTTTTTTTAAAAAAAAAATCAAGTTAAATAATTTTTGAATAAAAAAAATAATGAAATAATTTTAATAATGCATGATTTTCTTATATGTATTTGTTATTGTTATTTAACAATTTATTTTATAATCTTTTAGTTATGTTGAGTTGGATTATTATCCAAAAAATGTTGATAATTTATTATATTATATTCAAAATTTATATAACTTTAACCGCTAAACCGATTCGCATCCATCCGTCAATCCGTCAATTCGTTCAATCCGCATCCGTCAATTCGACAGACGAATGCAAATTGAATTTTTTCAATCTATCTATCTAGCAGACAAATACCAAATTAAAAATTCTCCGACCCTAACCAAACTGTAAACACCCCTAATATTATTCTTCTATCTCCTTTCTCACCAGGACTATGCTTAGCATGTGTAGAGCGGTCTTCACGCTCCACCTTGCTCAACAGAAAAATACATTTGCTATCAACCTACCATCGAATTATTACACTTAGACACGATCCTAAGGTCATGTTTGTTTGACAATTTAAATTGTATGAAATTGTTAGTAAGATAATGATTAGTAAAAAGATTGTTAATATGAGATTGTTAATGAGGGAATTAAGTAAAAATGTGTTAGTTTTGATGATAATATAGGAGATGGTTAGTGATGGAATTATTAAATTATTTTTATATAAAATAAATAAATAAATTTTTTTATATTAAAAAATTAAAACAAACAAGTGCACTTCATAAAAAAATAAAAATTTTATATAAAATAGACTCAATTCTCTTACTATTTTTCTAATTTCATCCAAAACCTAACTAAGTTAATCCCTCTACTGAAAGAGATTACTGAGCCCTTTGGACTATCAATCCGCCCTCTCATTTTACTACCAAACATGTTGTAGGTGAGATTCACAGCCATAATAGTCCAATCTGACCACTTAAATCGCGAAACAAATATGGCCAAAGTCCTAATCCAAAAACAATCCATGGAATTGTTTTAAAAACACCGGCCATGTTTTGGTGTCATTCTTTGAATTTTTTTTTAGAATTCTTAAAAATAAAAATTAAGATTAATTTGATAAAAACAAATATAAAAAATATATATTTTTAAAATTTTATTTTGCCATCCAAAAAGATAAAACTATATAAAAATAATAAGTAATTTTGATTTTTTTGAACTAATTTTTAACTTTTTTGAAATAAAATTCTGAAATAAATTTATAATAACTAAACTAAATATGGCCAACAATTTCACCAAACAAATAAAATATAACAAAGTTACATGTTAGGAAAAAAAAAAAATTGCAAAAACTATCACAAAAGCATGACCGGTCAATAGGGCTCTAGATCCTAGGCATTGCCAACCAGCCAATCGTTCAAACAACCATGCGTATGTAATGATTTAAAAAATATGTTTTTCGTAAAATCTAAACTTATTTAATAAAATAACCAACAACCAATTGAATCTTGCAACTTCAAATGCATTCAAAGTTTCACAATACCATCATTACAATTTTTATTTTATTTTTTCTTTCACTCAGTCTAAAAGTTCAAATTTTAATTTTATTTGTTCCAAAATTTAGGTGCTGAAACATTTTATCCAAAAAAACAAACTCAAGCAAAATATCCAAAATACCCTTCCTTATATAATATTATATATATGTTTAGACCTAACAAATCACGTGTGCGTGCGCGCAGACACACACTCTCTCTCTCTCTCTCTATCTCTCTTTCCTCTACTATCTCTCACTCTCTCTTTTTCATCCGCCTCCCACAACATCGCAGTCACCATTGCCTCCTCCTCTACACCACTACCACCACTGTCGTGATGTCGAAAACTCCGACATCAGTTCCCTCCGCCACGGCAGATCTAAACAAACATTGCTAGTGCCTCATTGGATCAACTGTAGAGTCTTCGCCGCGCCTCTCACTCTCTCTCTCTCTCTCTCTCTCTCTCTCCATCATCGTCGATTGTTACTTCAAACAGATCTATTAGATCTGGAAATGGAGTTATCTCATCATTAGTGAATTCTCAAAAGACAACAACGATGATTGTGGTTTTGAGATCAGAATCTCTCTCTCATACTTAGATCTTATAGATCTCACACCTTACGTCATCATCTTTCGTTGTCCATTGCCGCCGACAACATCGCATAATCTCTCTCTCTCTTTGATACACGCTTAGATCTTAGATATGTTGATGATACGCAATAATTTAGCTTTAAAGGTTTTTCGAATGTATGATATCTGTATATATATATATGTATGTATGTTTCTGTCTCTCTCTCTCTCTCTCTCTATGTCTCTCTCTCTCTCTCTCCAGATTTTCTTTTTGAAAGGTTTATAATGTATGATATGTGTATGTATACATGTATGTGCGTATATGTCTCTGCTTCCAGTTTTGTTTTTTTTTTTTTTTGGTAATTGATATGTTGAGTATGTGTATGTAGTTGTAGTTATTTTGGTTGTTGATATTGATTTTGATGATGTCAATGTTGATGAAAGAAAACAAATTGCATCATTTTTTTTCTTATTCTTGTGTTCTGTTGAACAAATGGGATTAAGAGACATTTGAACAGATAAAAAAATAATAATTTTTTAACAGATATGTTTAGTTTGGTTTGGCTTGGTATTGCAACAAATAACTCTTTTATCTCTCTCTAGCAATTACAACAGATAAATACAAAACTTCAATAGATAGAAAAAATTTTAACATCAGATAGAGTTGGTTTGATAGATATGAACAAAAATTGAATTGAAAATATTTAAAAAAAATTGAACAGGTAGGAAAAAATTAAATAGATAGACAAAAAATGAAATATATAGAATTTTATTTAGACAAATATTTAAACAGATAAGGGAAATTTAAATTGAAAAGATTAATAGATTAAACAAATAGGGTAAAAAATCTAAACAGATTAGAAAAAAATTGAACAGATAGGAAATTTTTTGAACAGATAAAGAAAATTTTTGAACAGATAGGAAAAAAATTTGAATAGGTAGTCAATGAAAGTCAACAGATAAATTAAGGGGTAAAATTGAAAACAAAATGTCTTTCAAAACAATAAAAAGAATTTCTCACCAAACCATTTCACAAAAGATAGATCTATCACTAACAAAAAATATTCATTGGATCTAATACCTTTAACATCCTCCAAATTAGATTTATCACCAATTTTCTTCTTCTTTTTTTTAAGATTTGAACCATCTTGATGCTTTATAGCATTTAATTAATAATTAGAACAAATTAACCCCAAAAAAAACTTTTAATTCAAGAACTAACTGTAATAAAAATTAAATCTTTAAATTGAAAGTAAGATGGGGCAAAGTATAATTTACCCATCATCACAAAGAATTACATAATTTCTCGATATTTCTATATTAGTTTAGGTTCAAGTCAATATATATATATTAAGTGAGCTGGAGAAAGTATAATTTAACCATCATCACCTATGAAGCATTGGTATTTTGAAAAATATGTTGTACCCGCACCGGGTACTCCGGTGTATGATATCTCATATGGTACTTCTGTATACGTATCAGGTACACGAAATACATACCTAAATTTTTTCTTCTTCATTTTTTGCATACCCAAACATACCTAGTACCCAAGCCGTACCGTACCTCAGTTGAAACAATATTTTCTTCTACTACAGGAATAAAACTTCTTTCACTAGACTTCTTTTTTATTTTTAGTTTTATACTTAGCATGATCTTAAAATTGAACTATGATTTGTAAGTTATTTAATATATTGACATTTAATTTTGATTTAAACCTTAACTTTTGGTATTAGATATTAATTATAGGTTGGATCTTAACAAATTAAATTATTTAATTAATTTTTACATTATTCTAAATTAAAAATAAATATTTTTTTTACAAGCGTACTAAGCTGTACACGTACCTTACTTTTTTTGAATTTTACCATATCAATGTACCTGTATCTAGGGGTGTGCGCAGTGCGGGTCGGTGCGGTTTGAGAGAAAAATAGAAACCATATGGCGGGTGGCGGATTGATAAAAGTATCACTAGAATTTGCCATTTTTCTTATCAAAAATCGGCGGTTCGGTTGGCAAATAATGGCGGATTTACCTTGGCAGTTTGGGCAGATTGGCGGTTTATAAAAAATATAATTCAAATTACAAAACTTAAATCAAAGAGTAAAAAAAAGACGAGAGATACCGTGATGTTAAGCATCTTGTGAAACTTTCTTTTGATGCAGCAAGTGTAGCAACAACATGATAATATCAACGACTATGCCATCAGTTCATTACAAACATTTGTGGAAGATAGAATAATCAAATACAATACATAAAATTAATATCATTCAGGGTTTACAATATATTGAAAATGTTTACTGTTGAAAAGTATTTAGATTGAAAAGTAAGCTGATGTAATTTTGCAACATGGCCAAAAAAAAAAAAGTGAATTGGAATCTAACTTTATTTTGGATTACTGACATCTTGAATTTCCCTTGAGCAGTAATGTAATACTATATTCTAAGATATAGAACAACATGCAAACTTAAGTAAAAAATAATTTTTAGAATCTCATAAAACATGATTTAATAGCGGTGCGAGTCGATGTGGTTTGGAAGAAAAATAGAAACCGGCGGATTGATAAAAGTATCACTAGAATTTACCATTTTCTTACCAAAAACCGGCGGTTCGATTGACAAATAATAACGAATTTGCCATGGTGGTGCGGCTCGGTGCGGTTTTGGCGGTTTCGGCGGTATTATGCACACCCCTACCTGTATCACACCAATACTATTACTCGTACTCATACCTGTACTTCATAGATCATCACAAAGAATTACATTTTTTGATATTTCTATTTGTTAGAAATTGGGCTAGGTATTGGACCTGACTTTGGGCACCCATGTGGCATGATCCATAATCCATTCAAATTACCCATGTAATTTGAATTTGATTTCCTAATTATCCTATTTGTTAGGATAACCCTCTATCTATCTACATCTATCATATCCTTAGGAAATATGGATAAATAGATATATATGGTTATATATCTGATTATATATTTGAATATATAGAACATCAAATACATCATGTATTTTTTACCCATAACATTTTTTTTCATACTCTCTCTCTGACTCTCTCCCACATATAAAACAATCAAGTCTTTGCACTATGACTACAGTGGGTGATACTTATACTGTTGTATCACTCCGTTGTTAGGAGTTCACAGTTCGTGGTTGTCAAGCACGTGATTTACCTACAAGGTTCTTTATTTCGGATTCTTTAACATAAGTTATGGTTTGAATCCTTTTACCCGCTGCGTTATCGGTATCTTACATTGGTATTAGAGCCATAAATGGATATTTTTGTGCTTGTTTTTTGTGCATTGAAATATGTATGTAATTATATATATATACACATGATATATGCATAAAAAATTAATATTTTTCAGAACTTTCTCTGATCAACCTAAAATTTACATATGTTGTAGCATATTTCATATATAATTTATTTGCAAAGTTTCATGAAAATCCAATGGTCGGATTTTGAGAAAAATGGAGACTCATATTTAATTTTTCATAACTTTGACTGCATGCTGGTTGTACATTCTTTGTTTTTGTGTTATAAAAATTATATATTTGGAATCCTTGTTTCGATACCTTTGAAATGGTATATTATGGACCTGATTCTGACTTACGGTTCATAAGAAAAAGCAAATCCCAATTTGGATTTGTTTTTGTGTCTTTGGTAGCTTTGAGTCGCGCTACGTCCGCTGCCACGCACGCACCATGCACTGTGTCGAGCCGAACCGCGCCATTTTTCCGAGCCGGCTTGACTAGCTTGGCGACTGGATGTTAAGGCGCTGTTTGTTTTTTCCTTAGATCTTAAATCGCATTAAATGGTCATTAATAAATCGTTATAGCTTTGTTTTTAGCGTGGTTGATACTGCTAGACTTAGAATTACATTTTTTTATCTACTGTAAAATTTTCAAAATTTTATGAAAATAAAAAATAATTTTCCTGAAATAATAATTCATTATTTCTGCTTTAAGCTTTAAAATGCTTCTGGGGTTGCATAACTAAGTTTCTAAGGCTAAAATTTTTACAGTAGACTACTGTAATGGTTTACTATTTATTGGTATAATTTTTGCATTTTCCCAGATTCTGGAATATTTATTTTTGATTTTATATGTATTTATTAATTATTTAAAATTCTAAAAAATTTCAGAAAATTTCAGAAGTGGTATACTTTCTATTATGGCATAATCTGAATATTAAACACAACGTATTTTTGTTTTTGTCTAGAGTTTCTAATATGTTGTGATTAGAATAACATAAATTTTATTTATTTATTTAAATTACATTATTAAATGTAACATAGCATGAGTTGATTGTGAATCTACATTAAGATGCTATTGTATGGAATTAGAATATTTTATCATACTTTAGACATGCTATAGTCAGTGGGATGTTGTTCGGTTGAGAGATATCTTTGTAGATTTACTCCCGAAAACTAATATTTTGCGCATGAATGAAATTAAATTTTGGATAATTGTCATCTATGGTGCAAGAGATAATTACGAGCATAGCGGATTTTCGATCTTGCGACTTGTGTAATATTGTCACTATTTAATTTAGATTCTTGCAGCAAAATTATATTATGCTAATCAAATTAATCCCAATGCGAATTTCTCTCTAAATTGACTTAGCTTATAGAAGTTAATTTGGTTGACCTAGACTTAATAGAGATGTTCAAATGTAAACAATGCAATCACATTATTTAGATGAGCAAAAATTCTTGGAGACTTTAAGCCAGACCTTAATTGAGCCAAAGTAGGGAAATAAGACTCAAAGTCGCCGTAGTTTTGTTGCTTTGTTTGGCACAATAAAAACTGATGTGTGTGCTATGGTTAACGGCATGCTACGTAGTTTTGATTGACAAGTTTTAGCCCTCAATAGATCTGTATATGATCTTGACTATTGAGCTGGGCGGATTGACTTTGTAATTTGACTTTGTGGGAGCCGAGTAATTAAAGGGACGAAGTCTGATACGCACAGGGAGCCGGGTGTTGAACGGCTCCCTTCTGCTCTGCCAAGACGCCGAGTAGGATCTTTGGGCCGAATATACTGGAAAAAGCGTGTCAGGATAAATGAAAGAATACATAAACAAAAGAAAAAAGTAGACTCTGGCCCCGAGGCTGAAAAATGACTATAAATACAAGAGCTTCAGATTTATAAAGGTATGTAAGAAACACTTCTATAAACTTAGTAAGCAAGCTTTCTGGAGGAACCGACTTGTCCGTCGAGTGCTAATTCCGGCACCCCATCGAGTTTGTATTTTTGCGGTGACTAGCAGAGGATCGTTGGCGTCTTCCAGATCTGAAGAGTATTTCCAAACCACATTCACCACAATTGGCGCCGTCGTGGGAATACTCAAATATATCCATGAAAGACGTGACTAAAGATCCCCGATAGCCACCGACGAGACCGACGGAGAGGCGACTTCACTCCGGCATTTACACTCGAGAGGCAACCGTCAGCAATGACACGCCCCGACTCTAGCTCACCAACGATTCTAACACAGAGACGATGCAGCGACCATGGAGCAGGCAGACCAAAGCGAGTTTGGGCGGCATCATCGGCGAAGAACGCATAACGCCGCGACTCGCCTTAGAGAAAGCAAAGTCCTACCAGTAAGACTCAAGGTTCTCGGCGATCCCCAAAGGCGGGTCTCGACGACCTCGCGACCAACAAGAATACCGCGGCCCGCGCCTCAAAGGATTACGTTGAGAAGTGACGAGGACGATGTCGTCCCAAGAGGCGTCCCGCTGACACCGCCCATATGATATACACCGCCGATAGCCCCGATCAGACATATACCCAATCACTTCAAGCCCTCAAAAGCGACCACCACCAACCAAAGCGACCCGGCTCAGAAGCGGCAAGCATCACCTTCGACGACTCTGATTTGAGCGGTGTCACACTCCCTCACGTAGATCCTTTGGTTGTTACGCTACGCGTACATAGGTTTACCGTAGAACGCGTCCTTATCGATCAGGGAAGTACTTCAGAGATTATGTACTATCGAACCTTCATCAAACTCGGGTTCAACGATTCGGATCTAACTCGGCTCCTATCCACTATTCGCTTCAACGCCAACCCGAGTACCCATTGGGAAAAATCAGCCTACCCGTTCGCTGGCTCGAGAACGGTGGTCGCGGAATTCTTGGTCGTCAGGCTACCATCGCCATACAATCTCATCATGGGGCGATCGTGGTTACATACCCTGCAGGCCGTCCCAAGCACCTACCACCGGTACACGCTTCCCAACAGAGCATGGCGTTGAGCGGATCCGTGGCTCGGTGATCGGCCCAAGCATGTTACCTTCACATTGCCAGGGCAGAAGGAACCGCAAGTAAACTCCGTCGAAGTGCCGGTCGAAATCACGGAAGACGTTGGGCGTCAACCAAACGAAAAGGCCATGGAAGGTTTAGACCGGGTTGACATCGATGGAAGCCCGGAAAAGTTTTTTATGATCGGCGCCTCTCTGAGCCAGGTCGACAAGCAACAACTGATCACTTTCTTACTCGGCAACCTCGATGTCTTCGCGTGGACCCCGTATGAAATGCCGGGAATAGACCCAGCGGTCTCGCAGCATCACCTCAATGTCGACCCTCAGTGCAAGCCGATCATTCAGAAAGGCCGGCGATCCTCCGCAGAACACACTGCCGCCGTTGTCGAGGAAGTTGACAAATTGCTTGACGCCGGGGCAATCAGAGAAGTCACCTATCCCACGTGGCTCTCCAACACAGTGGTGGTGAAAAAGAAGAATGGCACCTGGCGAGTGTGTGTCGATTTCACGGATCTGAACAAAGCTTGCCCCAAAGACTGCTTTCCCTTGCCTAGAATTGACCAACTCGTCGATGCGACGGCACGCCACCGCCGCATGAGTTTCCTCGACGCCTATAGAGGCTACCATCGACGCCATGAATCCGGATGATCAGGACAAAGCGCATTCCTCACTCCAAGAGGAACCTCATTCTGAGGTTATGCCTTTTGGACTAAAGAATGCGAGGCGACTTACCAAAGATCGGTCACCACGATGTTCAAAGAACAACTCGGGCACTATGGAAGTATACATCGGCGACATGGTGGTCAAATCTAAAGGTGAACAAGACCATATAGCCGATCTGGAAAAGACATTCAACACCCCATAAGTCTGAGAATGGTGAATGCTTCCAAATGTGCATTCGGGATCGGCTCTGGCAAATTCCTGGGCTACATCGTCAACCATCGAGGAATCGAAGCCAACCCGAGGCAAGTCACAGCAATTTTGGAACTCAGTTCCCCCCGTTCAGTCAAAGAAGTCCAAAAGCTGATGGGAATGGCCGCTGCACTCAACAGGTTCATCAGCCGATCTACAGATCGTTGCAGACAATTCTTTCAGACATTACGCCAGGGCAGAGCTTTCGAATGGTCCGTCGAATGCGAGGCAGCTTTTAACGGGCTCAAGACCTACCTCCGGACAGTACCTCTTCTAACAACACCCGCCACCGGTGACCCCCTCATTTTATATCTGGCTGTCTCCGACAGGGCCGTCAGCGCCGTATTGTTAAAAGAGGAGGAAGCGACAACCGATGTACTATGTGAGCAAAGGCGATGGTGGGCCAAACACGCTACCTACCGCAAGAAAAACTCGTCGTAGCCTTGGTCATGGCGAAGAAAACTGATGCACTACTTCCAAGCACACAGCATCAAGGTGCTAACAGATTTCCCCCTTCGATCAGTACTCCGGAATGCAGAAGCATCAGGGCGTGTTTCGAAATGGGCTCTCGAACTCGGCCAATATGACATTCAGTTTTCACCCAAAACTGCAATCAAGGGGCAGGTGCTTGCCGACTTTGTGGCCGAATTCACAGGAGGGCTTGCCGACCTCAAGCCTGGGGACCTCCAGCCAAAGGCCGAAGTTAGGTCAAAGCCAGATTGGAGAGTCTACGTTGGGGACATCTGGCAATTATACTGCGATGGATCGTCTAACCAACGGGGCAGCGGCGCAGGCGTCGTAATTATGTCCCCAGACGGCGCAGTCATTGAACAGGCCGTCAAGCTCGGCTTCGAAGCATCAAATAACGAGGCCGAATATGAAGCCCTTTTAGCCGGACTGCGGAACGCACATGTTCTCGGCGCACGGCGACTGTTGGTGTTTTGTGACTCAAAATTGGTAATCAACCAGCTGAAGGGGGAGTATGCGGCGAGAGATGAGCGTATGGCGGCCTATATGAAAACGGCTAACTTCGTTCTTTGGCGAAATTCGACCATCACGAACTAAACCAAATAACACGCGATCAAAATACACACGCGGATGCCACGGCTTGCTTGGCCTCGCCATCAACTCCGAGCTCAAACGCACCATCGAGGTGGGCCGTCCCCGAACCAATATCGGCCCTCGGAGGAGACCCACATCAATATCATAGAATCCGCTCCAAGTTGGAAGGACCCCATTCTTTGCATTCCTTTCTTACGAGCAACTCCCGGAGGATAAAAAAGCACACAAGGCTGCGAAACAAGGCTCTGCGATACTACCTTGATCCACAAGGGGACTTTACAAAAATCCTCTCTCGCCCATACAGGTCGTGCACCGGACAGAGTAGAGGCCGCTCACCGAGATACATGAAGGCGGTGTGGTGCACACTTTCGGCGCTCCTTGCCCATCGAGGCGATAACAGAGGATATTCTTGGCCGACTATGAGAGCCGACGCACAAAATTATGTCAAGAAATGCGAACAATGCCAAAAGTTTTCCCCACTAACCCATCGGTAATGAAGCTTTGAATTCAATCACTAGCCTGGCCGTTTGCTCGATGGGGACTTGATATTGTAGGACCACGCCCGGGGCCCCGAGGAACAAGCGATTTCTAATCGTAACAGATTATTTCACAAAGTGGGTCAAGCAGAGGCTCTAACCCATATCTGAGACCGACATTAGCGTTTTGTGTGGAGGAACATCATTACACGATTCGGCATTCCAAGAGCATTGATCTCGGATAATGGCACTCGGTTTGGTATGGCGTGTCCGAGAGTCGCGGCAAATCTGATATATTGTACCTTACTTTTCTACACTTACCCCAAAGTAATCGGTGGAAGCTTGAACAAATCCATCTTGGGCGGCATCAAAAGATTTGGAAAGTGCCAAGGGCAGGTGGGTCGAAGAGTTGCCAAGTGTACTATGGGCCCATCGAACAACACCAAGACGATCCACCGGAAAAACACCGTTTGCCTTGTGCTTCGGAACCCAGGCAATCTTACCCCTAGAGATCGGCCTACCAACCCTCAGATCGCAAGCCTTCGACACGGGTCGAAATGACATGATGCTTGCTTTGGACCTAGTCCTGATTGAAGAACGAAGAGATCGTGCCTTGGCGTCCATGGCTCGCTATCAGCAGCAGCTCGCCAAGTCATACAATCGGCGAGTCCAACAAGGCGCCATAATCCAGAGAACCGGTCTGAAGAAGTGCACCGCCGATCGGAGGTCGACCGATGGAAAGCTTGGTCCGAATCGACGCCTATCAAATAGATTCCGCTGGAGAACAGGCATATCGGTTGTCGACATGTCGAGGAGAAACCGCCACTACCGTGGAATTCAACACATCTACGTAAAAATTTTATCAATGACCCGACTGGGGCTTGATATTTGTACACAATATCCTCGTAAATCCAAGATCTCGCTTTCACATGTTTAAGCTCAACACTTCAAAGTCCAATAAGTCTCCGGATTCGAGCCTTTGGTGCATGACACCTTAGGGCGAACAAGTCTCCGGATTCGAGCGCCTTCGTGGATGTCACGATTGGCGAGAATAAGTCTCCGGATTCGAGCCCTTTGGTGCATGACACCTTAGGGCGAACAAGTCTCCGGATTCGAGCGCCTTCGTGGATGTCACGATTGGCGTAATAAGTCTCCGGATTTGGAGCCCCTTTGGTGCATGACACCTTAGGGCGAACAAGTCTCCGGATTCGAGCGCCTTCGTGGATGTCACGATTGGCGTAATAAGTCTCCGGATTCGGAGCCCCTTTGGTGCATGACACCTTAGGGCGAACAAGTCTCCGGATTCGAGCGCCTTCGTGGATGTCACGATTGGCGAATAAGTCTCCGGATTCGAGCCTTTGGTGCATGACACCTTAGGGCCGAACAAGTCTCCGGATTCGAGCGCCTTCGTGGATGTCACGATTGGCGAGAATAAGTCTCGGATTCGGAGCCCCTTTGGTGCATGACACCTTAGGGCGAACAAGTCTCCGGATTCGAGCGCCTTCGTGGATGTCACGATTGGCGAATAAGTCTCCGATTCGAGCCCCTTTGGTGCATGACACCTTAGGGCGAACAAGTCTCCGGATTCGAGCGCCTTCGTGGATGTCACGATTGGCGTAATAAGTCTCCGGATTCGAGCCTTTGGTGCATGACACCTTAGGGCGAACAAGTCTCCGGATTCGAGCGCCTTCGTGTGTCACGATTGGCGTAATAAGTCTCGGATTGAGCCCCTTTGGTGCATGACACCTTAGGGCGAACAAGTCTCCGGATTCGAGCGCCTTCGTGATCTCACGATTGGCGAATAAGTCTCCGGATTCGAGCCCTTTGGTGCAGACACCTTAGGGCGAATAAGTCTCCGGATTCGAGCGCCTTCGGATATCACGATTGGCGAGAATAAGTCTCGGATTCGAGCCCCTTTGGTGCATGACACCTTAGGGCGAATAAGTCTCCGGATTCGAGCCCCTTTGGTGCATGACACCTTTGACTAAGATCGCTTTGGGGCATTTCTGAACGTTTATACCACGTGGTGCAAAATATTCTAATAAGTGCCTAAATATTACAATAAAATGTATCGACACGCTCGAGCCCTGGCAACGCAAGGGCAGATTTATTAATCTATTCGGCTTTTAACGCTCGAGCACTGTCCAACGCAAGGGCAGATTTATTAATCTATTCGGCGAAATATTTAACAATGCCTCGGCCAGACCTCGAGTGTGAACTATTCGGCTTTTAACGCTCGAGCACTGTCCAACGCAAGGGCAGATTTATTAATCTATTCGGCTAAATATTCAACAATGCCTCGGCCAGCCCTCGAGTGTGAACTATTCGGCTTGTAACGCTCGAGCACTGTCCAACGCAAGGGCAGATTTATTAATCTAATCGGCGAAATATTCAACGATGCCTCGTGACCCTCGAGTGTGAACTATTCGCTTTTAACGCCGAGCATCGCCCAACGCAAGGGCGATTATTAATCTAATCGGCGAATATTCAACGATGCCTCGGCCAAATTTCGAGTGTGAACTATTCGCTTTTAACGCCGAGCACCGCCCAACGAAGGGCGATTATTAATCTATTTGGCTAAATATTCAACAATGCCTCGGCCCTCGAGTGTGAACTATTCGCTTTTAACGCCGCACCGCCCAACGTAAGGCGGTTATTAATCTAATCGGCGAAATATTCAACGATGCCTCGGCCACCGAGTGTGAACTATTCGCTTTTAACGCCGAAAGCATCGCCCATGAAGGGCGGTTATTAATCTAACCGGCGAAATATTCAACGATGCCTCGGCCAGCCCTCGAGTGTGAACTATTCGGCTTGTAACGCTCGAGCACTGTCCAACGCAAGGGCAGATTTATTAATCTAATCGGCGAAATATTCAACGATGCCTCGGCCAGCCCTCGAGTGTGAACTATTCGGCTTTTAACGCTCGAGCACTGTCCAACGCAAGGGCAGATTTATTAATCTATTCGGCGAAATATTCAACAATGCCTCGGCCAGCCCTCGAGTGTGAACTATTCGGCTTTTAACGCTCGAGCACTGTCCAACGCAAGGGCAGATTTATTAATCTAATCGGCGAAATATTCAACGATGCCTCGGCCAGCCCTCGAGTGTGAACTATTCGGCTTTTAACGCTCGAGCACTGTCCAACGCAAGGGCAGATTTATTAATCTAATCGGCGAAATATTCAACGATGCCTCGGCCAGCCCTCGAGTGTGAACTATTCGGCTTTTAACGCTCGAGCACTGTCCAACGCAAGGGCAGATTTATTAATCTAATCGGCGAAATATTCGACGACGCCTCGGCCAGCCCTCGAGCGTGAACTATTCGGCTTTTAACGCTCGCGCCCTGGCCAACGCAAGGGCAGATCTAGCCCGTGTGAACTAGACCTTTCACGCTCGAGCCGAGCCATCCAAGGGAACCGGCATATTTGGTTTGAATTGATTTAACATTGTATAATTACAAAAATAAAACGTCACCATAAAACTACGGAAACATCATCACATTGCGCATAAATTGCTAACATTTTATAATTACAAAAGGTATCAACGTCCATTCTCAGATCATAAACACAAAATACCAAAACCACCCGATGAAAAGTACTTTGTGTATCATAAACATCAATCCTCCGAATCAGTCTCCAATGGATCGATGTCTACTTGCTCATACGGTATTGGCACATTCAAATAAACGCCACCGCAAAGAAGGGCCCTGTACAACCATGTTTGAATCCTCGATTCTCAAACCGGAGACTGGTCCACATACTCGGCGAGCCCAAATCTTTTCCCGCTTCAAAACTTTTGACTCTAAGACTCTCTTTCGCCGCTTTCACCTTCGCTAACTCGGCCTCGAGGCCAAGAACGGCTTTTTGGATAAGCAAAGTCACGACTTCCAAGTCGTCGGCCTTTCTTCTCGCTCGCTCAACTTATCCGCATCACGAGCTTTCTCCACCGCAGCCTCGCCCGAGAAGCTTCGATTCGCCCTTAAAACTTCGCCTCGCCCTTTTTCCTTCCGCTTCTCGCAGTTTACTAATCTCCTTGATGGCGTCGAGATGGCGGCGGCCCACATCGGCTATCCTACCAACGGCCTGCAAAAGAATGACTCAAAACAAGCATAACGCGAACAACGTTTGAATGAAGGAAAATCAGAATACACACCAAAAGGGCCGACTGCGCGGCTAACATTGTTGCATTCGAATCCGGCTCCAGCCGGAAAGCCTCCGTATCAGACGGTAATGACAAAGACGTTACACGCCAACGCGACCTCTGGGTCATTAAGCCGAGGCATCCGATGGAACCGCATATTTCTCACCATCGGTCGAATCACAAAGGGCACGACCTCACCGATCCCACCGCTCGAGGACGTTTGTGACCGATCTTCTAAACCGACCTCATGATCTCTAGAGCGTTTCTCGACGTTCTCAACTTCTGAACGGCTTCAACCAGCGTGGATTCGGCACCCTTACTCGCTGTCGCCTCAACAATTTGCAAGAATTTCGATTCAAGAATCGAGGGAACGCCGAGATTCAAAGGGCGGATTCGGTTGAAAGGCCCTCCGCTCTTCTCCTCATGCGCCAACCTCTCCGCATTCGCCTTCTTAGCAAGCTTTGTCAGGCTTAACCCAGCCATGCCAGCAGAGCCTGAGACGGGAGGGTTATCTGTACGTTGAAGAGCGTCGTCAACAGGAACGTTCCCCCGCACCAAAGTAGAAGGACGATCGTCAGAATCCAATACCTCCTCAGATTCGGCCTCCGAGTAATCTGATGCGGCAGTTTCGGGTACTTCCGTATTCTCCGAATCGGACCCTTCAAATCCTATCTGCCTCAAATTTTTGAAGTCGGACAAAATACGAGCGACGAGAAAATCTTCCCCTTTCGGAATCGGTATATTTTCCGCAAATTAAAAGGTCGATATCGAGGCTCGTAGCAAAGCAGAACGTGAGCCGCCCTTCCCTGCTTATAAAGACTGCGACGGCCGAAATAATTAAGAGCAATCCTGATGTCCGAAAGAACGACGTCGTCAGTTGAAGCTAGGACTTTTTTCAACTCGTTCCCTGCATAAGATAAGCCGTGAGATTCAAGAAAATAGGGTATGGCAGATACAAATGTTCAATATCAGCAAAAGGGCATTCGGCGACCTGGTTCGCCCCTACGTCTAGGAATAGGATCGACGCGATCCTCCCCCTCGCCGAATTCCCAGTTGCCACGGACAACGACCATGACGTCATCGACTCGTTTTCCAGAGCTGGAAAGCATAGTGATCAACTGATGATCTGTGTCCTTAGCTCTGAGGAAGTAACGTCGCGGCGCCAGAGGATCCGCCGAGCATAACAAAGGCCGAATGGCAGGATGCCGAGATTAATACCAAGGCGACGGTTCAACGCCACGACCCCATTATAATTCTAAAGAAATTTACATTGAATTGGAAAGGATCAAATCCCAATGGCGAAAACGACCCTCGAAGCGGTGAAGGGGAAAGCGAACTCCCTCTGCGATCGACAAAAGGGGAAAGACAATCGAGGTTTCTTCCTCCTCTCCATGTCGAGAGCGGTCCGCCGCTAACGATAAGTGGACATCGTCAGGAATGGAGAAATGACGTCTAAAATCAACAACTCGACCCGGAGAAAGAAGGTCTCTTAAATACTTTGCCATAATCTATTGATTATAAGAATACGCGAGGGAGTAAACAAATTAGGAAAAGCTTCAGAGTTGAGAAGGGAAAACTTACAAAAGTGAAGAGTATCGCAGATGGAAGGTGCAAGAATGATTCAAGAGTCCTAGCGCCGGCGTCATAGAACATGAATTGAAGGACACCAGCTCCAAGTCATAATGAATAGGCGTGCGAAGGGACGGAGTCCGAGGCGACGATTCAAGGGAGTAATTAAACAAATCACGTAATAAGTCGAAGCCCCAAGAACTTCGGTTTGTAGTATTTGAAAATCGAGCCAAGCACCTCGCCCAACCGTTGACAAGATGCTTGGGGGCAATTGTGAGCCGAGTAATTAAAGGGACGAAGTCGATACGCCTGAGAGCCGTGTTGAACGGCTTCTTCGCTTCGCCAAGACGCCGAGTAGGATCTTTGGGCCGAATATACTGGAAAAAGCGTGTCAGGATAAATGAAAGAATACATAAACAAAAGAAAAAAGTAGACTCTGGCCCCGAGGCTGAAAAATGACTATAAATACAAGAGCTTCAGATTTATAAAGGTATGTAAGAAACACTTCTATAAACTTAGTAAGCAAGCTTTCTGGAGGGGAACTGACTTGTCCGTCGGAGTGCTAATTCCGGCACCCCCGACCGGAGTTTGTATTTTTGCAGGTGACTAGCAGAGGATCGTTGGCGTCTTCCAGGATCTGAAGAGTATTTCCAAACCACATTCACCACAGACTTGTAATAATGTTACATCATTGGATGAAGTAACATTCAAAAGCACGTCATCCAAGAAATGCGAGCTTAAATGAATTAGTCATTAAGTGTAAGACGAGTAGCCAGTATGAGCAGTGTTTTGATCTCTACCCAACTATTAGGAGTGGATGGAGCAAAATTTCATAAACTATAATAGTGTGCATTAACGTATCACTTGAAGTTAAAATATTAGCGCTTAATAGTAACAAAAATCTATTAATACTAAGTGAAAAAATTAGTGCCAAGTGGTTGCAAAATCTATTAACACTAAGTGAAAAGATCAGTGCCAAGTAGCTGTAAAATCTATTAGCATTGCCAACTTGTCTAAGTCTGGACACTCACTATTTCCACACTTGAGTGTGAGACATGATGAGGTGCTTCTTTGTATGATTCCTTAGCTAGGCTAACGCTTTTGAATAATGTTGACCACTAAGCGTAAACGTTGCTGCATAGTAATGAAAAGTTCAAGGCCGACAAAGTTGTTATGACCCTAAGAATTTGACGCATGGCTCGTAAGAGCATTGTGTTGAATTAGACTCTTTAGCCTAATACGCGCTTAAGTTACTTCAGGAACTATCATAGATTGATAGCTTATTCTCTCCTTCTTGTGGATAGTAGAATTAATTGCAAGTAACTATGAAGCGAGAAATAAAGATGGCAAGAGGAGTATCGTCATCTTTCAACTAGATGCAGTAAAGTGTATGGAGAATAAAATTGACTTGAAGGTACATGAGATTAGCACTTACTAGTTAGATTTGCGACCTAGGCGCACTTGATATCTCTATGACATCCTTTTATGATCTAGTAAATATGAATTAGTCGTGAGTCATTACCTAGTTGGGTCTAAACCTTTAAAACTTATCTTCGAAAACCCATACATTAGAATGAATGGAAATAGTTTATGACATTGGTCATGAACCGGTGGTTTATTATACTTAATCACATTAATGAGAAGATGACATGGATGGTTTGAGTAGGCCCTATCGGGCCCACTCGCTTATGACATCCTGCTCTCATGTGAATGTGTAACTTTGTTCACAATGGTTGCGCACAAGTAAGTAGAAAAGTCACAGAATGGCATTTGTATTGGCGCATTTAGTCCACTATGATATTTGTGACTGGATATGTGTAAAGGTATGATAGCTAGCCTCAATCTCGACACATTTATAGATTACGATACGCATCTGAATCAAGACTATTTGATCTCCCATAAGACAAAAGTTTTGAGATGATTTTTGACATTACACATATGAGGTCGAGATCAATCAGATAACAGCTTTCGTGCTTTTAATTTTGACCAAGGTGGCAAGTATCTATTTGAGTTATTTTAGACAGCTCTGTGAAGAGAAATAGATGCTTAGAAAATTGATTATTCCTAGTACTCAACAACACAATGGTGTAGTAGAGATAAGGAATTAAGTATTGTTAATGTTAGGTGGATGATGGCACAAATGTTTCCCAATTGGGAATTGCACTTTAGTTTGTTGCCTATACCCCTAACTAAGTGCCCTCCATATCAAATTTTACACTCCATTTGAGTAATGAGTTAGCGGAGAGCCATCTATGGGCGATCTGTAACCGTTAAGTAGCTTATATTTATTTTACTTTTCATAAGGTTGCGAAGTTAAGACCTAGAGTTCTATGGCGCATTATTGTATGCTGTCTTGTAAACACTTCGGGTCATGTGGCTCATTATTGTATGTTGTCATGTAAACCCTCTAGGTCATATGTATACAGGTAAGTAGCTTTGTGGTAATGTAACTAAGTCACATAAAGTTTTTTTTAGTAAAGGTGACGTAAATAAAGTTTTGGAGCTCTATAAGATAGAGAATTCTAAGTATAACGCTTTATGTAGCGTAGTTGAGAATGGAAAGAAATTTCTAATATCCTAAGGATAGTGGGAGCGATGTGCCTACTAGTGAATTACTCCATTAGAGAAGAATACTCTACATTCTTTGTTGCGTGGTAGCAAATGTGAAAATTTTCCACGTCATCACTGCGTGATTGAGAGAGAAACATTCATGATTGCTCCGCAAGATGATAAAAAGCCTAGGATAATGCCAAAGGCTCTAGTCCCTTGTTTTTTAGAAAGTGGATCAATGTTGCGCAGTTTAAGACAAAGTATTTGAGGATTAATCATTTCTATAATTTGGCTGACTTTCCATTATGACGCAAAACTGTTATAAAGTTATGCGCAATTTAGATAGTCATTGTTGAGGCATAAAGCTCGCTAAATACCAAAAAATCGCACCATTGAGGAAAGTGTAGACCATGAGAAGACTTTCTCCTGGGGAGTGAGGTTATTTGAACTTAGGTTATGATTGACATAAGTTCGGAACATTGATTCGTGGACATTGTGACCCAACTTCTCGCTAGAGAATTGGATAAGTAGATCCATGGGGATTTACCTTCTGCTTTTATTGTGAAAAGTTAGGAGTGCAAAAAGGTTGCTAGTTCCAATAAATCTTTTACATCCTAAAACAGTTATCCAAATAGTGGTTCTTAGATTTCGTCGAGCCATGATAGGCCAACGATGATCGATGAAGACCACTGAGGCATGATCAATGGTCCAAAAGAAGTTTTTCCTTACTTAGTCATTATGAGCCAGGAATTTATAAGGTTGTCGTCACCTAAGATGGCAATCCTCTGCTTATGTAATTTATATGCTCGGATGTATGATCCTTAGGGATTGTTTTGGGAGAATTCCTAGTTTGTCTTTGATGACTTACATAAGGAATATCCTAGAATGATTTTAGATGCAAAATTACAAACTCCATTGACTTACCTATCGGTAAAAGCCAGAGCCTTAGTTATTGAGTGAATCCTCGGATTGTCTTTGAGAGAAACAGTTGACCTATATTCCTTGATCTTTTTTTCTTTTTCTTTTATTTATTTTATTTTATTTATTTTTTTTTTTTTGTGGAAGCCTGAAGTACGCTATGTGGGCATATTCGGCATGATGAGTGTTATCTTTAGTAAATGGTAAACTGAGTAGTTTAGACATTAACCTTGATCATTAGACTGTGGTTAGAATGCTTTACTAGTAATATATAAATTTGCCCCTTGTAAGATTCAATGCGCTAGTTAAGCGGATCTTGAATGAGCACAGATTGGTCACCAAAATATATTTAGAGAGGTAATTGCACCAAAGGTAGTGATCTTGAACTACTTCATGTAAGACGCACATGGTGGATTCCGTTGTATATGCTTATCGCAAAAGGTGCTGATAAGGCTTATGTTTGGAATCTAGAATTGCGCAAACTGTGATCTTATTTTTTAAAATCGATCACTCATTTGTTGTGAGATGATGGGATGTTGACACTATTATGGTTTATGTCATAATGATTAACAGATGATGATGTCAGCAGGCAAGATTGGCTCACTCACACAAGCAATCGCCCGTAGCACTTAGGAGCGAGTAAGTATGAGACTAGTGATTTATTTTAATTTGGAGCCAAGAGAGGGTTAAATTATCCACTATGTATGTCACCTTGGTTACAACCAAGATGAGGTCATATTAAGGACCAAACATGGATGCTAGTACCTTCCATGTTGTGCTTGTTATGATTAGCTAGATGTGAGATCTCATTTGGCGCCTGGAAGACGAGCAAATAGAGGATTCGGGTTAGACACTAGAAAGCGACTAGACTAAGATCTGTACGATGTATCGAGTATGATGTCACCCTTTAGAAGAGTTACTCTACCGTAGCATGTATTCATATTACATGTGCTTAGTGACCGAGTAATGAGGTGAGAGAATGGATCCCTATTTCCTCACCATGTGAGTCTTACGTATCATTATTGATATGACTTTCATTTATGTACCCTTTTGTGACTTTTGACTATGTCATAAGATAAGGGGTTGATGTTCTGCTACTTTAGTATGTTGTCTGCGGTCATGCATGAATCGGCCTTAAAGGACATCACTAGGAAAGCGGTCGATCCTAAACTAAGTGGCATGAAAGCAAAGGGAATATCGTCTAGTATTACACCACTATTGTATATTCACTGCCGGCAACTCACATTGCTCTGTATGAGAGACGAATTGAGTGTGAATATATTACAAATATTGAGAGGGTCAAACATACTCTTTTGAGGATTACACATGTTTTTTGGACCAGTGTAATTAGATGGGTCTAGAGTATATGAGACACTATTTTTATTTTCGGGTTGATGTCTCTATGTTGGCTCATTTTTTAGTTCTAGTATAGAGCTCCCACATGCAGGTATTTCTTAGCAGTCGCACAGTTCATTGGCTAGTATGGGATTGTTAAATATTTGGGGAGATTGAGATAAAGATGTGGCAGTGTCATGCTAACTCATATGCGAGTGAGAGATGTTGGAAATTTGGCCGGGTATTGGATCTGACTTGGGGCACCCATGTGGCATAACCCATAGTCCATTCAAATTACCCATGTAATTTGAATTTGATTTCCTGATTATCCTATTTGTTAGGATAACCCTCTATCTATCTACATCTATCCTATCCTTAGGAGATATGGATAGATAGATATATATCTGATTATATATTTGAATATATAGAACATCAGATACGTTATGTTTTTTTTACCCATAACATTTTTTTCCATACTCCCTCTCTAACTCTATCCTTCATGTAAAACGATCAAGTCTTTGCACTGTGACTAGAGTAGGTGATACTCATACTGTGGTATCACTCCATTGCTGGAAGTTCATAATTTGTGGCTGTCAAGCACGTGATTTATACAAGGTATGGTTTGAATCTTTTTACCCGCTACGTTATCGGTATCTTACACTATTTAATTCAGGTTCAAGTCAATATATATATTGTAAATCAGTAGAATATTTATAAATGTAAAAAAACATAATTATAACAAACAAACAGTTATAATTTATCAAATAATACCAATCCAAAAAGAGCACATAATGTGAAAAATGAAGCTCATTATAACAAAGTTTTATAATGAGTGAGAAATAAGGACTTTGCTGGGGGACCCCAGTGGGGGAGACCCCCAGTGACCCCCAGTGCCACATGGGGCTCTGTCATTGGCAAAAAAAAAAAAAAAAAAAACAATAATTTTTTGGATCAATCACAAGAGACCCCTAGCACCCCCACTGGGGGTCCCATGCATTTTCCGAGAAATAATTAATTTTTATCTTTAGCAAGGATCAACTCTCTAAATTCCTTCCTAATTAAGGCTTCTTTTGGACACTCCAAGTAAGTTGTTTATTAGTTTATTTTTATTATGCCGTCTTTCTATTTTTTACATAATTTTTTATAATAAAGAAACAGTTCCAATTCGTAGCTCGAAATTCAGAGGCTCGAATTTGGCTCAACACCAAAACGACGTCGTTTTGGTGTCTCATTTTTTTTTTTCTCCATGTTTTTTCTAGTTCAGCTGATGTTTATCTTCTTCATTGATGTTGATCTAGTTCAAATAAATTCGGATTTGAAACTGAGACGATGAAGAAGAAGAAGAAAGAAGAGGGATGCCTAAACTGATAATGTTAACCCAATTTTTAATCTGGAGAAAAATGCAAAGAAAAGGAAGAAGAAGAAGAAAATTGCAGAGAGCAGAAATTTTTACATCATCTGCAAATCCGGATCATCTGAATATATATTTTTACATCATCTGCAAATCCGGATCATCAATAATGAAAAGGATAATTTATAATATTTCGAGCATCATTAAATCTTCTCTTGAAAATAGGTGAAAAAAATCATAAAATGAGCTACCAAAACGTGAGCCACAGTGGGCAGACCCAGACCCAGAAAAAAATTATCAATGAAGAGAAGATGCAGAAATTTTCAAAATCAATGAAGGTGAAGATACCAATGAAGGGGGAGAGAGGGATTATAACCAATTTCAAAAGAAGAATAAGAAATTTCATCTACATAAAAAATTATTATCCCAAAAAAAAAAATTATTGATTATGATCTAGATCTAGATCATCATCTTCATCTTCAACATCATCATCATCTTCATCAACAAAAAAATCTAGATCTGGATCCAGATCTGCGATCCACATCTTCTCTTCTCCTTTCATCCTCACCGACTGCCATCATCCAGATCAATTTTTTTTTGGAACAACTTCAGACTTTGAACATCATCATCATCGTCATCTTCATCAGCAAAATCTGGGGCAACCCTCTTCTCCCTTCCTTCTCTCTTTGGTTTTTCCTTCTCTCTCTCTCTCTTCCTTCGTCCCTCTCCCTTTCCCTCTGTGTCTGCTTCAGATACAAAAAGAAAAAAAATATATAAAACGACGTCGTTTTATAAATTCGAGCCAATCTCGAGCCAAGGTTTTCGAGCTACCAGCCATTTCTCAAAATTAAAAAATAATTCATACCCCAAATAACCATAAATGTATATAAAAGTGATAATTAAGCTAACTCAGGTGCTAGTTAATTTCACGTGGTATGTTCTGTTAACTAAATGAATGACAAGTGATAATTAGATCAAAATAAAAATCTAATAACTTAACGATCGAAATTTTCAAAAAAAAAATAATTATAAAGCCAAAATGTGAATTGAGAGGTGTTTTAAGAAGTGACTTATAAATTGATTTTTTTTATTTATTATGAAAAAATATGTAAAAAATTGAGAAGAGTGGTGATGTAACTCAAATAAATTAATAAGTAGTGATATAAATGTGGCCCACCAGTCCACGACTTATCTGAAGCCTGCTCGTCGCTTGGTACGACCCAGGCCCAAGACCCTAGGCCTAGGCCATTTGTTTCGAAGCCCGACTTGACCCAACCCATAAACCCAGTCCATCGACCTGCTTAAAGACCAACCGGACCCAACTGAGGCCCAACATCATTTTTGATGAAAAAAATAAAATTTTGGTAAAATAAATAAATTAACTGTCAAACCCGACCCAAGCCTGCCCCAAGTCCAAGCCCAAGCCCAAGCCTAGGCCTAGACCCAGGTTTGCTGGCTCGACCTGGACCGCCAACCCGCTCGAGACCTGAGAACCCCCTAGGCTTGGGCCTTGCCTAAGACCCGAATTTTTGACAGGATCCTGCGTAGCTCAACAGTGGACCAGCCTAATCCCAAACCCAGATGGACTGGATCAGGTCGGACCAATTTATATCCCTGCCTATAAGTCAAGTTTGTTATCAATAAAGGCCTGATTCATATTTTACGGACAAAGGTATAGACTTTGTTGGTTCCATTTTGGAATCATGATTCACCCTCATATTTCAACATTCTATTTGATTGTAGTTTTCAAAGTATGATTCCAAATAACATTTCAAAATACATTTGAAAACATGTTTGATAATCGGAGAGTTTTTGATTTTTTTTCTACCCGATCGTCCTCTCGGACATTTACCCAGACAGTTTTTGAATTTTTAGATCTACTCAGACGTTCAGCTGGTTGACTGAAACATTTTTTTTTTTTTTTAAATTTACAATTAGCACTTGTTATTTGAAGGGAAAAAAATTATATTTGTTTTTGATATTTTTTTAAATATAGAAATTATTTTTTTGATCAAAATGACAAATTGTTTGGCCATTTATTTAAAATTAACAAAAAAAAATTAATTTGTCAAAGTAATTTTTAAAAAATAAAAAAATATTTTTTTAAGCAAATCAATTAAAAAAATATACAATCAAAAGTAATTTTGAAGCACTATTTGAATATTTTTTTTAACAAAAAATAATATATTTTTTTAATATTTCAAATAAAAATATTTTCAAAATATTTTGTACTTTATAAATAAAAAAATTATTTTTTTAATAATTATTTTTTTAAATTGAATTTTAAAAAGAGTTTAGTTATGAGTTTTGAATGGAATTTTCAATAAAATTTTGAGTTATGTGTTTAGTTATGTGTTATAAGTTTTTTAATTAAGTTTTGAAAATTCTTTTTAAAACTCATAACTAAATAACTTTTTTTATTTCAAAATTCATTTTAAAATTTCAAAAAAAAATTTAAAATTCATGACCAAACAAATTTTTTCTTTTTAAATCATAATTTAACAACTCACAAATTTAAAACATAATTTTATTCTTAAATCATGATTTTAAAACTAAATCAAACGCTACCATAATTTCTCCATAATTACAAGGAATTGCTGAATTTGTAGATAATTCTTTTTCTTTTCTTTTTTTCCGTAGAAAATTCTATGTTTAATAGAGGAAAATAAATTTTTAAAAAAAATAGAAATCACGTACCACGTGAGACGCGCCTGGACGGAACGCGTAGCAGTGAGCATCAACGAAACACGAATCTCGTGTTGGACGATCTTGCCACGTGGCGATTATCCTTTGCAACAGATCGTAAAACGCATAAAAAAATAAATTGGGTGAGAGTAGAAAAGGCAAGAATAACAGGCAAGGTCATCCCGGGAAATTATTAAATATTTTTGAATTATGATATATATATTTTCTAACTAATTATCATTTCATATATTTTTTATATTTTTTAATAATCTAATATAATACTTTATTTATTTATTTTCTCCATCAATTATAATATTATGAAATATTATTGATATATTTAGTTTGGTTTTGAAAGAATAGTTTTTAAAAATTATTTTGGGGAGAAAGTTTAAATTTTTTTTTAATTTTTTTGGTTATATATTTTGAAAGTAGTATTATAATTTGAAAGTTTGAAATAATTTAATATTTTATTATAATTAAATAAATATGTATAAAAAAATGATTAAAAAAAATTAATTAATATGTAAAAAAAAATAATAATTTTTAAAAAATTTCAAACCAAATAAATTTTTATAAATTTTTTTTCCAAAATCATTCTACAAAACCACACCAAACATACCCTACATTTCTATGAGGTCACTGAATAATTTTCTATCTTCCCAAGGACCACATGCGTGTCAGTAAAGGAAAGGCGGTTTGGCCCATCCGTGTTGAAATCCCATTAGTCCACGTGCCCACCTTCCCAAAAAGATCTTCCACGTGGTACCTAACAAGAGGAGAGAGAATTTCGATGACACGATGGACGGTGAGGATCGCTCATATTGTATTCAGAGTTTCTACGTCACACCAACTGGACATGTCGGATCTGCCCGGGACGGTGACGGGCTGCCCCAAACTACCCTCCCAGTGGCCCACTCTAAAGCTTCATTTTAATGGGTGCTCGGGAGCTTGCTTCGAAATCTCTCTTGTAGTTCTTGTTTCGTGCTTACACAACTTTTCGTTGTTCTCTCTCACCGTTCGAATTCAGGATTTGGATTGGAATTCGAAGAAGCAATTCGGTTTTTTTATAGTTCGGTAATGGCTGGGATGTGTTGCAGAGTTGTTGGCGAGACTGAGACGACGACGGAGGCAGCGGAGCCGAGCTTGAGGGTAGCGAAGCGGCGGAGGATGGAAATTCACCAGCTGAAGATTCTCGCCGCAGATATGGCGGTGCCGTTGCCGGAGAACGGTAGAAAACGTCAGAAATTGGATGTTTTTGTGGCAGATTCGAAGCTGTCTGAGTGCGGAAAAGCAGTTGAGAATTGCGTGATTAGTGAAGGTCGTTTGGTGGAGAACGGTGAATCAGAGACGACGTCTGCGAAACAGTGTGCATCTCCGACTTCAAATGTGACAAACGAGGCTGAGGTGGTTCAGAAATGCCCTAAGTTAGGCATGACTTCTGTGTGTGGAAGGAGGAGAGATATGGAAGACGCTGTGGCCATTCACCCCTTGTTTTGCAGCCGGAGTAGCCAGAATCCGGTGGATTTGCACTTTTTCGGCGTTTACGACGGCCACGGTTGCTCACATGTAAATTTCTCGATCAAATATCAAATCTTCTTACGATCTACCTTTTTTTTTTCTTTTTTTTTTAAGAACGTTTTGTTGATCTTCTTGTGATTTGATTCTTGTAGGTGGCGATGAAGTGCAAAGATCGATTGCACGAGATAGTGAGAGACGAGCTCGAAAGCCACGAAGAAGATTCGTGGAAGGAAATGATGGAGCGAAGCTTCTCTCGTATGGACAAGGAGGTAACCGATTGGTCCAGCGGCGTTGGAGTTGGAGGCTCTATCTCCAACTGCAGGTGCGAGCTCCAAACACCGCAGTGCGACGCCGTTGGATCCACGGCCGTCGTCGCGGTCGTTACGCCGGAGAAGATCATCGTCTCCAACTGCGGTGACTCCCGAGCCGTACTTTGTCGTAACGGCGTCGCAATTCCTCTCTCCTCCGATCACAAGGTGAGGTCTCAATTCAAATTCGTATCTCTTCTAACTTGGATTGAACATCGAGATCTGGATTTCTCTTATATTTTATGTGTTTTTTGTATCAATCACAGCCTGATCGACCAGACGAACTTGATCGAATTCAAAACGCCGGTGGAAGAGTCATATACTGGGACGGTGCGAGAGTACTCGGAGTCTTGGCAATGTCTAGGGCAATAGGTATATGCTCCGAACTCAGAATTCATCAAATTTGCAATACAAAATCATTATACTTTTTACATGTTCTGATCTGTATTTGGTATATGTATATTTTCAGGTGATAATTATCTGAAACCGTTCGTTATACCGGAACCGGAGGTAACCGTAACGGATCGGACGGCGGAGGACGAGTGTTTGATACTGGCGAGCGATGGACTTTGGGACGTGGTGTCGAACGAAACCGCGTGCGGCGTCGCGAGAATGTGCTTGAGGTCGATGAAGCCGCCGTCGCCGCCACAGTCGCCGGGGAGCGAAGTCAACATTGCAGCCGCCGGCGAGAGCTCCGACAAGGCTTGCTCCGACGCCTCGATTCTGCTGACGAAGCTGGCCTTGGCCAGGCACAGTACGGACAACGTCAGCGTCGTCGTCGTCGATTTGAGGAGAGATCTATAGCCCCCCATCGACTTTTTATTATTATTATTATTATTATTTAGCTTTTAATTAATTGTTACTTTTGGTGATGATGTCTGGAGATGGAGGCGTGTCGTAGGGCATATATCCTTCAAAGGATTAAAAAGAAATATATATATATATATATAGAAATTTTAGTCTTCAAATATCATTTTAATGGTAAAATGATATTTTTATTTGAAGGCTATATAGAAGGGTTAGAAAAATGTATATATACTTGTTTTAATTTCAAATGGCTACTAATGTTTTTATGGTTTATACACAATTTTTTTTTTTTTTGGGCCTGTTTCTCTCCAATATTATGGTTATATTTGGTGTAGTTTATGACAAGTATATGAAATTATTTTTTCAATTGTCACAATGTTTGATGTGATTTTTATTTTAATTTATGAGAAAAAAAATAGTATAATTTAAAAAAAAAGAACATTTTTATTTATTTTTTTGAGGAATAATAAAAAAAAATTGTTTAGTAGAAGATTAATGTTTTCTTTTTTCAATGTGTATAAAATCGCATCAAATAATATCAAATAATAAAGGATTTTATTAACAGTCGTGCTAAGGAGCTCGAATCTGAGCTTCCCGAATCCCCCTAATCCCAGAAACGATGTCGTTTTCGCATTTTTTTTTTTTCCTGGCTCAATCAGAAACGAAAAAGATGAAGAAGGAAGAAGGAGAAGAGAAGGAAGGAGGAGAAGGAGGAGGAGGGAGGAAGACTGGAGGGGGCCCTAATTACAGGGGGAGGAGGAGGCGAAGGCGAGGCAGAGGTGGGGGCTGCCGGAGACAACGATCGGGCTGCGGAGACGACGATTGGGCAGAGGCGGGGGCTGCCGGAGACGACGATCGAGCGAGGCGACGCCGGGTGACGCTGCGACGAGCTGTTGCGAGGACGCCGGGCGACGATCGGGTGGCGACTATGAGCCCTCTTCCCCTCTCTCTCTCTCTCTCTCTCTCCCTCTATCTCTCTCTCTCTCTCTCTCCTGAATTTTGGGAGATTCGAGGGGAGGGGTTTCGAGCTCCCAAGCTTTATTCTTTTATTAATTACAGCTTTCAAGGTTGTTGATACGTGCCATAAAATATTAAAAAAAATTATCATTTTAATATAATTTTTACATATTTTAAGATAATTTTACACATTTTAATTCACTACAATGCACTTTCTATAAATTAAAAAAAAAAAACTAACACTAATAACAATCCCTAGAACTATTTTTAGCATTTTTTAAAAAATAAAATAAAATATTGTAAAAATTCATAGGGCAAATTATATTAAATTCTGTCAAATTATCGACTATTTACACTTTATTCCTCTAATATTTTAAACTCAACAATTACTCTCTCAAACTATTTAAATTTGAATATTAAGCTCTTCTGTTAGTTATTTGTTAAATATTTAGATAAAAATTGTTAAGTGCTATGCACATAATAATTATATTAAATTTTTACAAAAGATAAAATAGGATAATTTAATCATAAAATTTAATATAATCATCATGTGTACACCACTTGATAATTTTTCATTCAAATATCTAACAGATGACTAATATAATGAATTAATGTTCAAATTCAAATAATTTGAAGAAGTAATTGTTGAGTTTAAAATATTAAAAAATAAAATATAAATGATTAATAGTTGGAAGGGGTTTAATATACTTTGCACATTTTATATTAAATCTAAAAGTTTTATTTGTCACTATAAGAATGTCACTACTTTTTTCCTAGAGAATTTACAAGATGGGTTTTTTTTATTTTTTTATTTTTAAGATAGTATTAGTATGTTAGTATAGTTAGATTACAATTGAATGGTCGCCGTTGTTCCATCAACTGAAATCCTTAACCTCTCACTCACTACAACCTAAGATGTAGCTACTAGATCATTAGGTCACACCCCAATTTCATGGCTGCCTAGGTCACGGGCATGCCACGCTACCTAGGTGGCTTGCAAGCCAAGTTGCCATGCTGCCAAGGCCGCGGGCATTCTACGCTGCCTAGGCCTCGCATAAGCCAGGCTACCAAGGATGCGCACAGGTGCATATGTTGAGTGTATAGATTAGGTTGAGCTATGAAGGTAATGGGTAAGTGGTAGCCTGAGATCTTTTTGGTAGAGTTATGATCTCTTTGTCAATAAGATCATAAATCTTATGACGGAGAGAGAATTGCAGGAATGTTTCTAAATATTTTGAATGTATTAAAATAACTGATTTCGCAACTTATTTATAGGCGTTGACGGATCTGATCGAATAGTCATGTCCCTTGATCGCATTCGATCAGATTTGACTACGGCCTGTGCTGCAACATGTTGGCCAAGGCAATGGTATGGTATGCGAAAATTTTAATTAAAAATGTTAAATATTTCAAAAGTTCTACTAAATATTTCATATAGGTGTAAAACTCACATAATATATATTCTACACTCATATGAGACATTTGGTAAAAATTTTAATAAAATTTTTAAAACGTCTAGTATTACACAATTTTAATATATTCAAAAAATAATTAAATATATTTATCTAAATAAGATAATTATTGCGTGAGTATCTAAATAAGATATTTATACCGTGAGTATACACGTGGCAGATGTTGTGTGGATTGACATTAACAGTTAAAAAATGATAACAGCATAGCAACCCTTAAAAATGAAGGAGGATCATTTTTCTTATTGGGAAGCACGACACCATCTAATGACTTGCATTAAATGTTATGGTCAACTGTAGAAAGGGTTTTTTCCTTTATGAATACGATAATGCTTAGGATTTGTTTGTTATAATTTTAAAAAAAAATTAAAAAGTTATTATTTTAATTAAGTCAAATTATCTTTATTTAAATTGTATCATCTTTTTATCACATCACTTCAAACTTAATTCATATTCAGCTCATATTTTATAAAAAATCAAAAAGTATATTTATTTAAATCATCTCAAATAACCCCTTAGTATTTCAAATTTTCATAGGTTAAAATGGCTTAAATGTCTCAAAATGATATCATTTTTGAGGTAAAATGATATCATTTTGATACATTCAAGCTATTCGAGCTATCAAGTATTTTTCTAATGAATAATACTATATGCACTACTTTGTCTAATTTGTATAATGAATGCAGTCAATAATAATATCATAACTAATATTAATACACTAGTTAATACTTTAATCGGTATATATTACACCACTGAATAACAAATTAACAAAAGCATATGACAAAAGTATTAACTCAATAATTTATATAACAAGAAAGATATCTTCAACTTCAATACGTTCTCATGAGATTAGATTGTTTGGGATATTTTAAATAAATATATTTTTTAACTTTTTATAAATAAAAAAAAAATATGGCCTAGTTTGGGTACTCTAGAAAAAGTCAAAAAATTACTAAAAAAGTTAAAAAGTTATCATTATTTATCCAAAAAAATATTAAAAAATTAATTTTACACCATCTTCCTTTTCAAACAATCATAACGGCAGGCGGAGCATTGTTGTGGGAAAAATTGCACTTGTTTAGGTGTACACATAACACGGTGTTGTTCGGCCCGTGGGGGTCATTACGGGTCCCATTTTAATAATTTGGACCGTTGAATGTGTAAAACTCGTCGAATACTATATACCTGTCAAAAATCACGCTGATCGGATTTCGGTAACTATATGATCAAATTAGTTAAAATTTATAAAATGGATAGTGTTATAGTTAACAGTTGAAAAAAAAAACTAATCCGATCAGATAGTTATCAATATCCAATCAATGTGATTTTTTAAAAGCATATAGTATTCAACAAATTCTACACATCAAACGGTTTTGATTAGCAAAACGGAACCCGTGGTAGGCCCCCACGGGCCGAACAACACCTTCAATTCATTGCCCAAAAAGCAGAGAATCATCTCCCCTCCCCCCACTCTACACCCACTGTCCCTTACCGTACAGCTAGTCCATCACTTCCATCACAATATTCTCCTACACACTTATTTATATAATTTTTTAATACACATTTTTCATAAAAAGTCAAAAAATTAACCTAAACATTCATATTTTTTTCCTCAACTTTTTAGTCTAAAAACACAAAAAATGCACTTATTTAAGACACCCTAAACAAAATAGAGAAAAAATATTAATTGATGTGACTTAAAAAAAATAAAAAGATAAAAAGATTGACTAAATTAGTGTATGCCAAATTTGTATAAAAGGGTTCAAAAACAAATTATCAAAAGCATATAATAAAGTATAAACTCAACAATCAAATAACAAGAAAGATTTCAAATAATTATAAAAGAGAAAAATTTAGGGAAAGTTGCCAAACAGTGGAAGTATTAGAAAATTATTATTGATTCATGAAAAAGGTTATGAATTTAATTATTAAAGTGTATAAAATGTATCACTTATCTGTAATTTTTTTTTAAAATCTACACTTAATTAAAAAAATTTCAAAAATTTACAAGTGAGAAGTATTTTGAAATCGACTCATTAAGCAAACAAATCAAACTTAAATACATGTTTTGAACTTATTAGCAAAATTTGCGTAACTTACTACTTGGCTATGTCCACTATAAAAAAAAAAGAAAAAAAAAAAGAAAATTGACTCGTTATATACTCATAGGGCATGATCATTCAAAAATGGTTGAGAAGGGGGGGCATAATCAATAGTTGTACGGTACAATTATTGGGAGGACAGCAATGAGGAAAAGGCAAGGTGTCTACAGGGGATCTTTTAATTATTGGGTGCTGTCTCATTTTGTTGGCCACATGGTGGTGTTTGGCAATATTGAAAGTGGTATAACTAGTATGTTTTTCATTAATTTGTTCATATGGGACTAACTTTTGGGTCTCATATACAAGGATAGGCCAGCTCAAGTCAAACCATGGATCATCTCTCTTATGTGATGAGCTTGTAAATTTTAATGTGATATTTTACAGGGGAAAATGGAAGAAATATTATTTGCATATTTGGAATAGGAGTGGTAAGGTTAATTTTGAACAATTCTATATCATTAATATCAAGGATTAGATATATTTAACATTGAGAAATGCTATAATATGCATTCGCACATTACACACAAAAAAATATATGATTTTTATGATGAAAGTTACTAAAAAAAAAATATATAACGGGCATGTGGGCCACCTTTTGTCAGATTGGAGGACTTAGCCAAACAATTTAAGATTCAAATTTATATTTTTAAGTTTATTTTTTTCACATTTCTTGTATGGACAATAGGTCAATTAGAAAGTTAGGTTTCAAACCTTAAACTCTGGTGCAACCCAAGCCTCATTCAAGCTAGTCCGTTTTGGAATACAAGCTTGGGTTAGATTGGGTAAAAATCTACTCACCAAAGCGACGTGCTTTCTGTACAAATAATGACCTGTAATGATGAGATATCATTAAATTGTTAGAATCCAAATCAAACATGTCAATGAATTTAGGTTTCCACATATATACAAGTCATTTTTCCTGTATAGTTTTGGTATCTAAAAATGGTTATTACTTTGTAGGTGATAAGTGTTGGGGGGACCTTTGTTGTGGTGGATGGATAAACATAAAGGTAGGCTTCTCTTTCAGTGGGGGTGGGGGTGGGGATGGGATGGGTTGGGGGGCTCCATGGGCGATTCGGATCCTTTGTGTTGTGCAAAGCATTTGATTTATTAAAAAGCACAAAGAGACACTAATCTCCAGCTGTTTGCAATGTTTTTGGTCCCAAAGTGATGCCATCACTCTCTCTCTGAGGGTTGGTTGAATAGAACCTAATTCAAGATGGTGACAGCATCACTACTATGCTTGCCAACCATGGTTAAATATATACTGATATAAGGTATGGTATCGGTTCGCTCGTGAAAATAGTGTTCAAGCCCTCCATTAATTAAGTTCACCAATTTTTTTTTGTTAGGTTAGGACGGTAAATAAGTTGAATTTCAAGATTGGTTTGGCATCTATGAAAAAAGATAAAAAAATCAAAAAATTATTAAAAAAGTCAAAAAGTTATTACTATTCACAAAAAGAAATTAAAAAAATAATTTTTTTAAAAAAAAGTACAAGTCAAAAAGTATATTGAAGTGATGTGCTATCTGCACTGCTGCTGGTACACATTAGACAGCAGGATACATTTCTCATGATACACAGGACAATATTGCTCAGCCTGTGGGGGCCCATCACAGGTCCCTTTTTGATAATCTGAACCATGCAATGTGTAGAAATCGTCGAGTTCTATATGCTTGTAAAAAATCATGTTGATCAGATATCGATAACTATATGATCAATTCAGTTTTGTATAAAAAAATGGACGGTACACAAAGTAATGATTGACAAAAAACTAATCCAATCAAATAGCTATCGATATCCAATCAACGTGATTTTTTATAAATATATAGTACTTGACGAGTTCTACACATTGAACGGTTCTAATTATCAAAACGGGATACATGGTGGGCCCCCACAGGCCGAACAATGCCATCCAGTCCGAACAACACCGTAGGCAATCTGGTCCTATACATCTTGCTGCCAACCGTATGCATGATGGTACCATTACTGTCAGTAGGCAATTATATATTCAGGGGTAATATGATAACTTTACTATTTTATACAATATTTTAATATACATTTTTTTGTAAAAAGTTAAAAAATTATCCCAAATAACAATCTTTTTTTCTTTTATTTTTTAGTCTAAAAAATCAAAAAATACACTTATTTAGTTCATTCTAAACAACCCCTGTATATTTAGAGTTGTTTATTAAGATTTTAATGAGTTTGAATTTAATAAAAACTTAATGAATTGAACTCAAGTTTGAATTCGTTCACGAGGCTTAACGACTCAAAAAAAAATTTATACTTGCATATGAGAATAAAATTACAATTGAAATTTTGATTATACAATTATATATGCAGTATATATAAACATACTATAAAAATATATATATATTTAAAAAAAGTCAATATTTTACCAAAATAATAATATCTACCACCACTATTATAAATGTATTATCTATAATTAACTATTATTTACATATAAATACACTAATAGTAAACCCATACTATGCATGGAGAAAAAATAAATAAATTTAATTATAAATTTTTTCATAAAAGCCTAAGTGATTTATTTTTTTTGTTTCAGTGTTACACTAATAATATGATTTATATAGAATGTTCTATGTGTTGTTAAAATAAAATTTTGAAAATTGATTAATGTAATAAAAAAATCTTATTTTGCAAAAATTACAATTTTGATTGGTAGCTCGATTTTCCCTCCCCCGAATCCCCCTAATTTCCGTTTTAAGTAAACTGTTTTTTTTTTTTTTTTATTTTCACTTGCCTTGCATTTTTTTTTTTACCCAAAATGGCAGTTTCGGGGGATTCGGGCTCCCCGGCCTCGAGCTCCCCTGCTTTTCCCCAAAAATTAATACAAAAAAGTTTTGTGCACACAATCCATGTGCACCGAATCCCCCGAATTGCCTTTTTAGGCTTTTTTTTTTTTTTTTTTTTTTTCTTTTGCCTTGTGTTTTTTTTTTTTTCTTGCCTGAAATGGAAATTGTGTGCATTGTGTGCACACAATTTCGAGCTACCAAACAAAACCCAAATTAATATTACATTTTAGCGTAACCACATTCGTTCAGTCGAGTCACCAATATGAATATTCAAAACAGCAGTGCTAGGTCCCCCGAAATGGGGGACCCCGAATCCCCACAATTGCCACTTTTAGTTAAAAAAACAAAAAAAAAAAAGAAAAAAGAAAAGAAAAACAGTTTCCAAAAAAGAAAATTAGGGGGATTATTTTTAGGGGGACAAATCATTTTTGTATTCAAAAGTAGTGTTGGAGTGTTCATAAACTAAATATTAAGGGGTTGTTTGGGGTGTCCTAAATAAGTATATTTTTTGTCTTTTTAGACTAAAAAATGGAGGTTGAAAATATGGATGTTTGGGTTAATTTTTTGACTTTTTATGGAAAAATATGTAATAAAAAATTGTACAAATTGATTTGTAGGAAAAAATTCGACTTAGGAGTTGTGCACCCGTAATTGTTAACTTTTAGTGAATAGTGTTAACTTTTTAACTTTTTGAGTAACTTTTTGACTTTTTAACTTTTTGGCTATATGCCAAACTTAGCCTAACTATAAATTGAAAATTTATCTAAACTAAAATTTTAATTTAAGTTGGAAAGATATTTATAATAAAATGTTCAATACACTTTTAGTTGAATGTCAATTTTACATTAAATTTTAATATTTTTTATTCATTTAATCATTAATAAAATAGTATAATAGTTTCAGTTGTCATGGTGTTAACTACTGAAATTGATGACTTTAAAACATTAATCAAGTATGTATTTATCTCATTAAATTAATTATACTAAAGGTTATTTTAGGAAGATTGTTATAATGAGCTTTTTGATGAAAATCAGCTTATAAGTAGCTTTTTTATGAGAGAGGAAGTGATTTATAATCTGGAAAGTGAATTATAACCCACTTCAAAACATTAAAATGGTTACACTATTCAATAAAATTTTGTTAAGTAAAATTACATTACATTAGAGTAATAATTTTTTATTTATAATAAAATCATATCGTGCTATAAATAAAATTTATATTTTGGGAATGAATTTAATAAAAATGAATTTTAATTTGTAAACTCATTCTTAATCAATCCTTTAGATTGAAACTCATGTACGGACTTATTTTTTAAGTTATATAAACTAATGTATGGGTTTTAAGTTTCTATATTCTTAAATTAACCCTTTCATAATTAAAAAAATATCTAAAAATCTTGTTATAACAAAGAAATTAAATTTTAAATATTAATATAATGTCAATTATTTTAATAAAAATTCAAAATATTCAAAATCTTATAACAATGAATATTGTATTAGAGTGTATTATATATTAATTTTAATTTTATAATATATTACATCAGTTACTTTGTAATTTTAATAAATAAATAACATTTCTGAATATATTTAGTCTAACACACGTAAGAAAAGCTAGTATATTTATTAATGAGTTTTAATTTGATTGGTTATAATTTTGAAACTTGTTAAAATTTAAAAATAAATTATATTTTAGTGTTAATTAACTTGTGCACGGGTTTTATATCATGCTATGATTTTTGCTTCCATTACGGATGATTTTTTTATGAATATTTTCAGTTTATAGCACGAATTTATAAATTAAATTGCAAAGATTTTAACTTCTAACAAAAAAATTTATTATGAAATTGTACTACACGTAATATTTTTCATAGTAACCAATGATTAAATGACATGTGTGCTTTTATATTTAAAAAAAACATACATCGTCCATGTTACGCGCAATATTTTTCATAGTAAGAGCTTATTTATAAATAAAAATATAATAAATTGAATTATTTTTTAGTATAAATAATTCAAAAATATTATAATGTAATATATCCATTTTTATACAAACATTACCATATTGATAATAAATCATTAAAATAAATGTGTTTTGAAATTAATTACAATTCAAAAATTAATTTACTTTCCAAATTGAAGTGATTTGATAATTATTCCTGTATGAATTAAATAATCAATTATTAACTAGATTTGAAACGTAATCAACCAATGATTGACTGACATGTGTATTTATATTTCATAAACTAAATAAAATTGAAAATTTTGTATTAAGAGTTTCAAGCTCAAAGATTTCATAATGTTTTTTTCTTATATTATATAATTTAGCAATTATTTACATTTACATTATTTAAATATATAACTAACATATTTATCCTATTTTGTATACATATTTTCATATTATTTAATATATTAATAATATATTTATTCTATTATTTAAAGGGAGCTTTTTCCATAAATCCATCTTTAATTACTTATGTTCCATTCAACCCATATTCTTTTTGACTATTTCATTAGGTCCTATATGAGATAAGAAGACCAAAATATCATTTTCATCTACTTATGTTCTATTTAGTTCATATTATTTTCTTATGTTTCAAAAAGTCCTATGTGTGACATAATTACCAAATACCCCTAATGTGAATGTTCACCCGTCAATGTGAATATTCATATCGTCAATGTGTAGAGGCCCGGCCCGTGTACAATGTGAATATTCACATTGACATGTTAACATTCACATCGATAGGAGTGTAAAATTAGCCCGTGGCCTAGGGCGAGCCCGGTCCGGCCCATGACAATGTGAATATTCACATTGACATATTAACATTCACATTGATAAGACTGTAAAATTGGCCTGCGACCCGTGGGCGGTCCGAAGCCCGTAAGCTTCCCGGGGCGAGCCCGACCCGGCCCGTAACAATGTGAATATTCACATTGACATATTAACATTCACATTGATAGGAGTATAAAATTAGCCCCCGGCTGAGGCGAAGCCCGTGACAATGTGAATATTCACATTGACATGTTAACATTCACATTGATAAGTGTGTAAAATTAACTCGCGTTCCATGGGTGGCCCGAAGCCCGTGGGCGGCCCGGGGCGAGCCAGGCCCAGCCTGACCCGTGACAATGTCAATATTCACATTGACATATTAACATTCACATTGATAGGAGTGTAAAATTAGCTCGCGGCCCGTGAGAGGCCCGAAACCCGCCCGCTGCCCAGGGCGGGCCCCGCCCGGCCCGTGACAATGTGAATACTTACATTGACATATTAACATTCACATTGATAGGAGTGTAAAATTGGCCCGTGTCCCCAAGACGACAACTGCCTGGTGGGCTGGGCACGGGCCTAGGCTTAGGCTAAGCCTGGCTGGCCATTTTTTTTTAATTCTTTTTAATTTTTTCTACCAAAATTTTATTATTTTCTACCAAAAAAAAACATTGTGCCTCAGGTGGGCTGGGCCTCGAACCGAGCCTTGAATGGGCCTTAAGCGGGCCGATGGGCCGGGTCGGGCCGGGCTTCAAAGTGATGGCCTAGGCCCTAGCCTAGGGTCTCGGACATGCTCGGGACCGAACACAAACGAGCCTACCCCGGGCCATGGGCGGGCTTTGAGCAGCCCACGGGCTGCGGGCCAATTCTACATTCCTATCAATGTGCATGTTAACATGTCAATGTGAATATTCACATTGTCACAGGTCGGGCCAAGCCCGCCTCGGGTTGCGGTCGAGCTTCGAGCCGCCTACAGGCTACGGGCCAATTTTACATTCTTATCAATGTGAATGTTAACATGTTAATGTAAATATTCACATTGTCAACGGGCCGAGCCGGGCACTCCCCGGGTCGCAGGCGGGCTTTTGGCCGCCCATGGGCTGCGAGCCAATTTTATACTCTTATCAATGTGAATGTTAACATGTTAATGTGAATATTTACATTGTCAACAGTCGAGCCCGCCGCCACCGCCGTGGGAGGGTTTCGGCGACCACGCGGGCTAATTTTATACTCTTATCAATGTGAATGTTAACATGTCAATGTGAATATTCACATTGTCAACAGGCCGGGCCGGGCCCGTTCCGGGTTGCCCACAGGCCGTAGGCGGGTTTTGGGTAGCCACGGGGCATGGGCCAATTTTATACTTTTATCAATGTGAATATTAACATGTCAATATGAATATTTACATTGTCAACGGGCCGGACCCGCCCACAGGCCGTGGACGAGTTTCGGGCAGCCACAAGGCGCAGGCTAATTTTACACTCCTATCAATGTGAATGTTAACATGTCAATGTGAATATACACATTGTCAACGAGTCGGGCCAGGCCCACCCTGGGCCACGGGCAGGTTTTTGGCTGCCCACGAGACGCTGGCCAATTTTATACTCTTATCAATGTGAATGTTAACATGTTAAAGTGAATATTCACATTGTCAACGGGACGGGCCGGGCCCGCCCCAAGCCGGCGGCAGGCTTTTGGCCGCCCATGGGCCGCGGATAAATTTTATACTCTTATCAATGTGAATATTCACATTGTCAACGGCCCGGACCGGGCCCACCCCGAGCCGCCCATGGACTGCGGGCGTCTTTCGCGCCGCCACGGGACGCGAGCCAATTTTACACTCCTATTAATGTGAATGTTAACATGTCAATGTGAATATTCACATTGTCAAAGGGCCGGACCCGCCCCGGCTCGCTGACCGGTTTCGGGCCATTCACGGGCCAATTTTACATTCCTACCAATGTGAATTTTAAAATATAAATGTTCACATCATAAATTGCTAACCGTTCAAAAAATATTTATAAGGGTATCAAAATTAAATATAAGGGCATAAGTGTCTAAGAAAATAGTGTAAATCAAGAAAAAGGACTTTATGGAATAAAACTATACATACATAGGACTAAATGGGTTAAAAAATTCCTCATGGACTTCTTGGACTAAAACACTTCTAAATAGGATTTATCAATAATTTTTCTTTATTTAAATAAATGTTAAACGAGCCCAACTTTAGTATATTCAGGGCCAGACCTGGGCATAGGCCCACAAGGCTATAGCCTAAAGCCCCTCAAAATAAACTCAAAAAAGGAAACCCCCTCCTATTATAGTTTAGTGTAATATACTAGGTATATTTTAAGTTCAAAAAAATTAAAGAATACCTAAACTAACTTAAAATAAATTGACCTATTAAAGAATTAAAAGGCCCATTCAAAAAAATTAGCATTGTTATCCATTGAAAATAGACTAAAAAAAAAGGCCTCTCCTATTATAGTTTAGTGTAATATATTAAGTATATTTTAAATCCAAAAAAAAAAATTAAGGAATGCCCAAATTAACTTAAAATAAATTGATCTATTAAAAAATTAAAAGACTCATTTAAAATAATTAGCATTGTCATTCATTGAATATGATTTTGCAAAAAAAAATTACAGTATGCAAGTATTATTCATTTATTTGCTTCTAAAAATGCAAGAAAAGCGAAGATCAAGTGATACTTATTAGTTGTTGTAATGTAATACTAAGTATTTTTTGTGATTTTGACACAAATCTTTTATCCTTTACTTTCATTTTTTTTTTCAATGAAAAAAACAAATGTGAAGGGCCCCAGAAATTTATTAGTTGATTATCGGCTTTGGACCCCAGAAATCTCAGGACCGGGCCTGAGTATGTTTGGATTTGTTTATTAATATTTTAACAAGCTCGAGTTCAAACTCAAACACTATAAAAATTTTATGAATCGAGTTCAAACAAACTTGTACCAAGCCAAACTTAAGTCTATTCACAAATGATTCTGTTCATTTACAAGCCTAGTCACAACCTTAGACACAAGCCATATCCAACAGGTAAATGAGATGAGCTAATGTGTTAAATAAATTTCAATAGTTTTTTTTATTAAGAAGTATATAAAATTTATGTGATGACAAATATTAATTTTTTTTCATTTTATGTCAAGCATAAGTGGGATTAATGTCATGCAAATAGAGCTTGTTGTGTAAAGAATTTTGGTACACATGATGTAATTGATGGGTGGTTTTTTTTTTTTTTTTGATCGGAAGAGATATTTCATTTAATAAAGTCAAAATAGCAATTACAAGAGTCCATAAAACCCAAAAACTTACACCAAACAAAGAGAAAATAATGCAAGAAGCACCAAGGAAGAAAACTACGAAAATATTCAGACGTACATAACGTACTCGTGCTCGTACTACGATGCAGAGTCAATCATAAAGTTCGACAATAGAGCATGTCCGAAATAAATCATAGATCCCAACTACAATAAGGGTAAGCTAAACAAATATGCACAGATGGACTCTAAGAACCAAACAAACCCAGAAAACACAAACTGTGGAAAGAAAATCAAAAAACAAACAAAGAAAAAACCAAACAAGATAGACCCACAACCAAGCAAAACTGGCAGCAGCGTCAGCAAATTTGGCGAGGGAGAAGACCGGCAAGGAAGAGGCGGCGGAGAAGAGTTGGTGAAGGCGGTGGCTAAGGCGAATTCGGCGTCGGCAAAGGAGGGAGGAAGAGAAGGCGATGATGACGATGGAGAAGGCGGCGATGGAGAGATGAATCCGACCGGCAAGGAAGAGAAGGCGGTGGCTATGGAGAAGACGGCGGTGCAAAGGCAATGAAGGCGCGGATCTAAAAAGGCCACTCCCGGAGTGAATAGGTGAGGGAAAACACCTTACAAAGGAGGGAGAGGATGGAAGGCAAAGCTTCCAAGTTATGGGAAAGAGCAAAAGAGGGGTAGGGGGAGGGGAGAGAAGGCTGGAAGGCCGCCGGAAACCCCTCCCCCACCACCACCAGCCACCAACTCGGGAAACCCTAGGGGAAGAAAAGTTTAGAAAGAGAAGCTCTCAAACTAGAGAGAGAGTTTAACCTTATGTGGTTCAGCACATCAAAATAAACATTAAATTATGCTTAAATCCTTTAGAATAATGGCAAAATTAGGTATTGATTAACATGGACAATTGTGAAATTAAATTAATTTAATTGTTAAATTCTTAAATTAATTTTGATAAAAAGATTGATGGATAATATGACTAAATGAGAATTAAAATGAAATTGAAAAATTGAATTGACAATTAAAATTAGGATTTGAGATATTAATTTTGAAAAAATCTTAGAACAAAAATTCACCATGAGTCATATAAATAAGATTTAACATCAGTCATCAATTGCAATCCGGGTTGAACTATCCAATATTTCACAATTACAAATTTGAAACATTGATCAAGAGGATTGTCACATTCAACGCATAGGCATGAATCATCTCAAGTAGAATGAGTCGTTCGCTCTAAACTACGGTAGCAACACGACTTGTCTCTAGTAATATGACTCGTCTCATACTTTGAACACAAACACAAAGAAAACGAATGCATGAAAAGCATTTAACAATCACATAAAGTAAAATACTTAAAAAGATGAAAAGAAATATTATTATAAACTTCTAAAACATCCATATATTTGTTCAAACCATTACACAATCAAAACCTAAGAAAAATCTCTTTATATGGCTAAGGTTTTATTAAAACTCTAGAAAATGGAAGACTAGCTACTCATAAAGGAGTGGGAAGAGGTATAGGGGGAAATTACCATAGAAGACATCCTTGAAACTTCAAGCTTTTCTCTCTCCAAACCCTAGCCTTTCTTTTTCTTTGAAAAAATATCAGAACCTTCTCCAGCTTTCTTTTCTTCTTTTTATACCTTGCAGGCCTCAAAATAGGTTTAGAAAGTTACGAATGCAAAACGAGATTGGGCTACACATGCAGGAAATGTCACCGCACTTGTGGAAAAACCCTCCACACATAGTCGATTTTTCAGAATGAGTTGAATTTCAAAACGAGAGGCCGCAAAAAAATTCATTTTTATTGCTCATTTTGTACTTCAAACGCATTCAATCTGATTCACATCAAACACTAGTAAAATGTACAAAATTACATCAAGAAGAGGGTTAAAAAAACTCAATTGTCGACTTCAATGTTATACATTTCGGCCTCAATCAGTAACATATTGAGATAACCAATAACAAAAGTAACTTACGCTTCTAATAATTTAAGCATTTAACAAAGTAATAAGTGATCAATAATCTAATTACAGTATAATAAAATTATCATTCTCTCTAATAACTTAAGCATTTAAATGAATCAGTAATCAATGACTTCTTTTTTTGGTCAATAATATGAAAGAAATAAACAATCTAACAAAGACGTTCAATAAAGAATAAATTATCATTTTTTGCATTTAGTAACGATTGACTTTCTGAACTATCAAATAAAAGTACGGAAATGCAGTTAATTAAGAGCATTTCAAGATGGTTAAAAAATGTGTTATATGATAAAAAAGTGTGAAAAGTGAAACTCATTTGTTTGTGTAAAGTGTTGGTTAGTTTAGAGAGTGTGTAAGCACTCCAATGGTATGGTTATGTGTGTGTTAAAGTGTATATTATGTAAACATAAAAAACAACTATATACAATAAAATAACAATTTTTTTTCCAAAGTAAGATGGCCAAAAATGAAAAAGGCAAAAATGGTACAGGCAGGAGGCACTCTCTCTCCTTCGATCAGTGTGTCCCTTCTATGCTTGCTAAGTGTGTAGTCACAGTTGGCGAGCAAGTTAACAAATTTCTTAGCTAACAATACAGATAACCACACCATTGGAGAAGAAATAAAAGTATTACTTTGCTAACTGACGCCAATGGGCTCTAAAAATGCTCTAACTAAACAATAATAGTAGAGAAATATGATTTATTATGTACACCATCTTTGTATAAACAATATGCCATTGTCTAATAGGCCACCTGCATAACCTAAGATTTTCAAAAATAAATATGGAGTCTGACTCAATTACTAAAATGAATTATTTTGAAATTTACAGTCTCGATATTGGTTTACATTTTTAAGGTAGGGTCACATTTGACCTATCGATGTAGAGTAGAACACGAATACTTGGACGTGTTCTAAACCATGTATATCAATTAAAATTATGACAAAAAAATCAAATTTAGAATCTCAATGCGATTTCAATCTCATTTTAATGTGAGGTTAGATCACAGATCACCTCTGTATATGTTCTTCTCTGTAATGAAGATCCTGATAAGTGGAATAAGATGCTATTGTTCTTATCAGAAGGTATAAAACTAGAATAGAATAAGAATTCGCAAGTGTGTTCTTAAACATATAGAAAGTCGTGTTGTTCTAAATCTGAGAAACAAAAACAGTTGAAGAAGAAGCAAGCAAAGGTAGTTGATGATGTGAATTCTAAACCACAAATTCGACTGGTTTAAGCTGAAACATGCTGGCAAAATTCCATCTATCTATGTGTATGCGCTTTATTAAGGAATGTGCTTACTCTTTTGTTCACAAAACATTCTCCAAAAACAGAATAAGCATTTGACAATTCTAATTCCAAAGCATCTGATTCCTAGAGTACGCCTTTAAACATGATTTTTTTTTCATGATTTTTTTTGGAAAAATATTTGTGCTATATACCCGGAATTTGTATCTTGAGAATAAGTTTTATAGTATAGATTTAAAGTTGATATGATGTGGGTCACACTCAAAATAAATATGTTTCACTCATGTGGCTTTTTAAATAATTTTTTTCAATAATTTTTTATCGGTATATAGCGTTATTGAAAATTTTAAAGTAAATTAAAATTTTCACTCAATTTTAACTCATGTTTCAATACTTCTTCCTGTCATCTCATTGTTTAAAGTTTCCGTGAAAGTTGAAATATGAGAAATTAAAGTAGAATTTAAGTGAAAGATAAAAGTTAACAAAGTATATTTTGTCATATAAATTTTTTCTCTAATGCCCATAAATTGTGTTCTTGTGATGGTAATCTACTACTATTTTAAAAATCTAAAGAGTACATATATGTTTTCTACTTTTTTCGTATACTGAAAATACTCGCCCAAATTGTCACGACCCAAACCTGCCCCTATGGGTTTAACATCGTAACCAGCTAGTAACCCGTGATTACCGAATGCCTGCTTAACAGTAAAGACAGTAATACAGAGTAAAGGGGCTGGCGGAAGTCAAAACAGTAAATAAAAGATATCCAACGAGCTGTGACAATCTGAATGCAAAAAGACTTTTTATAAACATGCCACATTGATAACCAAAACATATGTACATGCGACATATACACAAACAACCATGTCAGGGACCAAATCCCTAACTAAAACTGTACAGTCAAGTCTTAAGCGTTTATTACAGGATAAGAACAAAAAGGAGGAATCTAAACACCCCAAAACAGCCGTGGCTTGAATGCACTAGGAATCTCAAGGTGAGGCACAATGGTTGGCTTTGACAAAACAAGAGCTAATCCGACGCTCCTAGCTCCGGTCCGATGCCTGGACACCTACATATATATATAAACAGTAAGCTAAAGCCCAGTGAATAACAGCAGTGTAAAGAGGTTAAGAATGAATGTCCTTTCAGTAATTAAACAGTCAATTGCATCAGTAAATCAGTTATTTAGGACCATAGTAGTCACATGTGGTACATTTCATAGCAAAACAGTACAGTAGGTCTTAACAGACCGAACAGTCAGTTGATGGCCATCATAATAGTAAACGGTAATAGTTCCAAACATGGGAACTGACAGAGATCTTCGTGGCGATAAAGAATAAAGACAAAGAATAAAGAAATTACTGTGGATACCATGAATACAGTTTACAAATAGGACAAACATTCATTCATTAAACAATAACGTTTCAGTAAGCAGAACAGTTGATCATTCAAAAGATAATCATAATTGAACATATCTTTACAACATTGTTACTCACAGAGCACTGGGCTATAGACAAGCTAATGAGCATCCTCGGATGCCAACCCTACAGTTGCAGAATGAACACATACTAAGTTACACGTTCGGGATGACAACTTAGCCCCTATCTTGACTTTGTGTGGTTCTATATCAATATCATCATTAAGATGCCTTAAACTAGGCCTAGGAATGCCTATGATGGAATGAGGATGCAAAGATGCACTTTAGAACACTTTTCAAAATTTTTGCTGAAACAAGGGTCTCGCTCGAGCGTGGTTTTCTATGCTCGAGCAAGCTTTTCAAAACAGAGGGGTCGCTCGAGCGTGGACTTCCTCGCTTGAGCGGTCTGTAAAAAATGCAAGAAGTGCTGGATGTTGAAAATCTCCGCTTGATGCTCGCTCGAGCGTGAGACACAGTCCTCGCTCGAGCGTAGGTTCCTTTGCTCGAGCGTGCATCTGTACACGCAGAAAACCTGAGAGCTTGCAATCTACGCTCGAGCCAGCATTCTTTCGCTCAAGCGGAGCTCTGTACAAAAGATAGTCGCTCGAGCGTGGAAGCCAAAATCTGGAATTTCCAGATTTGCCTCCCAAGCTCAAACCAAGCATTCAACACATCAAAACTCAACCTTTTGGGCCCATTTTCTAGAAAACACTTGAAAACTCATACTATAACATATTTTGAAAATCAATTTTGTAAAATCAAGCCCAAAGGTAAGCCAATTGAATACCAATTTCAAAGAAACTTGAAGAACAATGCAAGAACATTACATGCAAGTGTTCTAATGAATTCCAATGCTCCAAAACATAACTAAATGCAAGGTTGAGCTCAAAACTATGGTGGATTCATGGACCACAACCAAAATGTGGACATGCATGTGAAAATTCATGAAGAACAACCTCAAAATCCAAGAATATGTACATGCATGCATGAATGGACTCTTAATTCAACACTTTAAACAAATTCTTGACTTAGATCACTAATTTTCCCATGAATCATGCAAGAACAACTTAAATTCACAACCAAGAAGGTGAATCATTTACCTTAAGTCTTGAATTCCAAATGTGCTAACTCAATTTTGCAATTAACCTTCAAATCTTCTAAGTTCAAGCAAGAATTCTAGATGAGCTCAATTTTTCTCCCAATTCACTCTCCCTCACGGTTTTGGTCTCCAAATGAGATGAGGAATGATATGTCTAAGTATATGAATTAAGCCTCAATATGCTAATGAAAGTGGCCCACTAAATGGTACAACATGTAAATACTTGAACCAATGTGATTTAATATTATTTAATCTAATTTAATCAATTTAGTCATTCCAAATTAAGTTTCAATTAAATCTACCATAAAATCACATAAATCCTAATTAGCACATAACACTAATCAATTTCTGATTCGGCCGCCGATAAGGCCTTCAATTTGCAATTCGAAATTAAAACACGAACAGATCGTTTAATAGCAAACAGATAGAAATGCAATTAAAGCAACATACTCATGTAATCAGTTCAAAATTTCAGTACGATCAATTACTTATCATGCTTAATCACAGATTAGCACTAATCAGAGGTGAGGGTTGTCACACAAACTTATTAAACATCACCTAACAACCTACATATACCGAACAAGCAAACACCTTCCAGAATTTAAACACCTTCAAAAATATCAAACACCTTCAAACTTCGTAATATGATTATTTTTTTCATAACTCTACTACTTTTCAACTGTTCTTCTATTTCGAAAATGGAAAAAGATCCGGACCCCCTTTTCCCCCCACCCCCTTGACTTCCTCTCTCTCTGATTGGTCAGGTTTTCTTTTTTTTCTTTTTTTTTTCCTTCTCCTTCAATCACCACCCGCCACGTGTGTGTGGGGGGTTGTGATTGGAAGGGGTCTCTATCAAAGCCCTTTGAAAATACTCTACTAATAATTGGATTTGAATGAAACGACAAACATGAAGCATTGTCACATCTGAATGACAAAGTATGTACAAATTGTTGCTTACATCTATCTACTACTATAACAAGAGAGTGGCTTATCTGTAATTTACCAAAAAATTAGACGGTCCAATTTTGTGAATGAGATGATGCCACTTCATCATTTTGTCTATTCAATGATTTAGATTTGAAAAAATAAAAATAAAAATTAGTGTGTTTGGTTTGAGTTTTTTGAATTAAGTTTTTTAAAAACTGAGTTTTATGGTTTTCGTATTTTTTTTTTTTTTAGTGAATATTTTTAAAATTTTAAACATTTTTTTTACTTTTTTAGATGTACCTTACTTAGATGTATCTAAAAAGTAAAAAAATTATGAAAAAATATTTTAAAAAATACATAAAAATACAAAAAATGTACTGAATTCTCGTTTTTTTTTTATATTTTTGGTATTTAGTGAATTTTTAAAAGGTTTTTTTTCACAATTTTTTTACTTTTTAGGTATATTTATGTTAGCTATGTCTAAAAAGTAAAAAAATTTTGCTTAAAATATTAAAAAAATTCAGCAAAAACAAAAAAATACAGAAAACAAGAAAGTAGAATTTTCTTAAAAGTGTTTTTTAAAAAACCTAACCAAGCAAGTACCATAGCTAGAGCAGCATCATTCTGTTTTGTCTCTCGTACGCATCATGTTCGGCGACGTCCCTTTTTGTTGTTGCCTTTTCTTCCCTCACACATAGCTAGAGCAGCATCATTCCTTGCCATACACCCATCCCTCACCCATTTCACCACATAAAAAATAAACACCTTCGTTGAATATGAAAAGACAAAATAATTGAATATATGAATGGTTGCACCAGAGCATAGGTTGCAAATTAGTTGGAGAAAGTTTGATTAATACTTAATAAGATTAGTTAGAATATGGCAGTCATGACGCACATCAAAAGTTGTTGAAAGAAATTGCATCAACTAGTTGCCTAAGACAAAGGTCGAAGTCCAGATCTCGAGTAAAGGTGAGATGTTTTGATTGGCAGCAACAGGTGGAGACAACACAGTTGTGAGTGAGCGGAGAGGAAGTTGTGCAATAAAGAAAAGTGATTTATCAATGGCGAGAGGTTGCCATGAGGTTCAGAGATGATGGTACCAACATCGTCATCTAATTCAAGAGCCATTACGACATATCGCCGTTGACGAGTCGTACCTTCTCGACGTGATTGATCGAAGAGTTTCTCAAACGCTCTCTAAAAAATTGGATTTAAGATGGATTTCATGTTCGCCTGAAACCACTGTACGATAACTACCTTCGCAAAAAACATTCATTTATTCAAAAAGAGAATGAGAAATTAGACTCCCAAATTTAATTATTTATAAATATATAATTTATTTTATAGTCATATTGAAATTCAAAATTTAAATTTATTTAAGATTGAAAGTTTCTTTTTTCTTTTATTTATTTATTATATTTATTATTATTTTAATTTCTATTTTTTTTTTTAAAAGTTAGTTTGTTGTTAGAGTTTGAAACCAATCAGTGTGCTTGGTTTGAGTTTTTTGAATGAAGGAGTTGTTTGGGATGATCTAAATAAGTACACTTTTTGTCTTTTTATGAAAAGATGTGCAGAAAAGTAGAAAGGTGATATGATAGAAAAAAGATAAAAAGATGGATTATTTAGGGGATCCCAAACCATCCCTAAGTTTTTTCAAAACTCAATTTTTTGGTTTTCGTGTTTTTTTGTTTTTAGTGAATATTTTTAAAATTTTAAATATTTTTTTTACTTTTTTAGATGCACCTTACTTAGATGTATCTAAAAAATAAAAAATTTGTGAAAAAATATTTTAAAATTTTAATAAATACATAAAAATAAAAAAAAATGTACTGAATTCTCGTATTTTTTTTGTATTTTTGGTATTTAGTGAATTTTTAAAAGGCTTTTTTCACAAATTTTTTACTTTTTAGGTATATTTATGTTAGGTATGTCTAAAAAGTAAAAAAAAAAATTGCTTAAAATATTAAAAAAATTCAGTAAAAACAAAAAAACACGAAAAATAAGAAAGTAGAATTTTCTGAAAAATATTTTTAAAAAAACACAACCAATTTGATTAATAAATTGTTTTTAATTGAATAGGTTTATGTTTATATCTCTTATCAAATTGGCTCAAAAAAATATGGTCACTATTTATATATATATATAATATAATATAATATAATCTAAAAGGGTCAAATTTAGACTCAAACCAGTGCCCTAGTTAGAACTTACAATCAACATGCTTTTATTTATTTTATAAAAAAAAAAAAAGAAATATAGAGTTTAATATATAAACAAACTCTACCTTGAAGACAAAAAAATTTCATTCTCTCTTTGTAATTCGATATGGTTGCATAAAAAAATTATTATTTCCTATTTTCTATTCAGATACACCTATTACTCACAATAATAAAAGGAAAAAATCAAATGATGGCCAAATATCATGACTAGAACTTAATGGTGCAAAAGTAAATCCATTACATTAATTTTTTGATAAATTTTAACATATTATTACTTATGATTCATATAAAAGATTTTGATAATATAAATTGACAGTAAAGTTGTGTGTGAGTGAATTTCCGATCACACTGCCCTCCTTAGTGATTCAGCGGAAGAGCACAGCAGTGGATGGCTCCTCAGAATCGCAGACAGAAGAAAAGACTCCGGCGGTGGTTCTTCCACCCGGGGGCACTCCGACGATCAAGTCAGTATATCTCTCAAAGATAAATCAAGTGCTAAACTCACAAGCTTGAGTATCAAAAAGCATACCTTAGACCCATGGGGGTGCCTCTCTTTTATAGCCAACATAAACCTAGTCCCAATAGAAGCCTAACTTCTATGGACTCAGGATTACTACTAATCTGGGACTCCCAGTGGGATCAGGATAAACTCTCTAAGAGTCTTATCTTTACCCAAACTGAAGTCTTCTCCCAATCTAGGACTCTTGTCCACATCCAGGTTGAGTTCCCTCTTCATTCTAGGACTCTTGTCCCCGATCCGCTTATCTCGGATTCCGATATCTTCGGAGGTAACCTCGGCACTCCGAGATAACCTCGGCACAACTACCATGACACGTGGGATCTCGGCTGACACTTCGGTGTCACCTCGGCCGCGTGTTGGTACTCAGAAAATACATCCCCACAACTGCCCCCTAGGTTCTATTACCTCAGCATTCTGAGGTGATGGAACCTATCTTCGAACTTTTCTCGTACATCGGCCTAAGAATTTTCTAGCCGAGATTATTCATTTCAGGCCGACATGTCCTCTTCAGATTCAAATCAATTCCCTTACGCGTATGAGCTGTCATGCACCAATTTTCAACCGTTCTACTGACGCGTTTTTCCCTTATATTTGGTCTGGCGCTGCGAGCCGTCCTTTCTTTGCTTGCGCCGTCTGACGCATGCGTTATCCCAGGCGTAATAATTGCTGTTTTGTTTTTTTTTTTTTTTTTTTTTTTTGCCGCCGTTTCAAATTTTGGCAAAAACGATTCCCTCTCTCTTTCTCCTTCACTTTTGCATTTTGAATCTCCTTGCTTTCTTTCTCTCTAAAACTTTTTCTCTTTCAATTCTGCCATTACTCTTGCCCGAAGCCCTGCAACTGCCTCCATCTGCCATTTCTGCGAATCTCTGAAGCTCTTGCCATCTTTAAGGTCCATTATCTATCCTCGGCGAAGCTTCATCCCGGCCTCACCTTTTTCTGGTAAGCCACCGTTCCCTTCTTTTCCCAGTTTTTGCTTATTTCTGAGATTTCTCGTTACTTGATTGTTCTGTACCTCATCTCATTATTTTGTTTATACTGCGAATATTTATACCGTTTCACCTCTGTTTTTGGCCTTCCACTCTTTCGTGGTCTTGAATCTGAGACTTCTTTTTGCTTTCCTGTTTTCCAGATTTTCTTCCCTTCATACTCATTATTCGTAGATTTAGGCTTGGGATTTGCTGTAGAACCTTCAATCTTTCAGGAAAAACTGAAACCAACTTCCCCAACATACACATAGGTTAAGCCGAGGTCCTAAGAGCCCTTTAGGAATACTCTGTTTCTGTAGTCGAACACTTGTTTATCTCAAGACCATGGGTGTGTGGAGGGATAGAGTCAATACCCCAACCAAGCTTCAAAACTTTAGGCAAGAATTTTCCATACCAGAGGATGTCCACCTCAGACTAGCTGAGGAGAAGGACTCCATTATGCCCAATGGTGATAAAATGCCTTTCCCTGTAGTAGCCTTCATCCAGTGTGGACTTAGGTTCCCTCTAGATCCCCTCTTCCGCGAAGTCCTTCACTACTACACCCTGAACCCCATGCAACTTTCCATTAACGCCTTTAGGACACTCAATGGAATAATAGCCTTAGCTCGGCAGGAGAACGTTAGGATCACCCTAGCCGACATCCAATATTGCTACACAATGTGCCCCCTGAACCTTAAGGAAAAGGGTTATGTCTACTACCTCAAGCCGAGGTCTACTGCCTATAAAATAGTAGCCGACCTTCCAGACTCCAACAAAGGGGCTGGAGATGATTACTTGATCGCTTCGAACCGAATTTGCCCCAGATGAAGAAGTTCAACTCTTCCTCTTCCTCGAGCGGTCAAGGAGGGCAAGGGTAAGAGCCCATCATTAATCGCTAATTGTTGTTTCCTTCAATTTTTCCAAATTTTATCTGCTTCTAATGTTGTGTTTCTTTTTTGCAGACGCAAATTGACCTCCCAAGGACTTCCGCCAATCCTATTGTCTGGGAAAGGTTTGAAAAGTTCTTGGACCTCCTCTCGAAGCGCAAAGCTCCCCGGTGTTAAATTTCATCCTTCTTATACATCCAAATTGGCCGACGTCAAGAAGAAGAAGAAGAGCGCTTCTCCATCAATCGCTTCTCAGCAATGCCGCTTCCACATCCGAGCCACCGATCATCCATCAAGCTCGACTCCAAAGAACGCCGACGAAAAGCTTGTTAAAATGTACCGAGATGGAAAAACCAACGAAAGTGGTCTTGAACCTCTTGCCGATCTTCCAGACGACATGGATGATGCGCCTCCAAATCGTGCCTCCGCCAAAGCCAAAGAGAGTCAAAAGGCCCAACCAAAGGCGATACTCGTGGATGACGCAGAGGTCAAGATGCCCCGCCAATCTCCAACCGCCGAGAAGATCACGGCCTCAAGAAGAGACTCTGGCCCACCATCGAGGCCACTCAAAAAAAGCCAAGGTCTACATCCGCCTCAACCGGGTTCGGGGTTCCCAAAGTTCCTCGGGAACCCAAAGTTACTCTTGAAAACAGCCGGTCTACACTAACGAAAAGGCCGGCTGCCGACGTCAACATCGGCGTGGCGCCAAGACAGCGATCCTTCTTGAGGCGATATGGAGCGTGAACGAAAAATGAGCTTATGAGAATTACGCCTTCATGATGCAGCATTCAGTCCAAGTAAGTCTTTGAATTTGATAATCTGTCTTTCATACTTATAAAATTTTGAAACGTTTATAATAACTTTTGCCTTGTATTCTTCCAGGCCATCCAACACGCCCATACCTTCTCCATGCAGGCTTTTGAAACAGCAAATAAGTTAGCCGACATGGAGAAGGAGTTTGCTCTTCTCCATAAACAGAACAGGGCCCTCACGATCAAGATGAAAAAACTGGAGGATCAGGCTGAGGCGGCAACCAAGGCTAAACAGATAGTCGATGAAAGGCTGAGGCTGCTGAGGCTGTTAAAACTGTTGCTATCGCTCAGCAGAAGGAAGCCGAGGAGAAAGCGGCCCAGGCCGAAAAGGAGCTACAAGAAGCCTTGGCCACTAAGAGAGCTGAAATTGATGCTGCTTATAACGAAGGCATGGCCGATGTCGCTGAAGACTATAAGCTTCAGGTCAAGCAAGCATGCAACAAGGGATATTCCCTAGGTTGGAATGCTTTGGCCAAAAAGCTTGATCTTCCAGTCGACTCGCCATGGCGCAAGACCAAGGCCATGCGTCTTCCTTGTCCTCTTCCTCCATCTCCAAGCCAAGCTGAAGAAGATGATTCTGAAGCCGAGGCTGAAGAGGAAAGTGAAGGTGAAGATGAAGCCCTGGTGAGGAAGGCCAAATCTCTTCCAAAGGGTGATCAAGTCCTGGACTTGACTGGAGATGAAGACCTCGATGCTGCTTCCAAAAAGGCGGACATCGGCACTCTATCCTCTGACCTTCTTTTGGCAAAGAGGAGTGTTGTTGAAACCCTGGCTGAGATTGATGCTGAAGTCGCAGCAGATAAAGTGGCCGAGGTCTCGTCAAATAAAGAAGCTGAGGTTGTGGTGGACAAGGGAGCAGAGATCATTCCTCCAGATCCTTCTAACGTTCCCGCCCAATCTACTGTTAATGCTGAAGGAGTTTAGATGTTTTCTACTTTTCTTTTTTGTACTTTGTCTCTTATGGCCGATGTGCCTTCTATGTAACTTGTGAACAAGATTTTTGCTTAGGCCACAGTGCCTTCCTTTTATATGCAACTGTTGCTTTCTGAATGCTTCAGTCTTCAAATAGTTTTATACTTGGAATATTTCACATGATTCATATAATTCTTCCCTTGCACAATCCCCTCGGGGGTTACATACCTCGGGCATGTTTACCTGAAGATTTACCTTGGCTAGGGCTTCACCTGTAAACTTGTCATAAGCTTCAACAAGTATAAAGCATATAAATTCAATTAAACTTCATTTTGTAAATTGCTACAAATTTCAACAAGTGAAGATAACAATCATATTAGCTTAACTTTAACTTGTAAATTGCTACAAATTTCAACAAGTAAAGATAAGGAATTTATCTCGGCTTAACTTTAACTTGTAAATTGTTACAAATTTCAACAAGTAAAGATAAGAATTTATCTCAAATTAACTTTAACTTGTAAATTGCTACAAATTTCAACAAGTAAAGATATGAATTTATCTCACTTAACTTTAACTTGTAAATTGCTACAAATTTCAACAAGTAAAGATAAGGAATTTATCTCGGCTTAAATTTAACTTGTAAATTGCTACAAATTTCAACAAGTAAAGATAAGGAATTTATCTCGGCTTAACTTTAACTTGTAAATTGCAACAAATTTCAACAAGTAAAGATAAGGAATTTATCTCGGCTTAACTTTGGTTAAGCATTGCTAATGTCTTCTCTTTGCCCCCAATGTGAACCTAAGTTCCTCTTGGGTTCTCATTGTTCAAAAAACAACATCATGCCAAGTTGTACAAGTTCAGATAAATTCTGCTAAGGTTTTATTGATCATATCAGCAAAAAATCAAAGAATATCTAATGATAGAAAAACTTTAAATTACAAGTGTTCCATGGTCTAGGCAATGCTTTGCCCTCATTATCTTCGAGCCGATATGCCCCATTCCTTAACGCCGAGGTGATTCTGTATGGGCCTTCCCAGTTTGGGCCAAGCTTGCCCTCTCTGGGATCCTTCTTATTGCCGACGACTTTTCTCAAGACTAGGTCGTTGACTTGAAAATCACTTGGCTTGACCTTCTTGTTGTAAGCTTTGGCAAGTTGTTCTTTGGTATCTTTTAGTGGATTGCGACTTTCTCTCTTCTTTCTTCTAGTAGGTCGGATCTCGGGCTAAGAGCACATCATTAGACCCGTTCTCAACTCCCGTGTTCGATCCTCGGGATGCCGATCTCCAATGGAATGATACATGCCATAATCCAGGGCAAAGGGGGATTCCACTGTTGATCTTCTCGGCGTAGTGCGATATGCCCAGAGCACGTTGGGCAATTCGCCTACCCACTTCCCTTTTGCTGCCTGCAGCCTCTTCTTTATTCCATCTAGAATGACTTTGTTTAATGCTTCGGCTTGCCCATTACTTTGGGAAAGCTTGGTGTTGAAAAATAATTCTTTATCTTGAACTTGGCCGCTTCAATGCCCCTTCTAGTCACCAGTATCCCAAGAACTTACGGATCCGACTCCAAACACGATTCGATCGTTTAGTCGAGCCGATATGTTTTGAGTATGTCAAAGACCTCTTCTAAGTCGCTGAGATGATCCTTTGGTTCCTTGGTCTTCACGACCATATCATCGATGTATACTTCTACGTTCGGCCAATCAAGTGTCCGAACATCTTGGTCACCACCTTTGGTAAGTTGCTCTGCGTTCTTCAACCCAAAAGGCATGACTCAGAATAATCTGAGACCTTTGGGAGTGATAAACGCTGTCTTCTCCTCATCCGGGGGGTACATGGCTATCTGGTGATACCCTCTATATGCGTCCAAGAAGCTCATCCTTCCACGTCCAGATGTGGCGTCCACCAACTAGTCGATCTTTGGCAGGGGGAAACTGTCTTTGGGACAAGCTTTGTTCAAATTTGTGAAGTCCACGCAGACCCTCCACTTGCCATTCTTCTTTTTTACTACCACGGTATTTGATAACCACGTCGGATAATTGGCTTCTCGGATGGCCCTGGCCTCTAGAAGTCTGGCTACTTCCTCTTCCACTGCTTCGACGTGCATCAACGTCGGTCTTCTGGCTCGTTGTATTACAGGTTTGGCCGACCTGTCAACGTTGAGTCTGTGGCATGTGACCTCGGGGTCAATGCCAGGCATTTCATAAGGTGTCCAGGCGAACACCTCAATATTTTTTCTCAGGAAGGCTTCCAACTCCCTTTCTTCTTCTTCGGCTAATCCTGTGCCGAGAAGAAAGAAGCGTTCCTCATCGCCCTCCTGGGCGAAAATTTTCCTCAATGCTTCTTCACTCTTCTCGGTCGGCTCCTTCGACATCATCTAGGACCTTCATGTCCTCTTCTTCAACCTCTGCTTCTTACGGTTCTCGAATCCGCAGGTTAACTTCATTCTCGCCATGGTGCAATTTTTTTCAGAACCGATCTCCTCTGATTTCCTCAATCCCATGTTACATTGGGAATCGTGGCGATTAATGCAAGGTTGAGGCGCCCCCATTGCATGCAACCACGGCCTCCCAGGATGATGTTGTAAAGGCGTATCAATCACAATAAATTCGTCCTTATCTTCTTCGTGCGGCTTGTACCTCCAAGCTCGTTGCGCCTAAAGGCCATGTCGGCGTTCCATTGAAGCCAACCATCGGGCCGTTTGGTAGTCTATGTCATCGGTGAAGGCCTAACTCCTTGTAGCATCGATATACATGATGTCGCAGAGGCGCCTCGATCAATCAAGATGCGTTTCACCTGGCACTCCCCAACCTGGAGGGATACTACCAGGGCATCATTGTGCGGGTGCTGAACCATGTCGAGGTTGGCCTCTGTGAAGGTTATCATTGGTCCTTGGCAATCTTCAGGCCGAGGTCTTTTCAATCCGACCTGGTTGACATGCTGCAGATGTTTCACCCTCTGCGTCTCCCCCCGTATGTCGTTTTCATTCACCTTTGAGTGGATCACGTTAACCACCCGAGGTCCACCTACCTGTGGTTCTTCTTATTTGGGGCGAAATTTCTTTGGTGCTTGGGGCAATCGTGCCTGCTCTTTCCCTGGTTCTGGCCTCATCTACAAGGTCTCTCAAATGGCCTTGCCTCACCAGATCTTCTAGATGTGCTTTAAGGGCTCTGCAACCCTGAGTTGGGTGACCCTGCTCATTGTGATAGGCACAACGCCTACCAAGGTTTCTCCCCATAAATTCTCCTTGTGCTCTTGGGCATACAGTAGGTGATTTATTTGGTCAAAGACTTTTGGACCGGAATTGAACACCGTAAATCCTTGCTTGTTTAGCCCTCAACTCTGTCTCTGTTTATTTTGTGCATTGTTACCTCGGCCTCGCTTGGCTGACCGTTGCCTTCTGTCTTCGTATCCTTGTTCCCCGAGGTGTCTTCCTCGGCTCGGGGTTACTTCTCAATTCTCGCCATGAGTTCTTCCATGTTCTTTGGCAGGGTTTTCCCAAAAGACTTCCGCAATGGACAGTCATCTTTCAGGCCGTTCTTGAAAGACACGACCGCCACCTCCTGGTTGCATTCAGGTATTCGATTGAACACCTCGTAGTACCGCTTTGCATAGGCTCTGAGGCTCTCCTCTTTGCCGATCTTCAGAGCCATCAATGCATCCACCCTCAATGGCTGCAGCTTGTTTGTTATGAACCTGGCCACAAACATCTCGGCCAGGCCTTCCCAGCTCTTCACGCTCCCCTTTGGTAGTTTGTGGAACCAGTCTGATGCAATCTCCCCGAAGGATGAAGGGAACACTTTGCAGAGCAACGGCTCGTTCCCACTGTACAAAGCCATGGAATTCAAAAATAATCCAACATAGAAGTTAGGATCCGACTTACCATCATATATCTGGAGCCTCGGCATACTGAATCTTTTCGGCGCGACGAATCTATCCAATTCTGCCGAGAATGGAGTCCTCGGCTTAACCAGGGAAGTTACTTCGGCTCCGGCATTCTCCTGTTTCCTCTTGAGGTAATCTCTTAAGTCCTCTTTACTTCTTCCTGTGACGGCTTTCATTGGGTTTTAGCCTTTTGGCGCTACTCTCGGCCTCATGGTGGCCTTTTCGATCCTTCTCCGCAGGATGCATCGAACACAATATCGCCGGAACATGCCGATGTTCTTTGGGTCCGCTTCCTTCTCGCGATATGTCGCCGGGACTCTTCTCTTCTCGGCTCTTCTCGGCCGACTTCCTGGAAGGTCGGTGAGAGTACCTTCGGTCCTCGTGTCTTTGTGGGGCTTGGGATTTCTTTCCGTCCTTTTTACGGGCGATTCTTCGCTGGCATTGGTGTGTCTGCGGCGGGTATGGCGTTGCATAGCGTTGTTACGCATCATGAAGTTGACGACCGATTGAAGGTCCGCCAACTTATTTGCCATCTCCTTTACTTCTTCATCCCTCCTCGGACATCTGTCTTTCCATGCGGAGGTCGTCCTCGTTATAGTATTTGCCCCTGTCCGCTTTCTTTGATGTATCACCGTTTTGGCCGACGGCGTTCTTTGCGTGATTCTGATCACGAACTTCCTCATTGTGGTCTCCTTCTTCCGCGTTAAGGTCGGCGGGTCTTCCACTCCCAACTGGAGTGTCATCCCCAATATTTTCCTTCTGCGCGTTACTGGCCATCTACTCTTCTTTCGTTCCCACAGACGGCGCCAAATTGTGTGAGTGAATTTCCGATCACACTGCCCTCCTTAGTGATTCAGCGGAAGAACACAAGCAGAGTGGATGGCTCCCTGTAACCTGCACAGAAAGAAAAGACTCCGGCGGTGGTTCTTCCACCCGGGGGCACTCCGACGATCAAGTCAGTATATCTCTCAAAGATAAATCAAGTGCTAAACTCACAAGCTTGAGTATCAAAAAGCATACCTTAGACCCATGGGGGTGCCTCTCTTTTATAGCCAACATAAACCTAGTCCCAATAGAAGCCTAACTTCTATGGACTCAGGATTACTACTAATCTGGGACTCCCAGTGGGATCAGGATAAACTCTCTAAGAGTCTTATCTTTACCCAAACTGAAGTCTTCTCCCAATCTAGGACTCTTGTCCACATCCAGGTTGAGTTCCCTCTTCATTCTAGGACTCTTGTCCCCGATCCGCTTATCTCGGATTCCGATATCTTCGGAGGTAACCTCGGCACTCCGAGATAACCTCGGCACAACTACCATGACACGTGGGATCTCGGCTGACACTTCGGTGTCACCTCGGCCGCGTGTTGGTACTCAGAAAATACATCCCCACAACTGCCCCCTAGGTTCTATTACCTCAGCATTCTGAGGTGATGGAACCTATCTTCGAACTTTTCTCGTACATCGGCCTAAGAATTTTCTAGCCGAGATTATTCATTTCAGGCCGACATGTCCTCTTCAGATTCAAATCAATTCCCTTACGCGTATGAGCTGTCATGCACCAATTTTCAACCGTTCCACTGACGCGTTTTTCCCTTATTGGCCCGTGCTGGCGACGCGCCTGCGAGCCGTCTTTTCTTTGCTTGCGCCGTCTGACGCATGCGTTATCCCAGGCGTAATAATTGCTGTTTTTTGCCGCCGTTTCAAATTTTGGCAAAAACGATTCCCTCTCTCTTTCTCCTTCACTTTTGCATTTTGAATCTCCTTGCTTTCTTTCTCTCTAAAACTTTTTCTCTTTCAATTCTGCCATTACTCTTGCCCGAAGCCCTGCAACTGCCTCCATCTGCCATTTCTGCGAAGCTCTGAAGCTCTTGCTACTGTTGCGTCCATTATCTATCCTCGTGACTTCTTCATCCGACCTCACCTTTTACGGTAAGCCACCGTTCCTTCTTTTCCGAGTTTTTGCTTATTTCGAGATTTCGTTACTTGATTGTTGTACCTCATCTCATTATTTTGTTTATCTTGCGAATATTTATCTTTCACCTCTGTTTTTGGCCTTCCACTCTTTCGTGGTCTTGAATCTGAGACTTCTTTTTGCTTTCTGTTTTCAGATTTTCTTCCTTCATACTCATTATTCGTAGATTTAGGCTTGGGATTTGCTGTAGAACCTTCAATCTTTCAGGAAAAACTGAAACCAACTTCCCCAACATACACATAGGTTAAGCCGAGGTCCTAAGAGCCCTTTAGGAATACTCTGTTTCTGTAGTCGAACACTTGTTTATCTCAAGACCATGGGTGTGTGGAGGGATAGAGTCAATACCCCAACCAAGCTTCAAAACTTTAGGCAAGAATTTTCCATACCAGAGGATGTCCACCTCAGACTAGCTGAGGAGAAGGACTCCATTATGCCCAATGGTGATAAAATGCCTTTCCCTGTAGTAGCCTTCATCCAGTGTGGACTTAGGTTCCCTCTAGATCCCCTCTTCCGCGAAGTCCTTCACTACTACACCCTGAACCCCATGCAACTTTCCATTAACGCCTTTAGGACACTCAATGGAATAATAGCCTTAGCTCGGCGGAGAACGTTAGGATCACCCTAGCCAGGCATCCAATATTGCTACACAATGTGCCCCGAACCTTAAGGAAAAGGGTTATGTCTACTACCTCAAGCCGAGGTCTCTTGCCTATAAAATAGTAGCCGACCTTCGGACTCCAACAAAGGGGCTGGAGATGATTACTTGATCGTTTAAGGCGGGAATTTGCCCAGATGAAGAAGTTCAACTCTTCCTCTTCCTCGAGCGGTCAAGGAGGGCAAGGGTAAGAGCCCATCATTAGCCTTAGCATTGTTGTTTCCTTCAATTTTTCCAAATTTTATCTGTTTCTAATGTTGTGTTTCTTTTTTGCAGACGTTCTTGACCTCCCAAGGACTTCCGCCAATCCTATTGTCTGGGAAAGGTTTGAAAAAGTTCTTTGGACCTCCCTCTCGAGCAAAGCTCACGGTGTTAAATTTCATCCCTTCTTATACATCCAAATTGGCCGACGTTAGAAGAAGAAGAAGAAAGCGCTTCTCCATCAGCCTTCTCTGAGCAATTGCCTCCACATCTGAGCCAGCCGATCATCCATCAAGCTCGACTCCAAAGAAACGCCGACGGAAGCTTGTTAAAACAGCCGAGATGGAAAAACCAACGAAAGTGGTCTTTGAACCTCTTGGCGATCTTCCAGACGACATGGATGATCGCCTCTCCAAAGCGTGCCTCCGCCAAAGCCAAAGAGAGTCAAAAGGCCCAACCAAAGGCGAAGGCTCATGGATGACGCAGAGGTCAAGATGCCTGCCAATCTCAAAGCGGCGAGAAGATCGCCGGCTCCATAAGAGACTCTTTGAAGCCCACCATCGAGGGCCACTCGGCAAAAAGCCAAGGTCTACATCTGCCTCAACCGGGTTCGGGGTTCCCAAAGTTCCACAGGAACCCAAAGTTACTCTTAACAGGCGGTCTACACTAGCAAGCTGCCCGGCGTCAACATCGGCGTGGCGCTCGGCCAAAGATCCTTCTTGAGGCGATATGGGCGTAACGAAAAAATGGCGGCTATGAGAATTACGCCTTCATGATGCAAAGATTCGGTCAAGTAAGTCTTTGAATTTGATAATCTGTCTTTCATACTTATAAAATTTTGAAAGCGTTTATAATAACTTTTGCCTTGTATTCTTCGGGCCATCCAACGCCCATACCTTCTCCATGCGGGCTTTTGAAGCGACAAATAAGTTAGCATGGAGAAGGAGTTCTCTTCTCCATAAGCAGGGCCCTCGATCAAGATGAAAAAAGCGGAGGATCGGTGGCGGCAACCAAGGCTAAGCAGATAGTCGATGAAAATTTGAAATTTCTTAAAATGTTGCTATCGCTCGTGAGAAGCCGAGAGAAAGCGGCCCGTAGAAAAGGAGCTACAAGAAGCCTTGGCCACTAAGAGAGCTGAAATTGATGCTGCTTATAACGAAGGCATGGCCGATGTCGCTGAAGACTATAAGCTTCAGGTCAAGCAAGCATGCAACAAGGGATATTCCCTAGGTTGGAATGCTTTGGCCAAAAAGCTTGATCTTCCAGTCGACTCGCCATGGCGCAAGACCAAGGCCATGCGTCTTCCTTGTCCTCTTCCTCCATCTCCAAGCCAAGCTGAAGAAGATGATTCTGAAGCCGAGGCTGAAGAGGAAAGTGAAGGTGAAGATGAAGCCCTGGTGAGGAAGGCCAAATCTCTTCCAAAGGGTGATCAAGTCCTGGACTTGACTGGAGATGAAGACCTCGATGCTGCTTCCAAAAAGGCGGACATCGGCACTCTATCCTCTGACCTTCTTTTGGCAAAGAGGAGTGTTGTTGAAACCCTGGCTGAGATTGATGCTGAAGTCGCAGCAGATAAAGTGGCCGAGGTCTCGTCAAATAAAGAAGCTGAGGTTGTGGTGGACAAGGGAGCAGAGATCATTCCTCCAGATCCTTCCAACGTTCCCGCCCAATCTACTGTTAATGCTGAAGGAGTTTAGATGTTTTCTACTTTTCTTTTTTGTACTTTGTCTCTTATGGCCGATGTGCCTTCTATGTAACTTGTGAACAAGATTTTTGCTTAGGCCACAGTGCCTTCCTTTTATATGCAACTGTTGCTTTCTGAATGCTTCAGTCTTCAAATAGTTTTATACTTGGAATATTTCACATGATTCATATAATTCTTCCCTTGCACAATCCCCTCGGGGGTTACATACCTCGGGCATGTTTACCTGAAGATTTACCTTGGCTAGGGCTTCACCTGTAAACTTGTCATAAGCTTCAACAAGTATAAAGCATATAAATTCAATTAAACTTCATTTTGTAAATTGCTACAAATTTCAACAAGTGAAGATAACAATCATATTAGCTTAACTTTAACTTGTAAATTGCTACAAATTTCAACAAGTAAAGATAAGGAATTTATCTCGGCTTAACTTTAACTTGTAAATTGTTACAAATTTCAACAAGTAAAGATAAGGAATTTATCTCAGCTTAACTTTAACTTGTAAATTGCTACAAATTTCAACAAGTAAAGATAAGGAATTTATCTCAGCTTAACTTTAACTTGTAAATTGCTACAAATTTCAACAAGTAAAGATAAGGAATTTATCTCGGCTTAAATTTAACTTGTAAATTGCTACAAATTTCAACAAGTAAAGATAAGGAATTTATCTCGGCTTAACTTTAACTTGTAAATTGCAACAAATTTCAACAAGTAAAGATAAGGAATTTATCTCGGCTTAACTTTGGTTAAGCATTGCTAATGTCTTCTCTTTGCCCCCAATGTGAACCTAAGTTCCTCTTGGGTTCTCATTGTTCAAAAAACAACATCATGCCAAGTTGTACAAGTTCAGATAAATTCTGCTAAGGTTTTATTGATCATATCAGCAAAAAATCAAAGAATATCTAATGATAGAAAAACTTTAAATTACAAGTGTTCCATGGTCTAGGCAATGCTTTGCCCTCATTATCTTCGAGCCGATATGCCCCATTCCTTAACGCCGAGGTGATTCTGTATGGGCCTTCCCAGTTTGGGCCAAGCTTGCCCTCTCTGGGATCCTTCTTATTGCCGACGACTTTTCTCAAGACTAGGTCGTTGACTTGAAAATCACTTGGCTTGACCTTCTTGTTGTAAGCTTTGGCAAGCTGTTGCTGGTATGCTGCAAGCTGGATTGCAGCTTTCTCTCTTCTTTCTTCTAGTAGGTCCAGATCTCGGGCTAAGAGCACATCATTAGACCCGTTCTCAACTCCCTGTGTTCTGATCCTCGATGCCGATCTCCAATGGAATGGCTTACGTGCCATAAGCCATGGCAAAGGGATTCCTGTTGATCTTCTCGGCGTAGTGCGATATGCCCAGAGCACGTTGGGCAATTCGTCTACCCACTTCCCTTTTGCTGCCTGCAGCCTCTTCTTTATTCCATCTAGAATGACTTTGTTTGATGCTTCGGCTTGCCCATTACTTTGGGGAAAGCTTGGTGTTGAAAAATAATTCTTTATCTTGAACTTGGCGCAAAAATTCTTGATGAGCTTCTTTGTCAAAGCGTATTCCGTTGTAAACGACGATTGCCCTTGGAATCCCAAATCTGGTGATGATGTTTTTCCAAATGAAGTTCTTCACATCCACATCTCGGATTTTGGCAAGGGGCTCTGCTTCTATCCATTTTGTGAAGTAGTCTGTTGCTACCAAGAGTACTTCACGCCGATGGCTTGGGGCAATTGTCCAACGAGATCCATCCCCATTAGGCAAATGGCCAAAATTTGAGACAGGTTGGTCGGCAATGGTGATGTATCAATGTGCAAACCTCGGCATTGCTCACACTTCCTCACATAGGCTTCTGCATCTTTTTGCATATAGGGCCACCAATACCCCTGGGGAATGGCCCTGTGAGCTAACGATCTGGCCCCGGCGTGACGTCCACAAACTCCTTGATGGATTTCATCTGAAAGTCTTCGACCGAAGAGGATGTACACACCTTAAAAGAGGTCGATGAAGGATCTTACGTAGAGGTGTCCTTCTGCTGTCAGGCTGAATCTTGCCGACTTCAATCTGACCTTGTGTGCTTCCTTTCGATCTTCTGGCAGCTTGCCCTCTTTCAGGAATGCAACAATTGCATCCATCCAGCTTGGTTCCAAGTCCACACATAATGCTTGTTGCATTGTGTGTGCTGGCTCTATGCGTGGGCTTGGAAGGTAATCAATCATTATTGTCCTCGTCTTCCGGTTTGCTTGAACTTGCCAAATTGGCCAGCGCGTCGGCGTGGTTGTTATCATCTCGGCTAACCTGAAGAAGTCGGCAGTTTTGAAACATGTCTGCCAGTCTGATGACTTCTTTTGCGTATGCCGACATCCTTTCATCTCGGGCAGCAAACTCTCTTGTAGTTTGATTCACTATAAGTTGTGAGTCACAAAAAACTATTACCTCATCTGCCTCTGCCGCGGCTGCCAACTTCAGTCCAGCAATCAGTGCTTCATATTCCGCCTCATTATTCGAGGCTTTGAACCCCAGTCGAATGGATCGTTCGATATCTCCCCATCGGAAATTAGCACTACTCCCGCCTCGCCCTTCGCATTGGAGCTTCCATCAACAAAAAGTTGAAAGGAATCGCCGATGTAAATCTTTGCAGGTGCGAGTTTTTCCTTCCTTGGTTCTTTAGCCTTTGGTGGCTTCTCCTCCTTGTTTGGACATCGTTCATCTCGGCTCAGCGGAGCCCGATGTTCGATGCATTCTGGCGAGAACTCGGCTACGAAGTCGGCCAAAACTTGGCCCTTAATTGCTGTTATTGGCCTGAACTCCAGGTCATATTGGCCCAAAACTTCTGACCCATCTTGCGATTCGTCGATCAAATCTCCTTGTTGCAACAAGGATTTTAATGGGTGCTCTGTCGAACCACTCTTGTGAGCACGAAAATAATGGTTTAGCTTCTTTGAGGCCATTACCAAGGCGGCATTAATTTCTCGATGGTAAATACCTTGTTTACGCATCGGCCAAGGTTTTACTTACATAGTACTGCTTATACGCTCTCCCTTCTCTTCTCGGATAACCACGGCACTCATGCGTGCTCTCTGGCTGCTAGGTATAAAAGCAGTTCCTCCCGAGGTTGGCGTTGAGAGGATGGGCCGAGGTAAGGTATTTCTTGGATCGGCCAGCGGCCTCACATTCCTCTGTAGAAAATCCGTGGCTTTTTCACAGTTGAAAAAAAGGTTTACATTTGTCCGAACTTCGCTTATGAACTTTGTTTAGAAATGCGGCCCTTCCAGTAAGCATCTAAACCTGTTTAGCCGATGTCGGACTCTGTAATTCCAGAATGGCCTTGATCTGATCTGGGCTGGCTTCAATGCCCCTTCTAGTCACCAGGTATCCCAAGAACTTACCGGATCCGACTCCAAACACGCATTTCGATGCGTTTAGTCGGAGCCGATATGTTTTGAGTATGTCAAAGACCTCTTCTAAGTCAGTGAGATGATCCTTTGGTTCCTTGGTCTTCACGACCATATCATCGATGTATACTTCTACGGTTCGGCCAATCAAGTGTCTGAACATCTTGGTCACCAGCCTTTGGTAAGTTGCTCCTGCGTTCTTCAACCCAAAAGGCATGACTCTGTAACAATACAGACCTTTGGGAGTGATAAACGCTGTCTTCTCCTCATCCGGGGGGTACATGGCTATCTGGTGATACCCTCTATATGCGTCCAAGAAGCTCATCCTTCCATGTCCAGATGTGGCGTCCACCAACTAGTCGATCTTTGGCGAAGCTCTTTGGGACAAGCTTTGTTCAAATTTGTGAAGTCCACGCAGACCCTCCACTTGCCATTCTTCTTTTTACTACCACGGTATTTGATAACCACGTCGGATAATTGGCTTCTCGGATGGCCCCGCCTCTAGAAGTCTGCTACTTCCTCTTCCATCGCTTCGGCGTGCATCAACGTCGGTCTTCGCTCGTTGTATTACGGGTTTGACCGACCATTAGCGTTGAGTCTGGCATGTGACCTCGGGGTCAATGCCGGGCATTTCATAAGGTGTCGGCGAACACCTCAATATTTTTCCTCGAAGGCTTCCAACTCCCTTTCTTCTTCTTTGGCTAATCCGTGCGAGAAGGAAGAAGCGTTCCTCATCGCCCTCTTGGGCGAAGATTTTCTTCAATGCTTCTTCACTCTTCTCTCGGCTCCTTCCGACATCATCTAGGACCTTCATGTCCTCTTCTTCAACCTCTGCTTCTTACGGTTCTCGAATCTTGCGAGTTAACTTCATTCTTTGCCATGGTGCAATTTTTACTTGCAAGAATCGATCTCCTCTGATTTCCTCAATCCCATGTTCTGTTGGGAATCGTAGCAGTTAATGCAAGGTTGAGGGAACTGCCCCCATTGCATGCAACCACGGCCTCCCCAGGATGATGTTGTAAGGCGAAGGCGTATCAATCACAATAAATTCTGTCCTTATCTTCTTCGTGCCAGCTTGTACCTCCAAGCTCGTTGCGCCTAAAGGCCATGTCGGCGTTCCATTGAAGCCAACCATCGGGCCGTTTGACTGGTCTATGTCATCAGGGTGAAGGCCTAACTCCTTGTAGCATCTGATATACATGATGTCGCAGGAGCTGCCCTGATCAATCAAGATGCGTTTCACCTGGCACTCCCCAACCTGGAGGGATACTACCAGGGCATCATTGTGCGGGTGCTGAACCATGTCGAGGTCGGCCTCTGTGAAGGTTATCATTGGTCCTTGGCAATCTTCAGGCCGAGGTCTTTTCAATCCGACCTAGTTGACATGCTGCAGATGTTTCACCCTCTGCGTCTCCCCCCGTATGTCGTTTTCATTCACCTTTGAGTGGATCACGTTAACCACCCGAGGTCCACCTACACGTGGTTCTTCTTATTTGGGCGAAATGGTGCTTGGGGCAATCGTGTCTGCTCTTCCCTGGTTCTGGCCTCATCTACAAGGTCTCTCAAATGGCCTTGCCTCACCAGATCTTCTAGATGTGCTTTAAGGGCTCTGCAACCCTGAGTTGGGTGACCCTGCTCATTGTGATAGGCACAACGCCTACCAAGGTTTCTCCCTATAAATTCTCCTTGTGCTCTTGCGGGCGCCCTGAAGTAGGGCTGATTTCGAATTTGGTCAAAGACTTTTTGGACCGGAATTCGGAACACCGTCGTCACTGCTTGTTTAGCCCTCAACTCTGTCTCCTGTTTATTTTGTCTGTTGTTACCTCGGCCTCGCTTCGGCGAGCCGTTGCCTTTTTCTGTCTTCGTATCCTTGTTCCCCGAGGTGTCTTCCTCGGCTCGTGCGTACTTCTCAATTCTCGCCATGAGTTCTTCCATGTTCTTTGGCAGGGTTTTCGCCAAAGACTTCCGCAATGGACAGTCATCTTTCAGGCCGTTCTTGAAAGACACGACCGCCACCTCCTGGTTGCATTCAGGTATTCGATTGAACACCTCGTAGTACCGCTTTGCATAGGCTCTGAGGCTCTCCTCTTTGCCGATCTTCAGAGCCATCAATGCATCCACCCTCAATAGGCTGACTTGTTTGTTATGAACACGGCCACAAACATCTCGGCCAGCCTTCGACTCTTCACGCTCCCCTTTGGTAGTTTGTGGAACCAGTCTGATGCAATCTCCCCGAAGGATGGAGGGAACACTTTGCAGAGCAACGGCTCGTTCCCACTGTACAAAGCCATGGAATTCAAAAATAATCCAACATAGAAGTTAGGATCCGACTTACCATCATATATCTGCGGCCTCGGCATCTTGAATCTTTTCTTGTGACGAATCTATCCAATTCTGCCGAGAATGGAGTCCTCGGCTTAACCAGGGAAGTTACTTCGGCTCCGGCATTCTCCTGTTTCCTCTTGAGGTAATCTCTTAAGTCCTCTTTACTTCTTCCTGCAGCCCGGCTTTCATTGGGTTTTAGCCTTTTTGGCGCACTACTCTCGGCCTCATGGTGGCCCCTTTTCGATCCTTCTCCGCAGGATGCATCGAAACACAATATCCGCCCCGGAACATGCCGATGTTCTTTGGGGTCCGCTTCCTTCGCGATATGTCGCCGGGACTCTTCTCTTCTCGGCTCTTCTCGGCCGACTTCTGGAAGGTCGGTGAGAGTACCTTCCGGTCCTCTCGTGTCTTTGTGGGGCTTGGGATTTCTTTCCGTCCTTTTTACGGGCGATTCTTTGCTGGCATTGGTGTGTCCTGCAGCGGGTATGGCGGCTGCATGACGTTGTTCTGCATCATGAAGTTGACGACCGATTGAAGGTCTGCCAACTTATTTGCCATCTCCTTTACTTCTTCATCCCTCCTCAGACATCTGTCTTTCCATGTCTGGAGGTCGTCCTCGTTATAGTATTTGCCCCTGTCCGCTTTCTTTGATGTATCACCGTTTTGGCCGACGGCGTTCTCTGCGTGATTCTGATCACGAACTTCCTCATTGTGGTCTCCTTCTTCCGCGTTAAGGTCGGCGGGTCTTCCACTCCCAACTGGAGTGTCATCCCCAATATTTTCCTTCTGCGCGTTACTGGCCATCTACTCTTCTTTCGTTCCCACAGACGGCGCCAAATTGTGTGAGTGAATTTCCGATCACACTGCCCTCCTTAGTGATTCAGCGGAAGAACACAGGCAGAGTGGATGGCTCCTCAGTAACTCGCAGAAAGAAAAAGACTCGGTGGTTCTTCCACCCGACGATCAAGTCAGTATATCTCTCAAAGATAAATCAAGTGCTAAACTCACAAGCTTGAGTATCAAAAAGCATACCTTAGACCCATGGGGGTGCCTCTCTTTTATAGCCAACATAAACCTAGTCCCAATAGAAGCCTAACTTCTATGGACTCAGGATTACTACTAATCTGGGACTCCCAGTGGGATCAGGATAAACTCTCTAAGAGTCTTATCTTTACCCAAACTGAAATCTTCTCCCAATCTAGGACTCTTGTCCACATCCAGGTTGAGTTCCCTCTTCATTCTAGGACTCTTGTCCCCGATCCGCTTATCTCGGATTCCGATATCTTCGGAGGTAACCTCGGCACTCCGAGATAACCTCGGCACAACTACCATGACACGTGGGATCTCGGCTGACACTTCGGTATCACCTCGGCCGCGTGTTGGTACTCAGAAAATACATCCCCACAAGTTGAATACACTCATAACGATAGATCTATAAATATCAAAAATATACTTATGCAATTTTTATATGAATCGAAATATTAAAGTAAAATTTATTTTCTTTATAAAAAAAAGTCACATATTTTCTGCATGAACTATGAATGATTTATGAATGATATTATCTTTCTCATTATGTAGGATATTCACTGCATAGGAAACCAGTCTCAAAAACTGTTTATTCAGTTTTTTTTTATTTTTTATTTTTCCTTCTTTTTGGTAACATTATGTATTTAAGAACTTATTTATTGTATTTTTAAAGTTTATATATGTTAAAATAATGCTATACACACTAATTGGTATATCAATTAGTTTACTAATAGATGATGTATCATAATTTTAAAAATTTTAATATTTGTAATTTGTATAATCGGTGGGTCACAATTTTAAACTAATAATGTCATAACATATGTTAGTACACTAATTGATATATCAATTAATGCATGGAGCACTATATTATAAAGACAACTACAAGTAATAAGGACTTTTAAAAACTAATTACATTATATAATATTATATTATATTAGATGAAAATCACGTATAACACGTGCACTCCACTTGTTAACACGTGCACTCCACTTGTTAAAATATAAAGAATAAATAAATTCGGGTGAAAGTTTGTGGGTAAAAAATTGTAATTTATTCAACTTTTATATAAACCTCTATGATCATATTATCCAACTTCTCGCCTTGCCCATTTTTATTTAATTTTTAGTATTGAAAATTAATCATAAAAATAAAGTAATTTTCCCTTCTCATGACATTGGATTTGCTCCTCAAAGGATTTTATGTTCCAATTAAAATTGAAAATGGGCCTTTATTTTTTTACTATTTCCGTCTTGCTGAAATTTTTTTAAAAAAATTCAATAAGCCCAAGAAACTAGCAGGCTGATAAACTATGTTTTATTGGGCCCACACACCCGTCTTTTACTTTGGGTACAATTTCTTTTTATTTTTTTATTTTTAGAGATATTGAATTTGTGGAGGGAAAAGAAAATAGAATAATTAAAAAAATAAAAAAAACTATCTTTCTATTTTATTCACTTTTCTCTCCCTTTTTTGTACCCTCCACAAATTTTTCAAATTTAAGATCCAAATGTGATTTTTTTTTTCTCTTTGACTTTTGATTTTTCATTTCTAAAATATCAATAGAGAGAGTTGTATTAAAAAATAAAAAAAATAAAAACTCAGAAGACAATTGGACCTTGATGTGTATTTAAAAAATTGGAGCCTACTTTTTTTAATGCCTTTTTTAGCACTCATAATGAGCTCATTAGATTAATGAGTGATCCATGGCTTTCTTCTCCAAAAAATATACACAAAAAATTATTAGATCCTAAAACTATGTTTGTATCATAAATTTTAATAAGAATTTAAAAATGAAAAGAAAAAAAAAATGAGAGAAATGAAAATGAAATATAAACTAATTTTTTTTTCTATTTTTCTTTTTCTATCGAATTCTATTCAAATTTATAATATAAACACAGTTAGAAAATTGTTTGGTTTGTGTTTGTAGAGTAGTTTTTGAGATAAAAAGTACGAAAACTTGTTTGGTTTGCCTTTTTTCAGAAATGGTTTTGAAAAATTATTTTTGGAAAAAAGTTTTAAAAAAAGTGATTGATTTAATGTGTATGAGAGAGAGAGTGAGTGATTGTGGAAAGTAAGTAACCAAACAAAATTTTGAGATTTTTTTTGAAAAAATTTGTTTAATTTAATTACTCTTGAAAATTTATTTGTAGAAAATTTTTTCCAAAATTTTTTTTGAAAAACAAACTAAACAAGCTGAGCATAACTGTAATATATTTATTATATATAGACTTTTCAAAATTGGGACCATATTTTTTAGTCCTTTTTTTCATAACGAGAGCTGTTTTTTTATTGTTTTTAAAATGGGTCAAGAGTTTTCCTCTTCTGTTTTTTTTTTAAAAAAAAATTTCTTCCCAAAAAATATAGACATTACATGAGCTCTATATGCTCTTTGGTTAATGCTTCAGACCTCGAGAGCTTCAGGTGCGAATTTGTGGTCACCAGTCGACCAGTCGGACAACTACTCGGACAATCGGGTAAAACACTTGTCTACCGTTGTTGTCATCTTATCGACCGCAACAGTCAGCTTCTTTGCCAAACGACTGGCTGAATGACCAGTTAAACAAATTCGAGGCAAATTCATACCTCAATATTCGAGGCTGTAACATGACTCATGTTCTTTTTCAAGAGGGGAATAAAAAACTGTTCTTAATTTTTCTTTTAAAAAAAAAAATATTACATATAATCCAATCCTATTAACTGTTCCATCCCACACACAGGTTCTTGGTCCCACGATCCCATCTAATAGATGTAGTTGATAAATTGCTTTTATTTTTTAAAAAATAGGAAAAATTATTTAGAAGTCCTATTAGGGAGACTTATGCTACATATGGTCCTATTAAAAAATTTATGTTCCCATAAGTCCTGTGAGAAGTTTGTTGACACATTTACCCTCAATATTAGTTGTTAATATCATAAATAATAATAAAACCATATATAGGAAATTGATATAAACATAACGTAACGTAACACCTACATAAACGTAACGTGACACCTATACGTAACGTGACATATCTACATAAACGTAACGTAACGTGACACCTATATAAACGTAACGTGACATATCTACATAAACGTAACGTAACGTGACACCTACATAAACGTAATGTAACACATATGATCTATGGTAACATTCAATTTTTTATATAGGAAATTGATTTTATTTATTTTTTGGATTTTTTTGGGACAGCCAAACAACCAAATTACTGAATTCAAACACAATTAATTAACCAAAAAAATAATTATTCATAAATCACATTTCAGTCCACAGAGAGTTAAACAAACTCTTCGCCCCTCTGCCCTATAGAATTATTAAAACAGCATGAAGAGCAGGCAAATGCCATTTTCTTTCACATTATGATTTTTTTTTTTTTTCATCAGCAAAGGCAAGATTATGATAAAGAATACCGAAAATGCTTATTTTTGGATAGTTTGTCCTTCCATAGATGTCTTCTTCAACATGAATGTCAAATCATCTTATTATTACTATGATGGCTTAGCTCCAGCAATTCATCAACATTGATGAAGTGCGTCTCATGTTTGAAGACGAGTAAGTAACTTTTCTCCCCCAAACCACCCACCCATGTCCACTCATAGATAAGCGTGATTTGCGAGTGTTATTTTTCCGATGTGCTTTTGTCCTTTCCATTTTTATTAATTAATTTAGATTTCACATATATTATTGATAATTTTTTAAATTTTACAATTAATAATACAAAATAAAAATACATTAAGATTATATATCTATTTCAAAACAAACGGATTAAAAAAATAAAAATTTATTAAGTTGCGAAACGTAACATGACACATTACGTTACGTTTATGTAAGTGTCACGTTACGTTTATATAGGTGTCACGTTACGTTACGTTACGTTTATGTAGGTATCACGTTACGTTACGTATATATAGGTGTCACGTTACATTACGTTTATGTAGGTGTCACGTTACGTTACGTTTATGTAAGTGTCATGTCACGTTAGGATCTTGTGGAATACATTCTTATGAAAATAGGACTTGAGACTTTATAAGAAATTACACAGGACTTAACCTAACATAAGGTTCTGAAAAATGACTTATAAATAAGTCTCTCTAAAAAATAATTTCTCCCCCTAAACTTTCCCAAATGACATGACAAATTTGAAAAGTTAACCCACATTCAAATATTTCTTGAAAACTCTCCTTATATCCATTTTGTCACGTCATTAAAAAGATTGTGAAAAAAAAAAAAAATTATGTGAATGTAGCAATGCTGTTATTTTTTTTCCCCAAAAAGAAAATTTTATTTTAATCTTAAAACTCACTGCATTATCTAACTTATCACAAACTTTTCTTTTTAATAAAGTAATTGGTTGAGTTTTCTGATCTCATTTTCCATCTTCCTTTTTTTCTTTTTCTTTTTCTTTTTTGTGAAACTAATTTTGTGTTCATTTAGGAAGAATTTTTTTAGCCTTACTTTTTGGCTTTTGGCTAATTTACTCCATTTGGAAAGAATTTTTTTTACTTTTTTGACTTTTTGACTTTTTTGTTAAATGAAAAATTAAATAATTATGATTTAAATATGATATTTTATATTACAAACTTATATAGCTTATTTTATCTTTTTATATTTTTTTAAGTTTCAATCCAAATCCAAATCCAACTTTGTCAAATGGCAGCTTTATAAAATAAATTCTAAAAACTTAAGGCTCTGTTTGTTTGTGATCTGAAATTAGTTTTCAACGCTTGAGTTTGAGCATGATGTTTGGTAAGAGGTTTGGAATTAATTTTTCAAAACTCTGTCGGAAACTTTGTCTATTATGTCAAAACATTCTGTCACAACAGAGGGCGCGTTTGAGGGAGCGGGACTTCTGGCCGGTTGACCGGCCGGCTGTCCGAAACAGTAAATTTTATTTTATTTTATTTTATTTTTGCAATTGATTTATATAATCGAAAAAAATATTTTTTGAAATTTTTAAAATTTTTTATGTGTTTTAAAATAATTTTGAGTTGTATATTTAGTTATGAGTTGTAAATTTTTGTATCACATATCAAATGTCACATCAACAATTTTCCACTCAAATCAAAACTCTTTTCAAAACTATTTTCAAAACTCTTTACCAAACAAATTTTCTACACTCAAATCATAATTCCACAACACACAAACTCAAAATACAACTCATACTCTCAAATCACATTTACAAAACTCTACCAAACACTGCCTAAAACTTTTGCCAAGTCCACTCCATAAATTGAGCATTTAACATGTAACAACTTCTTGTTATAAAAAGGAGTTTTGCTTCTGTTGACTGTCTTTAACAGAAAGTACAAGGACTCAAATTTTGGCCAAAATCAATTGTGATGAAAATTAAAATTGTGTATTGTGGATGTCGAAGTGTATAATGAATTTAACCAAATGTTAATATTTGTAAATAAATTTTAAATATATTTTTCTGAATTTATAATATCTCTCATCATTTAGAGTAAGGCAAATTATATTAAACCTTCTCAAACTATCGATCATTTATACTTTACTCTTTTAATGTTTTAAACCTAACAATTATCTCTTCAAACTATTTGAATTTAAACATTAAGTCTTTCTATTAATCATCTATTAGATATTTGAATAAAAAATTATCAAATGTTATACATATGATGATTATATTAAATTTTTTGAAGAAATTATCCTGTTTTATTTTTGTAAAAAATTAATATAATCATCATGTGTACAACATTTAATAATTTTTTTATCTAAATATTTAACAGTTAATTAACAGAAAGATTTAATATTTAAATTTGAATAGTTTAAGAAGGATAATAATTGAGTTTAAAATATTAAAATTAAAAGAATAAAATATAAATAGTCGATATCGATAGGTTGAATATAATGTACCCTTTAAAGTATGTTTGGATTCTTCTCCCAAGGCCCATTGATCACGCTTCTATTGGTGTGTTCATTCAAAAAGTATGTTGGTAGGGAAGATTTTATTTACACTCAAAAAAATCATTAAGTATTTTCAATTTCTAAGTATATCTTATTTAATTATTTAAAATTTTATTTTACTCTCATTATATTCTATTTTTTTTTTCAAATTACAAACCCAAATAATAAATAATAAATAAACTAAAAAAACTAAATTATTTTAAAAAAAATTCAATAAAGAAAATAATTCTCAAATACAAAAAAATAAATAAATAAACAAACTTATAAACACATAAGTACAATAAATAAATAAAATAAACCAACCTTTTATATAAACATTATAAAACTTTTCAATACAGGAAAAAAAAACTTTTACATTATAAATTATTCACAAGAATGCTTGTGGAAAAGTAAAAAACTAAATTTATAAACACATAAGCATGAGACACTAACAAAAAAGAGTAATTTTCAAATAATGTACTATTTAAATGACAAAATAAGAACAATTTCAATAATATGTTATTGTTAATCTAACTATTAGATTCTTTATTTTTTTGTGAAAAAAACGATATAGAAAATAATTGATGGTGTTCTACAAAAATTATGAAACCCCTTTATATGAATACTTATTTCCTTTTTGATGGGTTGCTTCAAAAAACTATTTTGATTATTACTCTTATTCATTATTTAATTTTATTCAAACTTTCTTCTATGGTTTAGGATTTCAAAATAATAAAAAACAATGATATTAATGATGATGGTAAGTTTTGATAGAATTGATTGGAGTTTTGGAGGGAAGAAGAAAAAGAAAAAAAAAAAAAATTGATCTCTTGGAAAAGAAGATGCAGAAATTTGAATAAGAATAACTGATTACGGTATATCATGAGAGAAAAAAAATTATTTTAAAGTTTAATATGTATTATTCTTATTAGTAAATTCATATTAAAATATAATAAGAATTTAAATTTATGAATTTAAATTTGCCATACTGAGACATATTTTGGGATCAAATAGAATCCCCCATCCTTCCCCCAAGGCCCATTAATCACGCGTCTATTGGTATGTTTATTAAAGCATGTTTGTATTCTTCCCCCAAGGCCCATTAGTTGGAACACCAACACTAGTTGAGCCCATTACCTGCTAGTATTTTCCCATCTTAAAAATAAAAAATAAATAAATAAATAAAAACTGCTTGTACCTTCTTTACTTTATAATTATTTTGAGGTGATACTATTTTTTACAGCTGTCCTTTTTTATATATAATTTGTGTCAATTTTATTTTATTTATCTTTCAAGTTCTTCTAATCTAGAAAAATCTAAAGTAAAATGTTCTAAAAAAAAGATCTAAAGTAAAAATACATATATTTAAAAGTCAATTTTTATTTTTAAGGTATTCCAGTCAATAAGATTGAAAAGTTAATTTTTTTGAAAACTTTTAAAAATAGTTCACTGAACAAAAATAGTAATTAAGATTTATTTAACATAATTACATTAATATCATGTGTAGAAAAGGTTATGATGCATATTCTTAAGAAGATGTAGACCATATGACTTTCATAATTTGTATTGGGCAGTGCTGGGTCCCCCGAAATGGGGGCCCCGAATCTCCCGAAATGCCTAATCAAGTAAAAACAAAAAAAAAAAAAAAAAAAACAATTTCCAAAAATGGAAATTAGGGAGATTATTTTTAGGGGGACAAATCATTTTTGATTTGTATTATAGTCTTTTCTGCACGCACTACTAATAAATATTCATTATTACTTCTTTCTTTTTTTTAAATCAAGATTGAGGGTATTAGTTTTTAGTAAGTAGTTATTTGGAATGCTTTAAATACGTATAATTTTTTATTTTTTATGAAAAAATATGTAAAAAGATAAGAAGGTGATGTGATCTAAATAAGTGCATTAAATAAATGCACTTATTTAATTTATGCCAAATAGTGTCTAAAGTTAAATTATAACTAAAGAAATTGTTGTTGTTCTGTCAGATCAAAACCTCTTGACTTTTTTCTCACCACACCCTAAAATATAACTATAAGATTACTAGACCAAACACAATCAAAAGTTATTTATTATTCTTAAAACATGGCCAAGTAGTACTCTAGGATTGTTTTGATTAGTGAAATGCGTGGAGCACTATTTGGCATAAATTAAACAAATGCACTTATTTAGATAAGTAAGTTTATTTAGATCACATTATCTTTCTATTTTTTTATATATCATTTTATAAAAAATCAAAAAATATATTTATTTAGATCATCTCAAACAACTCCTCATTCATACTAATACTCTCTGTTACTTTTTTTATTAGTGTTAGGGACTCACAAATTGGATCCTTAATCTTAAACATTTTTCTACTTTTTTTTATACCTCACAAATTTTATTTTATTTTTAAGTACTAATAGAAAAACTCAACATTTAGAGTTATTTTAAAAGCTTTTAACATATTTTAAATCACATCATCTCTCACATTTTTTACATGTTTTTTTTTTTAAAAAGTCAAAAAAAAAATTAAAAATTAATTTTTAACCATTTTCTAAAATAACCCTTAATGATTAATTAAAAATAATGACACGTGATGTCCCCAAACCCCTAATAAAAAAATTAATTAATTTTTTATTGAAGACTAGTCGAACTGGGGAAATAGGATAGGACCATACCAATCAGTATTGGTGCCAATTTTTTCATGTCCATTTCAGATGAAGTATGAGTGGACTGCCAACCAATATGGTTGGTTCAGTGGGTGAAACCTTTGAACTCCTCGTTCAAGGCTTGAGTTTGAGTCTCTATAACTTCTTATTGGGGTTAAACATATTCCTTAATGCTTGGAGTACGCGGGAGCCTAAGTTTCGGCCCTGACGTAGTTGCGGTGGAATTCCCTACAGATATGCTGTATGTGCTAAGGGGCAATACTCCCTGACGGATATGTTGGAGTAGCCTATCTGCATATCTATTTAAAGTACCTAAAATAAAAAAAAATGAGTGGACTGCCATGCTTTGTTGGGTTGGTATTGCCAGTTAGCTTGTTTCGTTTCATAATTCAAGATTTATTTTTTTAAAATTAAAAATTTTAATTTTTTATATTTTTTGTTTTTATTATTTTTTTAATATTTTAAATAATTTTTAAAATATTTAGATATAGCTAACATAAATTTACTTTAAAAACACAATATTTGTGAAAAAAATATTTTAAAAAAATCACTAAATATCAAAAATATAAAAAAAAAACAAAAATTCAGTATATTTTTTATATTTTTGTGTATTTATTAATTTTTTAAAATATTTTTTTATAACAATTTTAAGTTTTAGATATATCTAATTAAGGTATATATAAAAAAGTAAAAAAATATAGATATTTAAAATTTTAAAAATATTCACTAAAAATTAAAAAAAATGAGAAAAATAAAAAACTTAATTTTTAAAAAATTGAATTCAAAAAATTAGAATCGAAGACGATAATTCTTTTTTTGATAAATTACAAATACACCCCTTGAGGTTTACTTAAAATACAAATTATCCCATGTGGTTTGAAAATTACAAATATCCCTTTATTAGAATTTTTTATTTAACAAAATTAAGTAAAAAAATAAAATTCATAATTGTTCTCCTATACAATAATAAAATTACCTAAATTATTAATTGAAACATATTTTTAACACTATTAAAGACTGTTAATTGACTTGATGATTTATTAATAAAAAGAGCGATTTATTATGAAATTAGAAATCTCAAGAGGTAGAATATAATTTTCAAACTTACAGGGGCGCTTCATATTTTAATCAAACCTCAGGGTGTGTATTTGTAATTTATCTTTCTTTTTTTTTTAGTAAGAAATTATTTGGAATGATTTAAATAAATATATTTTTTAATTTTTATAACAAAAATGCAAAAAATGAAAAAAAAATATATATATATATATATAGACTCAAAAAAATATAAAATATGCTTATATAACACATCCTAACAGTTAAATTATATTACAACCGTGCTGGGACCCCAGTGGGGGTGACCCCAGCACCCCAGTCCACCTAAAGGGCTGCAAATGACAGGAAAAAAAATAAATAAAGGGTTGTTTAGAACAAATTAAATAAGTGTACTTTTTGACTTTTTATAAAATATGAGTTAGATATGGATTAGATTTGAAATGATGTAGTAAAGAGGTGTTGTAAATTAAATAAAATAATATAACTTAAATAGAATAGTAATTTTTTAATTTTTTAATTTTTTAAAATTATGTCAAATCAAGTTTAAATAAATTTTTTTTTTACCAATCAGACCCACTAGGGTCCCTGAGGGTCACCCCAGTGGGGCCTGATGCATTTCTGAATATATTATTGTTAAACAAGCACCACATCCCTCTTTCGAGGTGTCGATGACTCACATGATCAAGCTAGTGATTAGACAATCACGTTATGTATATATATATTATATAAATATAGAAGGAAACTTTTTGTCAGAAATGTCTTTCCATGCCCAACTTTAAATTTTTTTTGTTTTTAATTTCAAAAAATAATAAATTATTCATATATTTCACATAATTTTTAAATAAATAAATTTCAAGCTCATCTTCTAAAATTATTACCTAATAGATGATTATTTTCCAAAATCAAATATATAGAAATATGATTTGTTGACATTCTAATTTATTTATCTATCTTCTAAAATCTCTACCTAAAATTATTCATTCCTTAAAATAAATCAAACAAAAATCAATTTAAATTTATTTAAATTATTTTATTTTATTGATTTTATTTTCTTATAATTAATTTGGTTGTTTCCTATAATTGAATTGTTTCCCTATAAAAAAATTAAATAAACTAATTTGGCCGCTTTCCATACAAATTTTGTGAATTTTTAAGTTCAAAAAATAATTTAAAAAAAATCATGGTTTATGATTTAGAAAAGGAAATATGAAGAAGATCATTCTTGTGCACTCTTTCTTTAACCAATTCTTTCTCTTACCCCAAAATCCTAACCGTTATACATTACATATTCTCCAAGTCATTTATGTCGTCCTCATTCTATAAATATTACATTCATGCAATGATTTAACTTATTTTTGTTTCTCTATCTTTATAAGACAATTATAGGTTACTTAATATTTGGTCTCTTACATTTTTTGAAACATTCTTTGATCCTTTAAGTACACTTTTTTTTGCTATTTATTTATTTATTTTTTACTTCTAACGATTTTTTACTTTTACATTTCATATTTTATGTATCATTTGTCCCTCTACTCTCTACTGACCATTATTTATTTTCTTGCTTATAACCTTTTTTTTTTTTTTTTTTGGGTTAAAAAATATTATTTTGCTAGGATTTTTATGTAAAATTTTACCCTAAAATGTTGTGATAGTAATATTTGTATAATAAAAAACATGTCAATGAACTATTTATTATAAATTGATAGATCAAAATCTAACAAAATTATTATTATTAATTTTTTTGTAATGATTTAAAGTTTGTATATCACTACCTTTTTTTTATTTTTTACTTTTAATATTTTGTGACATCATGATACGTCTTAATTGACAATTGGTGTAGAGAATTAGTTTAAAAGTACTAAATAATTTTTTATTTAATATTTTTATTTGCAGTTAATTTTGTTTAAAAATATTTACATAAATAAATATACGTTTAATTTTGTTTGAATTGAAGTGATATTTTGTTTGAATTGATTTTTGTTTAATTTTATTTAAAAATATTATAAAATTATCTACAGTTGTCTAGATTAAAATGAAGTTACCATAATTACAAACCTATAAAAATATATATATATATATATTACATATAATCTATTTTTTTAAATCTATTAAATATACATAAATATGTACATTTTATTATGGAAAAAAATTACTAATGATGTATGTTTACTAATTTAAAAAATATTTACATAAACAAATTGGTCGAGTGACTCTTCAATTTGTGTTGATTGAAATAAATCTAACATGTCTTAGGTAGCTTGATCATCTCATAAAATTTTAAAAATTTTAAAAATACCCTTATATTTTACGATCAACTTAAATTTATCATACTCTATCAATTGACAAACCAAATTTTCCTAATACAATAATATTTTTCCTAATGTACTTACTGAAATAATATAAAAATTTAAATATTTCATTTCAATTTTTTTGCCACATCGCCTTAAAAATAAATAGAGATAGAAGATGAGTGGGAGAGAGGAAGAGAGAGACACACAAAAAATATATTTAAAAAAAAAAGAAAAGAAGAGAAGATTGTTATATCACAAACTGTGATATGATGAATTATAATTACGAATTTTGTTAATAATGCAATTATACTTGACGGAAAGTATAACTTTTGTAATTTTAGAAAATTAATTTGTTTTAATTTTACCAATTGAATTATTATGTATCAATTTGTTATATAATATTTGGGACAAAGCATTGATGTCAACAAAAAAATAAAATAAAATAAAATAAAAATTGTGTAACTCGTGCCATGTTTGAGATATTATCTTTTTGATTAAAAAGTTAAAAAATTAAAGAGTGCTAAAATGTGTTTGACATATACCCAAAAAAAAATGTAGAAAATTTGTGTACCAATTTAAAAAGACCAAACAATTCTTGTGAGTGAATGCATAGGTATTTACACATTTGAAAGGGTAAAACGGAAAATTTAAGTAACAAACGAAAATATTTACATTTTTTCATACAATTAAAAAACTCATTCTTAAATATATTAACTTTTTTTATGTCTTAAAATTTTTAGAAAGCCACTTAAAAAAATAATTTCAAATTTAACACTTTTTTGTTCAAAAAAAATGTTAACACTTGCTAGTATTATTTATGGGAGTTTTTTTGATAAATTTCTTTTCTAAGAGTTTTATTATATCCAACCTATATTCTTTTTTTACTATTCCATTAGATTTTATTTGAGGTAAGAAGACCAAAACACCCTAAATCTCTCATGTCCCCATTAATGTTGATATTTAATATTGATTGTCATTATATCTTCAGTCTAAAAAAATGCATTAGCTACACACCACTATTTAATGTTGATATATATTACGCACAAAAAATTAAACATAGTTCTTTATTGATTGCTATTATATTTTGGTAGTTCCCATGCATCCAAATGTTGACTGTACGTAATGACTTGAATGTTTACATTAGATGACATGAATGTTCACATCAGATGACGTAAATATAAATGTTCACATAAGATAATGTTGTGATAAAGATAATATTAATGTTCACGTCATCTGATGTGAACATTCACATTTACGTCATCTGATGTGGACATTTACGTCATCACGTGCAGTTAACATTTGGATGCATGGGAACTATCAAAATATAATGGCAATCAATAAAAAATCGTGTTTAATTTTTTTGTGTAATGTATATCAACATTAAATAGTGGTGTGCAGTTAATGCATATTAACATTAAATATAACGGTATAAAAATTTAAGAAAATAGTGTAAATCAAGAAAAAGAACCTTATGAAATAAATGTATAAATACATGAGACTAAGTGGGTTATAAATTTACTTCATAGGTTTCTTGGGTTAGAACACTCTTAAATAGAATTTATCAATAAAAATCTCATTATTTATTATTTATTTTTTAATTAATTTAAAAATAAATTTATCTACTATTGTTTAATCCTGTGCATAGTTGATATGCTAGTATTTAAATTATGGAGAAGGTTTCTCTCCAGTTGGACACATATTTAAAGTTTTTGTTAGAACAATGTTATATGTAATAATTGGTATATTAATTAGTGTATTAACGGATGATTTAACATAATTTTATATGTTTTGAATTTTTATAGTTTGTATAATGGGTGGGGTCATAGTATTGAAATGACAATGCCATAACATATATTAGCACACTAATTGATATACCAATTGGTGCATGTAACATCACCGATTAATTTTAACAAATGCAATTACTATTTTCCTACAAAAATTTTAATCCGCTTTATAAATTAGACTTAATTGACACAAAAATTTAAAATTAAAGGTTAGATACAAATTAATTAAAATTATAAAAATTAATATGACACAAATGATAAAATACAGAGATTAACGTTGTAATTTGCTCTAAATAATTATTCATGGACGGGGGCGCTACCATGCCCCCTCACATGAGCTTATTTTGAGGCCTCTTTTGGCAACTTGGTTATAATCTGCTTTTTGAATTATAACTCACCTCCTCTCTCACAAAAAATTTGCTTATAATCTGCTTATAAGTAGTTTTTTACCAAAAAGCTGATTATTACCAACTTCCCAAAATAGGCCTGAACTTATCTTAATAATTTGAACGTTCGTATTATAGGGTTTGTTAAGTAAATTATTTTAAAAAATTAAATTAATCAAATATTTATAATCAAATAATAAAATCATATTTATTTTTTAAAGGGTAAATTACAATTACACCCTCTAAATTTGTTTAAAACACAAATTATTTCTTGTGATTTGAAAAATTATAAATATTTTCTTATCAAAATTTTTATTTAATAGAATTAATTGAAAAAATAAAATTTATAATTACTCTCTTATACAATAACAAATTTATCTGAATTATTAATTAAAATATATTTCTGACATCATTAAAAATTGATAATTGAATTGATAATTTACTAATAAAATGGGCAATTTATTATGAAATTATAAACGTCAAAGGATGAAATGTAATTTTTAAAACCGCAAAGTGTAATTTGTATTTTAAGTAATTTTTAAGGGTGTATTTATAATTGTTTTTTAAAGAAAAACAAGAAACATAATTTTAATAATAAATTATCTAATTTTTAAAAAATAATTATAATTTAAGGGGAAGACTTCTCTCAAGTCCAGATCAGATTGAAGGATTGTTACGCCTCTGTAGGCCCATAACAAAGCCGACATCCATGATCTGAACTGTTTAATGTGTAGAGCTCATCCAATATTATTTCATCTCTAAAAAATCACGTTGATCGAATATTAATATTCGATCAACGTGATTTTTTACACGGATGAAATACTTAACGAACCTTACACATTGAATGGTTTGAATCATCGATGCGGGCGTCATGATAAGCCCATGGAGGCCTAACAGCACCCAACTGGAGAGAAGCCTTCACTATAATTTAAAAAGTAAATTACTAATAAGTCCTAATAGCTGAATTTAATTCTCATAAAGTCCTATTGAAAATAAGTCCTAGTAAAATTGGAATTAAAAATAATTTTTTGTGACAATTTTTTACATATGTTGTTAAAAATTGACAATTAGTAATTTTTTTTTTTTTATATAAATTGTTGCCAAAACTTATAATTAGTGATGTTTTCCTGTGATGAATTTTTCAAACTGTCGTTGAAAGTTGAAAATTAGTGAATTTTTTTGTGATGATTTTTTTAAACTGTCGCTACAACTTATAATTACTGACATTTTTTGTGATAAAATTTTCAAACTGTAACTGAAAATTAACAATTATTGACATTTTTTTAATCAGTGATATTACACGCACTAATTCGTATATCAGTTAGTGTATCAACATATGCTATGACATTATTATTTTAAAATTATGACCCCACCCATTATACAAATTAAAAATATTCAATACCTTTAAAATTATACCACATTATCTATTAGTACACTAATTAGTATATCAAGTGGCACATATAGCGTTATTCAAAATTAAATCACCACTTGAACAAATTCACAATTTTGTTTATAAAAATATAACACATATTGCTTATGAATGCATTTTTCATAAAAAATAAAAAAAAAATAAAAAATACTAACAATTTGATCAATTGAATCAAATTGAGACAAAATTATAATAGAGGTTCTATTTACATACTTATTATAATCTAACACATTACACTCAACAGTTTCACTATTGTAATGTAATACACCACACTCATCATCTTCGCTGTTATAATGTTCGCCATTATTTTCCAAACTAAATATATTAATGCATTTAAAATCAATTGATTTTGAAGATTTACACATCATGAATGGTACTTAAATTGTTGATTTGGGACAATACAACAATGAAAGGTCAGTTTACATTTTTGTTTATCATGTTCATCGGAAAGATGAATTGTTCATTCGTCACATATTCAAACAATCAGAGTTAAACATTTATAAAATGCTCAATTATTTAAATTTGAACAAAATTTGTTCAAATTATTAAGATTAATCAAATATTAAATGTTCATACATAACAAATTAAATATTTTAGTTGTGTGTACCAGTTTATTAGCTTAGAAATTAAAAAGCAAAAGTTATAGTGTGAATTGAGATATTTTCACAATCTAAAAATTATTATACATGTGTACTAAGCAATTGTGTGTATAGAGAGAATCGATGGTGGTGGGTAAATAAAATTATCTAAATTATAAATTCAAAATCAAAAGTAAATCAATTAAAATTATAAAAACTAAAATAAATTCGAGAACAAAAGTTGAATATTAGCAAATAGGTTCCATGAATTCCGATATTCTCTATGCGGCCTCGTTTGTAGACTAAGGCCTCTTTTGAAAAGTGGATTAAAAGTCATTTTTTAAGTTTTAATTCATTTTGGATTACATCATCTCTTACATTTTTTATATATTTTTTCAAAAACAAAAAAAACAAATTTTCAAGTATCTTTCAAAAACAATCCTAAAAAAAATTTAAAAAATATTACAAATTATTACACTACTCACTTAATTTTTTTTTATATTTAAAAAAAAATTATTAAAATAACCAATTTCCGGACGAGGTGGAAGAAAATTTGAAGAAAACCAATTTCAATCATCAATCAAAAATTATCATCAATGGAGTTATTAGTGTACACGCCCATTACTGTAATTTGAACTTCTCTCCCGCGTTTCGTACTCCCAAGTTCTCACCACAATACACACATATTGTATACATGGCGTATGTATATATAAATGCAGAGAGAGAGAGAGAGAGAGTCATACAAAACCCTCATGCGAAGCAAAGCCGCCTCACCCACTACTTTTAAACAATACCCAAAAAGCGAAATGCTCAATCTGATGGACCATTTTGGTGATTGTACGATTCTCAATTCTACATTCAAACCCTAGAAATAAAGATCGTCCTTTTCTTCGATTTCATCTGATTCTTTATTACAGTGACTATTTTTTATCACTGTTAAAGTTGAGTTCATCAAACTATATATATATAGACTTAACCCTTGTTAGTTTGGCACTGATTTTCAAGTCCTTGTCAATCGATCTTCAACGATGGTAACGTTGCCTTATCTCTTTCGTTTTTGTGAGATATGTAGTTGAATTTTCAATCTAAGAGTCTATTTGTTGTTTTTAGTAATGGGGTTTCTTGATTACTATTAGTGACTATTGTAATGGCAAAATCATGAAATGGGTAGATTGATTCAGAATTGTTACTGATTGCAGAATTTGGGTGTTATTTTTTTATTTTTTATTTTTTTATTTTTTCTTTGGAGATTTTCTTTAATCTTGATTGATTGTTTTTATTTAAAGTTTGGAGGATCTTGAATTGTTAACAAGAGGTTTAAGGTTTATGCTTGAGAGGAAAGGCATGTCTTTTTTTTTTATATACTTGAATAATAAACTGGATAATTGAGATGAAACACTTGATACCCTTGAATTATTGGCTTCTTCCAGATTGCTGTTACCCATTTTGTTAAATTTCTGTCTAGTGGTGATAATTAGATACCTTTAATTAACACTTTCTAATCATTTTACCTGGTGGAAAGTTATAGTAAAGAAGACATTTGTAGCGGTAATAGTGATTATTTGTAGTGGGGTTTAATGAATACATAATAGTGATTATTGTAATGGAAAAATCATGAAACACATAGATTGATTCATAATTGTTACAGATTATAGAATTGGTGTTTGGAGATTTTCTTTAATCTTGATCGATTATATTTTAATATGTGATGTTGAATATCCAGGATATAAGTTTGGAGGATCTAGATTTGTTAACCAGAGGTTTAAGATTATTATTGAGAGGAAAGGCATGCCTTTTTGATGTACTTGAATAATGGAGCACGATTAGTGTTGCTTGCCCTGGATAATTGAGAATTTGAGACGAAACACAGTAGCCATGAATTATTGGCTTCTTCCAGATTGCTGTTGCCCATCTTGTTAAATTTCTGTCTAGTGGTGATAATTAGGTATCCTTAATTAACAGTTTCTAATCTTTTACTGGTGTAAAGTTATAGTAAAGAAGACATTTGTAGTGGTAATGATTCTGACAATCTCGTAGTGCAAAACTAATGCATGTCGTAAAAGATTGCTTTTGGGCTTACATCAGAAAGATGTGTGGAACAGATATTTTTGGAGTAGACCAAAATGAACTTCCTGATGAAAATAATAATTTGAATGGCCCCCAAGAAATGATGGGTTATGAAACTAATTCAGTGTATTCTTAGTGCAACTAACAACAGATCGGTTTCATCTGGTTTGGACAAGGATTTAAGAAGAGGGGGGGGAGAGGGTGTTAAGTGATGTAAAGGTGCATCCCTAAATTCTTTCAATATCAATTGGCTTAATGTCTCTTCTTTTTAGATTATGGATTTTTTGTTTTTACTGTATAGTTGATTAGGACTATGATCTGTATAGTTGTTCATTGTGGTTACGATTTGTCACCTCTTGCTTTTTTTGTTTGAGCCTCATTATATATCTTGTTTCTTGATGCTAATTAATACTCATCCAATAAGGTGACCAAAAAAAGAAGGAAAAGGAAAGGATATTTAAGAAAAAAGGTAAAAATAAATAAATAAATAAAAAGTATCCGTGCTTCTTAGATATTGAGCCTCTGGTCTGGCTCATGTGGTAAAAGGATGGATTGGGTTGGAGCAATCTTAGTTTCTAAGGAAAAGAAAAGAAAAAAAGACATATCAAGGGTGTAGTATTTTTTATGTTACTTTTTCTTTGTGATTTACTGAATTGATTTTGAAGCTTTTGAAGTAACAGAAACTGATAGTTGTTCTTATAGTTGTTCACATTATGTAACATTCATTTTTCATTTTCTGTTTATGTCTATACAGTCAAACACTCATTTATTTTGACAAGAAAATTTTGAGCACACCAACAAGTTTAAACTTTAAAAAAAAAAAAAAAAAGTCGAGTGGATATACCTTCTCTTTCTCATAAGTAATGGATGGAATTTATTTATACATTGACATGTCTTCATAATTCCTTCAACTTTCAGGTCATGGTTGCTATTCCAAAGGGTTTTTGAGGCTTTGCTTTCGTAGATCATTCCAAGATTAATTTCCTATAGTACATTCAATTTCCCAGAATAGGTAGTTGATCAGATTTTCTTGGTATGATTCACTGCTTCCACCGTGTGTATCTCTCTGATCAGTGTGGATGGCCATCCTTATGCCTTAGTTTTTGAATGCTCAACTACATCAGCCGGTTTCAATGTTATTTAGTGCTAAAAAATGAACGACTACAGTACATTGGAGCTCACTCTCAGGGATATTCTTCGTGTGATCAGTCCCTTAGAAGAAGACTGGGCAAAACGATTTCAATTTATTAATGAGCTTCGAGCTATTGTTGAATCTGTGGAAAGTCTTAGAGGTACTTGATGCTAAATTATATTAATATTTCATTCTTTTAATCCAGTTATGCACTAAAATATATTGTTGTTTCTTTCTTTTAATCCAGTTGTGCATGCATAGTAATAGCTGAAAAACTCACCGTCTTCTTTTGCAATCTCTCTTGATTTGCATATAAGATGCAATGGTAATGTAAGTGCATTTGGTTTCCTAAAGCATTCAAGCGAGAGAACCATCACCTGCAGCTGGCCATAGTGATTTTGAAAAATGAAACCATTTCATCTCATGAAAAAACTTCAATGATCCTAGACATGTATAAAAAAAAGGGGCTTTTTTCATATGCGATACAAAACTAAAACATGCAAGAAATGTTAGAACAGAAAAAACGTGTTAGTGTGTCTTATGTCACTTGACTATTACTAAAGTAGTTGTTTACTAAATTCTTACTTTTCCCACGAGGGGTAGCTTGATTTGTTAGTCCCTAGGATTCTATCTAGGATATATGATTTATAGTGTGCATTGGTTATATGATTTATAGCTGACAATGTTGGTTATATGATTTATAGTTGACAATGTTTATTAATGATGAATGGTGCAAATAGGTGCAACTGTGGAGCCATATGGATCATTTGTCTCTAATCTCTTTACACGGTGGGGAGATCTTGATATATCAATAGAGTTACCCAATGGTTCATTTATTTCATCTGCCGAAAAGAAACTCAAGCAGACTTTACTAGGAGATTTACAAAAAGCTTTAAGGAGGAGAGGTAATTCGATTTAACTTAATACTTCCAATTTTTTACTCTTTTGCATGTCACAAGACCTCTACATGCATTGAAAGTTTTAGTGCATTCTACGTAACTATTCATTATTGCTTCTTTTGTTTGTTACTCTGTCAGAACCTGAACCACTTTTGAAGATAAATCGTTGCTAATTAAGAAGGATGAGCAGCTCTTGATCCTGAAGGATGAGCAGCTCTTGATCCTGGAAACAATGAAATTAATAAGTAAAATAGCTTTAAAAATAGGGAGGATGATAGAACACTAAAACTAAAAGCGAAGAAAACATAAAGAACTTCATGGAAAATGAAAATAATATGAAGTGCACAACACAGATCACTCGAGAAAACAAATGCCCGGAGCCAGCCATTGGGGGCATCAACCAAACGAAAGAGACAATGCCCACCTTGGTTTATGTAGCAATCAGAATGGATAAGTTTCTTGTATGTATAAACCTATCTCAGGAGATCATTCTGTGTGTTTGTGGTCTTGCTTGCTCTGTCCATTTAAAATTTGAGTTCTTTCCTTCAAGTGCAATATGATACAAAATGGAATATACTTCCTAGATGGTGTAAACTCACATCTTACTAATCATTTATAGTTTGTAAGACCTGGGGCTCCATTTTTCATTTACTAACATCACCTTTAAAAGTTTAAAAAAAAAAAAAAAAGAAAAAAAAAAGGTACCATCAGCAAATAGAAGCATAATATAAGCAAATTTTTATGGCATGGTCTTTTGTTTACTGTTCTTTATTGAAGTGCTCCTTTTTATTTAACAATAGCATTGTTTTGTAGGTGGATGGTATAAATTGCAGTTTATTGCCAATGCAAGAGTTCCCATTCTAAAGTTCGAGAGCAACTACCTGAACATCTCCTGTGATGTCTCAATCAATAATCTGAATGGTCAAATGAAGTCCAAATTATTGTTTTGGATCAATGAGATTGATGGGCGTTTCCGTAATATGGTTTTATTGGCACGTTCTTATAACAAATTAATAGATGATGATGCTGTGAGGAAACTATGCACTAATTTGATGTATCAATTTTTGCATGCAGGTCAAGGAATGGGCCAAAACACATGGTATCAATGATTCAAAGTCCGGAACTTTAAATTCATACTGTCTCAGCATGCTTATTATTTTCCATTTTCAGGTGATTTTGCCTATAATTATGGTTGTTGATTTCTTCTTGTTATTGCTATTGCTTTGTTGTTATATATTTTTAATTGAAAGTAAATTGAGGATTCTTCTTTAACACTTAATCAACTGGAAATATTCTAAGATTTTTGAAGTCGACTCATTCACTGAAAGTAAATCCTACAACCTGTAAAACTTATGTACAGGAGAACATAGTGAACCATCCCATCAAATTGTATAGTCCTGTTTTTAAGGTGATCTTAAAGTATTATTTGGCCCCGTTTGGTAGAGTTATGGGAAAGTGATTATAGCTTATAACTTAACAGCTTATAGCTTATAACTGTGAACATAAGCTGATTTTTGACTTATAAATTAAGCTTCTCCTCCTCCACTCAAAGAATAAGTTGATTTTTAACTTACAAAAAGCTATAAGCTGTATTGTTAAGCTGAACCAAACACATCAAAATAGCTTAAATTAAGCTATAAGCTGAAAATAAGCCTTACCAAACAGGGCCTTTGTGTCCCAGTGATCATAGTGTGGTCTATATTTGTGTCACTTTGTAATTATAAATTTTTAGCTTAATGCAATCGCATCCTCTGTGTCTGTTTTCTCCATTATATTTATATCCTTTTATGTCTTTTAATTATCCATTTTTTATTTCTGATTTGGAGCAACCAAGATCTCCACCTTTTTTCTCTGTGCTTCATCTTTTTCTTCTCTTGCAGACATGTGTACCTCCACTTTTACCTCCTCTTAAAGAAATCTACCCAGGAAATATAGTTGATGACCTGATAGGTACTTGTCCTCTCTCTTGGCCCCCTTTCTTTTTTCTTCTTTTCATTGCATTCTTCTGAAATTAATAAAGATACAAGCAACATGACATATCTTTAGGCATTTTAATCTATAATTAGTTTAGATACTGAGTTGAAACCTATCAATAAAAGAAAATATTTAAAATTTCCTTGTGAAGTGGGAAGTCAAAGTGCCAAAAGAATGATTTATTATCTTTCCATTACATGAAGACTGCATTAGATTCTAAAAAAATTATTATTGTGTTTTAAGGTCCAATAGAGGGCTTTCTCTATCTGTAGGTACTTCTAAACATAAACAGTGTAGTCCTGGTACTAGTGTAAGTGCATGTTTGAGGCTTCAATTTTCCACATCCTACGAATTCTGTCAGAAATATTCTACAAGCAGGGTTTTGGTCTTCCATGAGTTGATATCGAAAACTTGAAAGATTCTAAGAAAATGAAAGTGATCTGAGAAAACTTTTTGCATGTTGACCCATTTTAGTAGGTTTGAGAATCAAGAGATGCAAAATGGGAATAGTATTTGACCAAAGAAGATTGAATTCCATGGTTGCATAACTTGTGAATATGAAAGCCACAGTTGCCAAATCTTCATAACAGCTTGGTAACTTGGTTAATAATTAATAATTTGTCATATATGTTTTATTGCAGGTGTGAGGGCTGTTGCAGAGAGGCATATTGAAGAAATATGTGCTGAGAATATAAACAAGTTTAGATCGGATAAGTCCAGAAAAATAAATAGAAGTTCTTTGTCTGAGCTTTTCATTTCATTCCTCAAAAAAGTAAGTAGTTCTCTCATAATTCTTTCCTTTACAAGTGAATTTATATGTATGAGATCAGCACCAAGGATGGATCTTTGTTTGGGGGGGGGGGGGGACCACACCCCTAAAATTTGAAAAATGTCACTTATTATATTAGAAAATTTAAAATAATTAAAAATTATAAGGATTTGCAGGCCCAAACATATTTTCGCACCCCCATAGTGATAATCCTGGATCCGTCCTAGCACCTTGTATATGTTTGTTACATTTTCTTTCTTTTATTTTATTTTTGGGTATTTTGACCTGAATGATATTGTGTATAAAATACAATAAATGTTTTTTTCTTTCTAATATTTGATTCATAAAATTTATTCTGACCCAAAAGGGAGGGCTTTTCCCCATTCTATGGATGGGACGGCCACGAGAAATTGTCGAACATGCAAATAGACTGTTTATTAATTTTCGATAGATTGGGTAATAAATATATATATATATATATTTGCAGTTTGCTGACATTAGTTCGAGGGCCTCAGAAAAAGGAATCTGCCCATATACTGGACAATGGGAACAAATTGATACCAATATGAGATGGCTGCCCAAAACTTATGCGCTATTTGTAATATCTCTCTCTCTCTCTCCCCACTACAGCTGCAACTACGACTTAGCTTTTTTCCACTAGTGGAGCTAATTTTATTGCTAATGGCTGTTTAGGTTGAGGACCCTTTTGAGCAACCAGTTAACACGGCTAGGACTGTTAGCATTAGACATCTAACGAGGATATCAGAAGCATTTCAGGGAACCCACTATGCACTTACCTCACGCAATCAGAATCAGAGTTCTCTCATTCCGACACTAGTCAGACCGCACGTATCACAATCTATTTGGAGAACACCTAATAACCCTAGTGGCTACAACGCTAGCTACAGTAGGCCTCGTCCTCAGATGCACAGGGCAGTTCACTCACCCTCGCAAGTGCTCCATCAGTTTCAGAACATGAGGATTGATAGGCATCCCAGTCATGTGACCACGCAAAGAATGGTTAATAATGCGTCAAACAGCCAAGGCCAGCGAGCCTGGAGACCAAGATCTGATAGGTAAACAGTGTCTAATGAGCTTTTTGGCTTGCTATGATAGAAAAAACTTACGTTTTTCACAGTTACTGTTATTTTGATTTTGGGATACTAGTGTGCTGAGCTTCTATTACATTTCATGATATATAATTGAATCTTGATGTCTTGTGAGGTTTGTAAGCCATGACCATCAAGAGGTCAAAGCTGCATCCTGAAAAATAGTAATACATGAACGCGTACAAACACGTAAGTTGATATTTTTATGTACATGTTCAAGCAAATATTGAAGTTGTATAATTCAACAAGTCTTTGTTCCAATTACTTGTACGTACCTCTTGTTGGTTTTATTGAAAGTGATGTTCTTTGTTGAAAAGTAATCATGTCCTTTCTTAATCACATCCTTTCTTGCCGCCTATGCATATATAATGTTGTGTATGTACATGAATTTGTGGCACTGGGCAAGCTTGGGTTTTCTGTTAGAAATTGTGGGAAAAATTCTGGGTAAAAATAGAATTTTTTCATAACTTTGGTCTAATTCTTAGGTGGGATCCGAGCTTCGATTTTCGCGGGTCAAAGTGATAACGCGTTCTATGCCGCGTTGTGATTCACATGGTATATTTGGTTATTCAAAACCATTATCGAGTGAATGGGAAATTGAAGTCAAAGTGTGCTCCATGTAAATGGAGTTTTTGATGGAAAATCCTTAAAGGATTGAATAAGGCTTGTCTCACATTGATTTGGTAGGAAGTTTTAGATGGGTTTATATAGCTTGAAATTATTACTTGGGGAGGGCCCCAAGGGGCACTCTAAGTTCGTAGAAGGGAGAAGTTATGGGCAAAATGGGCTAGACCCATTAGACTCAAAAATCACCACACGCGCTGCGGGCTGGGCTGGGCCTGGGCTTGGGCGTGAGTGTGTGTTTGGGTTGGGCTTGTTCGGCCTAATATTAATCTTTTTGGGCCAAAAACATTTGAATTTTATTTTTTCTAAAATTAAATTCTAATTTGTCCAATTTGATTTTCGAAATTTAAATTTAAAATTGGGTCCGATTTTCTCCCACCCGAACAGATTTGACTCGTTTAAATTCAAGTAACCTGGACAGATTCAAATCTGTGTTATTTGGTTTTTATCTGTTCAAATTTGAACTCAATCAATACCAATTCAAACCCAACAGGTTCAGTACCTGTTCAAACAGGTATGCTACCTGTTTAATTCAAATTAAAAGAGTGCCACTACATCTATAAATAGACCAGCCTTAATTTGATGATTGTATTCACAATTTTCGTCCATATTATTCTGTAATTACTCTCTACATATTGCTACATTATTTTCCTTCAGAGAAAGAGTGTAAACACTTTGTGTGTTCATTGAACAAATAAATTGTAGTACTGCATTTATTTGTTGTTGATCATTTCATTCTGGAAGATAGATGTCCATTTTTTGAAAGCACTGTGGAGAGGACGAATCTGTCTTAAGGACACAGTGTCGAATACTGGACTTGATCAGATTATTATTCGAAGAAATTAATTAAGTAAGTTGTTTAATTTATTTTTTTGTTTTATTTGTTTATTTAAATCAGATTTTAATTTTATTTTTGTAACAAAATAAAATCTGTTTTTATTTATTTTTTTTTTTTCATTTCTAGTTTGATTTTTGTAATCAAACTTATTTCTCTCCTTTCTTTTATTTCTTTTGTATTTTGTTTGCTGTTAAGTATACAAACAGAATTAATCTATTTAAATATAGTGAAGATTGTCCAACATTTTCGAGGTTGGATCAAGCGTATCTTAGTGCTTTTATTATTATTGAGTGATCTTGATTAAATTGACGATCCTCTTGGGAGGAGTTCTAGCATAAATCTGTCTGATTTTAGTCACAGTGCCAGATTTGTTAGTTTGAATAGCATTTTCCATTTATATATATGGCAAATGCTGTGTTGAGCCATTGCATAGTCACTTTATTCATATCCCATACAACTTACAAGTCTCATAATCAAAATTATAACTAAAATTACTACGTAAAGCCATAGAGAAGTGGCACATGTACAGTTGTTATCATGGTACTTAGAAAATTAATTAAAAAAATATTTAGAAAAAACATTGCAGAGTTGAGAATTACCCACTATAACCTACACCGTCTAACATTTTGGGTAACTTTTTTTTATCTATTTTTCTAGTTCCATAGCGTTACCAAATGCTTATGTGAGTTGATACAAGAATGGGGAAAATTTCATAAATCAATATTGGTTTTCTTTGACTGACAGTTGATTGAAAACTGAACAACCAGACAGCCCCCAATAATCACAATGCGACATAATCCAAAGAGATCATGAGGCCGATATTTGGATAAATGATTGTTAAGAATACAAGCAATAAAAAATAAAAAAATAGTGACTGTTTGCACGTATTTTCTGATCAATTCGATTAAATAAAAAATTTAAAAAATGATAGAACTCAAAACAGCCGAATGTATTATTGTACTTACTGGTAGTTGACTGACTACATAATGAACTATGCCATACTATACTATACACGAAGAATTGCCACATTATGCTTAATTGGTTGAAAAAATTTGTCACATCCACCATCCAAGTTGCCAGATTTCAGCGGATTTCAGTGAGCATTCTCTCCCCTCAATCTCAATGACAATCAAGTGTCAGAGAGAGATTAGTTTCAGAGTTCTTGATCTCCATTTCACCATATACAAGAGATGGCACAATCCAATTTGGTTGTACATCTCGTTCCTTCAGGCACGCAACAATCGTTTATCACATGTCAGGATCCTATAACTTGCATGCGGGCCCTCACCTGTGTCCCGCAATGCCACGTGCCAACCCATGGCCTTCCCACTTTCTTGGAGTTCATCCATGACGGAAAGAGAATCACGAATGTATACACGTCCACCAGGTCTTAGCATTCGATCCATTTCAAGCATGATGCTAGAGATATTGCATCTGATAGAAGTAAATCAAGCATGTAAATGTGATATACCAAATGATTATGGAATCTTAAATGTATCACCGGCAGAGAACAAAAAAACTGAGATATGAGCACTGTCTGCTTAGTGAATATTAATGGGTGAGTAGAGAGTACCGTCTTCGTTCAACAGAGAAGAGGCCAGCTGCATGCAATAAATCATAGCTTCTTGGGTACGTGTCAAATGGCTCACACCTGGAAATGTTAATACGAGGGGCCAATAAATTATGAAAGAATAACAAATATATATAATTTTCTTTCCATGTTTCTATTTGTCTTTCCTACTAGAACAACAGATAAAGTAAAAACAACAATTAAGAATTTGGGGAAAGAATGAAGTCTAATTTGTACCAATCATGCATAACTCCTAGAAGCCCACGATCATAGATAACAGGCAAGGTGTTTGGACCACTAACGGGAACCACATTTAGAACCCAGCAATCAAGTTTATTTTCGATCAATGCTGCTGCAAATCTGCCAAGACCAATAAATTGACCACAAAAAATAAGCAATTTTCACTTTAAAATCTAGGCATAAGCATAATGTTACTGAATGCTTGACATGGTATGGATAACTAGTTCAATATAACGAGGAAAGAAGAACAAAAGGAAGATGAAATGTAATACCCGCCAAAGCCTGCTCTCATGTCCAGCACATTTCTAAGTTTGAACTTTTTCCAATGTAAAGCACGAACATAACTTTCTATTATTTCATTCCAGTATTTTGATTCTGCCCGAAAGAGTTCTCTTCTGGATATGTAGGCATCCATTTGTATGCTCTGCAACCTGTCAGGAGGATTTTGAAGGCGTGAAGGCCATGTGGTAACATTTGCTCCGGCCCCATCCTCGGGTAGTCTACTAATACATGCCTTCAGCTCAACATACCTAATTAATAATGCAATGGATATTAGTAAATTATGAGTGATTCAAAAGGCCCTCAATAAACAGCATGACAATGCAAATGTAGAGTCAAACCGATATGTTTGGTCGACCACTAAACATTATAAAGCAAATATAGATTCAACCAATATTTTGATAGATCACTAAGCATTATAAAGTCAGAACGCATCGACTAATAATTTAACCTGGCTGTGTGGCATTAAACTTCATAAAATTCCTGTAGACACTACACATGCATAATTTTCTTCAGGGACTTGGGTTTGCATTATGCATAGCTACCTAACTTATTTGTATTTTGCCATATTATAATTCCCCTATGAAATAAAATAATATAACATGAAGAACTGTATTCAGAATCATAATGTTGCTAGATCCCATAATCCAACACAGCGAGATTCTATTATAATTAAAAAAGAAGCCTTTGAGATAAGATTTTTTTTAAAGAACTGGAACAAAATTTCTCAGTGAAATATCACATAAGTTCACTCAAATCGAATCAATAACCAACAGAATAACCTTCACTTGCTAAAGAGGAAGCAGAGTTTTGCACTATTATATTCGTCAGGGGCACTTGTGGGATCTTCTTATACAATAGCATGACAGCCCCGCAGATATCGCATACAGGCAATTTCAATGACATTATGAGCCTTAAAATGGTACATTTTAGCTACAATGCTTTTCTTATGTACTAACACTTATTTCCATTTTTTCTCTTTCTTTTTTTTCTTCCCATTCTCCAAACATAGTTGTGTATCAGAATGTACAAACAAACACCAAGTTGCATTTCAAATATGCATGCCTAGTCATAATAGTTTCATCAACAATTAATTAAAAAAAAATTCAAAATCAAAACCATTTATAACCCATTCCTCTTCGGATAGGCATGGAAATTGTATAATTAAGATCAATCACAGAAGATATAAGTTTAGCATCAGTCCATCCACCCACACTTGGGTCCAAAAGCAGCCTTTTTACCACAACCCATTCCACTTTATATTTATCAGTAGAAATTAGAACCATTCCTTGTCCATGAAAAGCTGGGTTTGAAGTGTCAACTCAGTAAAAGATAAGGCAGGATGAGAAAAAGTCACAGGGAACCATGTCATTACTAGGCTTTATAGTCATTACTAGGCCAAGTGCTTAAAGTCAATAGGGTTTACAGTCCCATTTTTTTACTGCTGATGGTCTAAACATAAAGCTTGTCAATATTTCATGTCAATTGTTACACATAAATTACAGTAGCTGTAGGCCTACAATGCATGAAGTTAACATGTCATACTACTGAATATGCTTCAGAAGCCTTACGGACATAGCAGTTGTCAAATAGAGATCTAAAACTTTAACCATTCAAGGCAGTTTAATGTACTATTTGCATCACCAAAATATACCAGAAAGAGGATAGTTAATATACCAAACACTGTCTGGATCATCATCGGAATCACACAGCGGAGGTCGCGTTCCTGCCTCACGACTTAAGTAGCAACTGTTGTTCAAGGGCTTCTGCCAAATCGCAATATACCCCTCCTTCTTCACAAGATTCCAACAAAGGCGGCTTGTAAGATTAATCATCTCTGAAGATGAAGGAAGACAAACGATCAGTAAACTGAACTTCTTGTCTGATGTGCTGCACATGTTACTCCTATTTAGACCACCAATAAAATGCAATGGAAACACTTCATTTGGGTGCACTGGAAGATTGACCTTCATTAAACAAATTATGGGGCACCCAGATGAACTAACATATTACATGCTTTAGGACCTTTCCCTGCCATTTTATCTAAGTACCATAACCAGTTTGCAAATTTTTTGTTCTCCAAGCTGGGGTAGTTACCAAATTCAGATTCCTTAATTTTTTCTAAGTTATAAACAATTGCAGAAGTCACTCTGTAAGCAATTGGGATTCAACATTGAGATCAAATGCAAACTAAGGTGCACAATTTTTCATATAAGGGTATAACATAAAGATGTGCAAACATTCGAAACTCAAACTCAAAATTGCTTATCGACTCACTAAAGTGAAAATAACTGTTCATCTTATTGTATAAACAAATTCTGCTTAGTCATACCTTCCCACTGCTCTTCAAGGGCTAATTCATGCTTATAAACAGGCTGTGCTGCCCAAGCAAAGTATCCACCTGCACGTAGCATCCTGTTGACCTCAAGCAGCAAAATTCCATCTTTGCCACAATGAAAGAAACAAACAGAGGCATGATAAGAATATGTCCCACAAATGAACATCAACAATTTTCCCATATAATATCTACTACTATTTCCAGATAACAGATTTCCACAATGGTAATGATATGCCACATGGAAAATAGTGAGGATAGACGACATGGAACAACTAGATTATAAATTATAATGCATAAACAAGAATGATTACACATTGGCCTCATAAACTTGCAGATATGAATCATATGGTAAATAAAAATGCTTAATTGCCTTTTAAACTACTTTATCTCTTATCAATTGGAAGTGTGAAATGAGGAATTAGGCTACAACACAATACATATACACACATACATATACTACGTGATTGTCGAGGCAAAGCTCTTCACATGTCAAAACAAAACCTGGTGGAACTTTCATTACAGTCAACAACTAACAAATACATGGAATCAGAGTGTCGACAATAAATGAAAATTGTCATAAACTACATTTCTTAGCATAAAAACCTATTCGATGGTTATAATTTTTTCAACTAAAAGTTTGAAGGTATGGAAATCCCACAGTGATCAATGATCCACTTCAGGGAAGAACTGGTCGAACATAGAGAATTGGGATCTCATATCAGACATTCACTTGCCAGTTTGAGACTGACAAAGTCATCAATCTTTATGCAGGTGGTGGCTCCATTACCCATATCAACAATACAAGAAGTTAATGAGAAACATAGTTGGCATGAAAATTTTATTTAACCTTTGAGAGAAATTCTGCAAGGAAGCAATAGGAGGTGCAACACTTCCAATATATACTCTGAAGCCTAATTAGTTGTTCACTAAATCATTTTCTACCCAACAAAGATAATAAATTAAATTATGAGAGAGAATAGCATACCATCACGAGTCCAATTAATTCTACATCTTGAACAATGTATCAAGTCAAAAGCTTGACTTGGATACAACAAACGGTGTGTTGCAAAAGCTGCCACCATTGCAGGCACTCCACGCTCAAGTGCAAACTGAATCTGATTCTCGTGCACATCCTTTGGGGCTACAGACATAGTAAGTACATTCCGTGATAATAAATACGCACCGAAACTTGCAACACCACAACCAACATCCATAACAACTCGAGTATGATGACCAAATGCTATGTCAGGGATCATCTATACATAAAAACAAGAAAATGATAATCAGAAAGACAATTTCCTCGAATACCAGACCGATATATTAATTTTACTATCATCCAAGTGGTAAAGTTATAACTTAACAACCTCTGAAATCTGATCCAAATACTGATCTGCCCCGTGTATGAACTGCGTACCACCTCCAGGAAACTTGAATTTATCCTTATCTATGGAAATCCAATTTTGGCCCCCTTTATCTTCAACAAGACGGGCATGGGGAACATTGCTGAACCATACCTGCGTTAGAGTGTAATGGGTATAACTTCCTAATCAATAATTCAGTACCCAATCAGACAATTAACCAAATTTTTAAGAATTTGATAATTAATTTGCATTTCATTCACAAAGCAACCTAAATAGCATATCAAATTGTTCAGTAGTATCGTATCAAATTGAATAAACATCAAAACAATTATACCTCATCACGACTTCTGGGCCAGGGGATTGGGGCTCTGTAACCCTTAGGTGCCGGAACCAAGCAATTCAAGCCCTTACCTTCTTCGGGACAATGCCGCTCGAATCTCTCACCTTTCTCCGTCGAATTCAAACGCCGAATCGCCTCGGTATTGTCCAAACACGGTATATACTCTCTCATACTCTTCGTACAAAGCCCAAACTTCTTAACAACAACCCTAGACCCACCACCACCATCTTCCACCACCTCCGCTTCGATATCACTCCCCCAATTATCCACAACACCCGGATCGAAGTCTCCGACCTCAAAATCATCCGCCATCGTTCCGTTCTCGTCCACGATCCCGAACCTCTCGAGCGGCGGCGGCGGCGGCGGAGGAGGAGGAAGTGGTTTTGGAAGGGATGTCGGTGGAATTGAAGGTAGGGTTGGATCGGAGAGGGGTTGGGTTTGGGTAGTGTTGTTGATGAGGGAGTTGAGATCGAAGGTTTTGTTGAAATTGGGGGAGAGAGAGATGGGGGAAGGGGTTTTGGAAGAGGAGAGAGGGGTTTGGCGAGAGTTGAAGAAGATGAGTTGGTGAGAACCATCGGACCAGTGCTTGCCCAAGTAGAAGAAAGCGAGTGATATGAAAATGAAACCTGAGATCTTTAGGAATGTTGATGATTTTATGAAATCTCCATTGTTGATGAAGCCTTTCATCTTCAATCTCTGCTTCACCAGATCTGATCTCTCTCTCTCTCTCTGTATATATACAGCTCTGTGTGGAAGAAAAGAATAAACGCTTATGAGTGAAGTGAAGTGTTGCGTTGAAGATGTAGTCACTTTCTTGTGAGGGAGTGGAATGTGGTGGCGATCTCTGCCATTATTGTTCGACACTTTTTTACAGTCAGTTTGGTCCTGATTTATGAGAAATTTAGGCTCTGTTTGGTTGTGATTTTGAATCAGTTTTCTACCCATGTTTTTCAGTATGTTGTTTGGTTAAGCCTCTTAAATCAGTTTTCACGAGCTCTGCAGAGAGCTCTGTGCTTTGCAAATTGTTGGTGCATTGATTGCAATGTTGTCTGCACCACTTCCCATGGGTCTACCGGGTGGAAGTTCATGGGGACATCCACTTGGATGTCCGCCTGCACGTAATTTTGTTTGTTTTTGTTTTTTTTTTACAATTGACTTATATAATAAAAAATATTTTACGAAAATTTTAAATTTTTTATGTGTTTTAAAATAATTTTGAATTGTATGTTTAGTTATGAGTTGTAAATTTTTGTATCACATATCAAATGTCACATCAACAATTCCCCACTCAAATCAAACCTCTTTTCCAAAACTACTTTCAAAACTCTTTACCAAACAAATTTTCTACACTCAAATCATAATTCCACAACACACAAACTCAAAATATAATTCATACTCTCAAATTACATTTACAAAACACAACCAAACGCAGGCTTAGGTTGCGTGTGGAACGATTTCCACACTATGATTCTATTCACATATTTTAATACGTTGTTTAGATAAGCTATTTAAACTATATTTTCACAATAATTAGAAAATTTTGTATGAGACGTGGTTTTAAATTTTTTTTTTTTTTAAATTGGCCTAACCGATCGTTGTACTAGATGTCTCACCGGTCGTTCGGTCGATTGATCAGAACAGGGTAAATTTTTTTTTTCTTTTTTTTTTACAATTTATATATGTTAATTTTTATATATTTGAAAAAAATATTTTTCAAAATTTTTAAAATTTTTTATGTGTTTTAATAGAATTTTGAGTTGTATGTTTGGTTATGAGTTGTAAGTTTTTGTTTCAAATATCATATGTCACATTAAAAATTCATCACTCAATTCAAAACTCTTTTTAAAACTCTTTTACTAAACAAATTTTCTACACTCAAATCATAATTTCAAAACTCACAAACTCAAAATACAATTCTTATTCTTAAATCATATTTAGAAAACTCTACCAAATATAACCTTAAAATAATTTGATTGTGGTTTCTAATTTGAGTGAAAATAAATAAATTTGTGAAAATTTTGTCCCTAAACCAAAGTTAAGAGGTGTTATGTATTTGGTATTTATTTTTATTTTTTATATATATAGAAAATCCTTATATTCTTTCGGCAAGTTCAAGGCAACGTCCGTGACGAGATTACCAAGATGTCATATTATCTATTCCAAATGAGAGACTATAACCTGAGAACTTATACTAACTCCTTAACACAAATCCCATTTAAGTCCAGGCTCACATAGCAAAAGAGAGTTTAACCCATGCCAATTTGCTGCGAAGCAACACCTTGAGGCTCTTCCCAAGCCATTTGCGCTACCGCCCAGGGGGTTTTAGTATTAATCTTATTTGGTAAGAAAGATATACTGTCACGCTCTAAAATTTGAACAGTTAAATATTAAATTAAGACAAAACCCCAATCAATATTTCATCATCCAAATCTTAGGAGTAAAACAAAATCTAAACGTTCTCGTCTCCCTAAGAGATTAAAAAAATAATTAATAAATGCCAACCAAACAATTCATCAGAGATTCATAATTATCCAATACCTCCAACATTAAAGTAATAATAACTAGTCAAAACAACTTAAATAATGTAACGTTGAAAAATAACCCACAATGCCAAATTGTCAAAAATACTAAGGTCATAAAAAATAATAAATACGTAAACTAATATTAACCCTAAGTTCAAGAAATCTAAAAGATGTGTCCTATGATCATAGTTATTTCTTGTCACTACCATAGTCTCAATTAATTCTACAAAGAAAGCTCAGCTGCGCTCAAATAGAACGCACTCGATATGCCAAGAGACAAAACGGGTCAGTATACAAGTATATTGATATGAGTACAAATATTTGGCACCCACATGTCCACCAGACACAAGCAAAAATACATTTAAGTCTTGTTACGGGACAAGACAAGTAATTCCATACGCACCGAGACAAATGGGCAGTTTCTCGAGATACGGTGGCATTTAGTTTATTACCCGTACACAACGAAATATAAATTGAGAATAAAATAAACTAATCAAAAATAAAAATATGGTGGGTCAGCCTTGCATAAAAAGTTAGTAAGACCTACCATCCGACAAAAAACAAAGTTAGTATAATTTAAGCATAAATAACTTGCTAAAAAAGTATAAAAATATACTGTTTTATACTTAAATAATTCGAATTAACCAAAACTCAAAGAATAAAAGTTGTACATAATCAAATTTTATAAAAGGTATCGTGGACGAATTTAGTAAAAACTGAATAGGTTGAGAGAAAAATTTAATAGAAAATCCTAAACGAAATTCGATCAAAAAAACTGGAATTGAAAACGAAAAGAAACTGCTATAAGATGATTTTTTTTCTAGAAAAGTTCAAAACATGAAATACTAAAATAAATAAAAACTATTGAAATAAAGACCATCTGATTACAAGTTCTAATTAATCTTTCTAGTACAAAGTTAAAATACAAAAGTTGTTTAAAATTACGTATACATGTCTTTGCCCAAATTTCATAATTTATCAAGGTCGTTTACTATTTTTCAAGATATACAAATCAATACAATTCATACTATAATAATAAACTCGTATTTAATTATTTGTACCTTAACTCCACCACTTCGGCCCTTCACTTTCAGCCTATACATATATCCCATGTGCCTCCCGTATACCTAACACCGCTCCGAAGCCAAACTTGCACGGGGATATCGTCCCAAGTTTGACCCACACTCCCCAGATGGTTAGCATATACGTACACGCATAAATCAAACACTCGTCTACTCCTAAGAACGATGCAACAATATATACACAATCTCTCATCTACTCATGAGAACAAACATAACAATGTCAAGCCTAAAGTATTCAAATAAATCTCATAATCTCACATTTTTTTTTTTTAATACACTCTTTCTCATCAGCACTCAAATAAAACAACAATCCTTGAAGTCATGATAGAGTGTAAGGTATTTATCTATGAGTTCCTAATTTATTTTAATTTCATATATCCATGAGAGTGATTATAATCATAAAATAAATACATATAAAAATCCTAAACCTGATATACACAACTAATCAAAATAATTAAAATCAATCTAACATCTTCATGTAAATATAAAATCAAACTAACATCAAATAAATAAATAAAAATAACGAATTAAACATAATTCAAGAGAAGTGAGTTTTGTACTCACTATTATTTTTAAAGATTAAATAAATATTTAAAAAACTAATGAAGCCACTAAAACAAAATCCTAACTCTTTTTTTCTTCTCCACTCTTATATCCCATCGTCCCTCTCTTTCTCTCGGAAATTTTGTACATACACAACACTCTTTTTCCTTTTTCTTTGATTTCTCTCTCTCTCTCTCTCTCTCTCTCTCTCTCTCGTGGTTGCTGTGTCATTCTTGGAAAACTTCACACACACTTTATGATTATAATAATCTAAGTTTAATATATGATAACCTATTAACATTATATTATATTTATATTATAAAAATACAACATAAATACAATATATATAAACATAAATATGATATACATTTTATCAATATATAAACACATTTTTTTTAAAACAATATAAATATATTAATATTCAGATTAATTATCCATAATTAAATAACACATTAAATTAATTAAATACCACATTAAATTCTCATGAATCCACACAATTAATAAAGCCAAACATAAAATAAAGTAATAATAAATAAAAAATGACCTACGAAAAATTAAGATTGTTACACATACTTTGAAATGTTATTAGCAATTGGTGGGTAGTGGTGGCAACTAATGATAGCAGTTGATAGCAAACTAGTTGAATAGATAATTAAATAAATAGGTGACACATGTACATATTTGAACTAGGGGTGTTGGCCTGCCCAATTTGCTCTGGCCAACCCTATTTTTTTAAGATTTGAAAATGCTATTTTAGTTCATAAGAACGGACTGAGCTAACATTTTCAGCCCGATATATTAATGGGATGGGCTTGGATTTATACTTTCAACCTAATTCACCCTGGGCCTGTTATTAAATTAAATAATTAATTATAATATATAAAAATATATACTTTTTACTAGGGTGTAGACTTCATTTTTGTTGATTAGATTGAAACTCACATTTGTAATGATGTGTGATTGAATTTATTTAAGAAATCATTCAATTTATACACAAAATCCTTCAATTTATAATGATATCAATATATTTATTTAAAAAATATAATGTGTAAAACCAAACAAAACCAAGTCTCAAGTCTCATCAAATGTGGTCAGTTACATGAATCCTTCTTCTCCACGCGGCCCTATCAAAGGCCATTTCGTTAGTCAAATTAAGTAGATCTATATCTCTATTTACAACGTTAGCCAACGTTAATCTAGGCTTACCCTGTCCCCTAACACTACCCTCTACCGTTACAGTATCGTATCTCTCCACTACTGCCTCTGTTGGTCTCCGTTGAATGTGACCAAACCATTTCAATCGATTCTCTCTCAACTTATTTTCTATCTGTGCTACTCCTACCCATTCTCGAATACACTCATTCTTAATTCTGTCTTATCTAGTCTTGCCACACATCCACCTTAGCATCCTCGTCTCAGCTATACCCATCTTATCAACATGTTGTTTCTTGGTTACCCAACACTCCGTCCCATACAACATCGCTGTTCTAATAGCCATTCTATAGAACTTACCTTTTAGTCTAATGGGTATTCGTTTATCGCACAGTACCCCAGACGTACTTTTCCATTTACACCATCCCGTCTTAATCCTATGGGCCACATCTACATTAATCTCTCTCGCTGTTGTGATAATCGACCTTAAATAACGAAAATGTTCACTCTTAGGCAATTATTGGTTCTCAATCTTCACTTTTCCTCTACTTTCATTGCTACTGTTACTAAATTTACACTCCATGTACTATGTCTTATTTCTGCTTATCCGGAAACCTTTAGATTCAAGAGCTTTTCTCAAAATCTCCAACTTTATATTAACTCATTCTCTAGTCTCATCCACTAACACGATATCATTTGCAAAAAGCATATACCATGGTACGTCATCCTGAATATTTCTTGTTAACTCATCTATAACTAAAACAAAAAGATAAGGGCTTAAAGTAGATCTTTCGTGTAACCCAACAGTGATAGAAAATTTATTTGTCTCTCTAGCAGGTGATCTAATAGTGGTTACCACCCCTTCATACATGTCTCTAATCACATCAATGTAACATTTTGTCACCCATTTCTTCTTTAACACCCACCATATTATATCTCGGGGCGCTCTATCATATGCTTTCTCAAGGTCGATAAACACTATATAAATGTCTCTTTTCTTTTCTTTATACTTTTCTATTACTCTCCTCAAAAGATAAATCGCTTCCATTGTTGACTTGTCGGGCATAAACCCAAATTGATTCTCTAACACCTCTGTTATATCTCGCAATCGGTGTTCTATCACTCTCTCCCACACTTTCATTAAATGGCACATTAGCTTGATTCCTTTATAGTTGTTACAATTCTAGACATCTCCTTTATTCTTATATATTAGCACTAAAATACTCTTCCTCTACTCATCTGGCATGTTCCTAGTCAACAAAATTTTGCTAAACAATCTAGTCAACAAAGCAACCCCATTTTTACCCAAGTACTTCCAAGCTTCAATAGAGATATCATCGGGTCCTAAAGCTTTATTTGATTTCTTTTTCTTAAGTGCAATCTTCACTTCAAAGTTCCTAATCCTGTGATAAAACCTATAATCTTAGTTTATCATATTACTAGTCATTTCTTCCCTTATTGCCGTACCTTTATGTTTCTCATTTAATAGTTTCTCAAAACAGTTATTCCATCTTTTCTTAATCTCTTCATCCTTCACCAATACCTTAGAATCCTCACTCTTGATGCACTTAACTTGATTAAAATCTATTGTTTTCCTCTCCTGTATCTTAGCAAGTTTGTATACCATCTTCTCTCCTTCTTTACTATCTAGTCTAGTGTATAGGTCATCATAAACTTTCAACTTAGCCTCTCTCACTACTTTTTTGACCTCCTTATTAGCCAATCTATAACTCTTAAGGTTTTCCTCAGTTCTATCATTCTGTTACTTTTTAAAGCACTCTTTCTTTACCTTAACTACCGCTTGAACCTCTTCCCTCCATCACCAAGTTTCCCTAGCGCTGGGTCCCGTCTCTTTCGACTCTCCAAACACTTCCCTTGAGATTCTCATCATCATACAATTGGCCATCGAATTTCACATAATGTTAGAATCATCTTCCAAGTCCCAAGTACCTTCCTTATCCATTCTATTATTAAATATTTATAGTTTATCTCCTTTTAAGTCCCACCATCTCGTCCTACGATGCCCACCATCCTTCTTAGCTTGGTATTGCCCTCTAAAGTATAAATCTAGTACCAAAATCCTATGTTGAGAAGTCAGACTCTCTCTAGGAATCATCTTACAATCATTGCATTTTAGGCGGTCCGCTTTTCTCACTAAGAAGTAATCTATTTGGCTCTTAACTGAACCACTTTTAAAAGTTATCAAATGTTCCTTCCTTCTTCTTATACATAGTATTGGCCACTACCAAGTCAGAAGTGTAACAACCCTCGTACTGATTACCGATAAACTACTGAATTAGCTACTGGTTACTGCTAAACTGAACCGATAATGACTGATAATTGGATTAACTGAAGTACTGAATGGACTGATTGAAATCGAAACTGAAATTGAATAAGTTTATCTATTGAATTGCATGTTGCATCTGTTTGATTGATTGATTATCTGTTTGAATTCATATGTTTAAACTGCTAATTGAAGGCCTTATCAGCGACCGAATTAGGAACCGTTTAGAGTTTTGGGATCAGTAGGATATTTGTGATTTAATGGTATATTTAACTGAAAATTGATTAGGAATGATTAAATTAGATTTAAAATGAGCTAATTGCAAAGTTTGACTTAATTACCATATTACCACTCTTAGTGGGCCACTTAGAATAATATATTAGGCCTTATCACATGTTGATCAAAGCTTTTCCCCAGCCATTTCCTGTCTAAACTGAAATTAGAGTGAGGAGAAGGGAGAGGTTTGAGTGTTCGTGAGAATTTAGCTTAGACATCTTGAAGAACTTGAAGATTTATAACATAGATTGCCAAATTGAGCTTGCAAGACTTGTAATTGAGACTTAGGCAAGTGAATTCATCTTCTTCTTGTTGTCTTTGAGTTCATGAATTTGCTCATATATGTTGAATTGGAACTCCATTGTTGCATGCATGGTTGAATTGGTGATTTTTGAGTTGAATTCATGATGGATTGTACATGCATGCTCATGTTTCTAACAAAGTCCATGTTTTCATTTTGTTTTCCAACTATTGAGCTCAATTGAGCAAGAGTTGAAGCTTGATTTTGGTTTAAAGTTCATGCATTGCATGTTTTGAAAATTGTTCTTGAAAATGGGTTTAAATGTTGGATTTAATTGACTCACCTTTGGGGCTTGAATTCATAAATTGGCTTTTGAAACTTGTTATACATTGTTTTGGGATGTATTTTCCAGAATTTGGGCCCAAGAGGTCGAGAATTGAGTTGAGAATGCTTGGTTTGAGCTTGAAGGCAACTGAAATTCCAGATTGGCTTCTTCGCCGAGCGAAAGATTCTCGCCGGCGACCAACGCTTCTCCGAGCCACGCCGGCGAAGGATTGGTGGCTCGGCGTAAAAATCGAGCATCCAAGATTTTTATCGTTTCATCGACCGCTCGGCGAAGGATTTTTCGCCCGAGCGAAGCCTTAGATTTTGCAACCTCGCCGGCGAAGGAAGGCTCGCCGAGCGAGACCCGCTTTTTAGCAACTTTTGAAAAATGCCTTCCAATCGTATTTTTGCATCCTCATCCCATCCTAGGCATTCTTAGGCCTAGTTTAAGGCATCTTAATGAGGATTTAGACATAGAACCACACCGAGGAAATTTAGGGATTTAATTATCATCCTTCCATCGTGAAACTTAGTGTGTGTTCTATTTGTTAACTGCTTAGGGTTGGTTTCTCGGGACGCCATTTAGTCGCTATTAGCCCAATCTCTGTGAGTAACGATTGTGTAAAGATATGTTCAAAATGGTTATCTTTTGAATCTTGAATCGAACTGCTTATTGAACTGATATTGCTTCTTGAATGAATGTATGTCTGTATTCGAATCAGACAGTGGCATCCTTAGCACTTCATCATCTTATCTTTATCAAGCATAGAGCTCACGGTTCCCTTGTGAACCATATCATGCATCGATTGATGGCCATCATTACTGTTGGGTCTGTTAGGACCCGGTCCTTTTGGACCTACTGTTTATAGGCTAATGGATGTACCACATATGACTGATTGACTGAAATACTGAAAGACTGAAATACTGTTTAATGAACTGATTTCATTACTGTAAGGACATTCATTCATAATCTCTTTACGCATTATGTTATTCACTGGGCTTTAGCTCACTGTTTATATATATATATAGGTTCTGTGACGGAATAGAAGCTAGGAGCGTGGGTTGGTCTCCAGTTTTGTCAAGCCAGCCTATGTGCCTCACTGCGAGGTTCCGAGTTGCCATGTTATGGCTTGGGGTGTTTTTGTGTCCCCCATCGGTCTCCTTATTGTTTTATACTACTGTATAGACTGTCTACTGTCTCACTGTACTGTTATCGAGGGATTAGGTCCCCGCACCGAATGTTTGTATATGATTGTATAGATCGCATCTGCTCAATCATGAATGCATGAAAAATGTTTTTGGCATCTGATTTTACTGACTCAATGGACACTAGTTATTTATCAGATTGCTTCCGCCAGTTCTCAGATTGCTTAATCAGACATCGTTTCGAGACTTCGTAATCTTGACATCGCTGCGATTCTGATGCTAAACCCATAGGACCGGGTTTGGGTCGTGACAAGAAGTCAACGCAAAATCTAAGATACTTTCTCCAGCCTCATTTTTGTCACCAAAACCATATCCACTGTGCACCCTTTCATAACCTAGTTTATCTATGCCTACATGGCCATTAAAATCTCCACCTATAATCAGGTACTTTTCTGCGGGCATCTTTTGTAAGATCTCATCCATTTGCCCCAAAAAATCCCTCTTAGTCTGATCATCTAATCCTACTGGAGGGGCGTATGCACTAATAACGTTCACTATATTCTCTCCAATAACTAGTTTAACTAACATAATCCTATCCCATTTCCTAATGACCCCCACTACATTCTCCACCAGACCCTTGGTAATTATGATTCCTACCGCATTCCTGTGTCTGTCCTTACCACTATAATACAGTTTAAAATCGGTATCCTCAATTTCCCTAGCTTTCTCACCCGTCCACTTAGTTTCTTGTACGCAAGCTATACTAACTCTCCTCCTAATCATAACATCTACTAATTCCATCGTCTTACCAGTTAAGGTTTCTATATTCCAAGTGGCTACCCTAAACCTGTAGTCTTGGACTAGCTTCTTTACCCGCGCTCGTCGAGAAACACGCGAAAACCTTTGCTCATTTTTCACCGTACCCAGGCGTCAATGCGGTGCTCCTTGCTCACTTTTCGAAACACCCGGAGGCAAGTGCAACGTGTTACTTGAGGGTAACGACCTAGCATTTAAACAATTCAAAGTATGATTCATTTTCATAAGGGATCCAAACGACTTTTTTACGTGTTGGTTGTCTGCTACCTAACAACAATCCTCCTCCTTAACCCGGGCTTGGGATTTGCAGAGTTGTTAACAACCCCGGCGGAGTTAATATAATGTGTAATTGAATTTAATTATGAAATGTATTTTAAAAAATTACATATAGTTCAATGGACGGGATTGAGATTTATAATTATTTTTTGAACCAGACTTTAGTAGATATAGAGGCTCGATTTTAGGGTCGGGAAACCCTTGGACATACACGAAATCCCTTATTATGTAGCGTCGGCCTAGCCTGGTAAATGTCCACCCCTAATTTGAACAAATAGTTAAATCTTTGACTAGATATGTAACATGTGTACATATAGATATATTTAAATAAATAAGTGACATTTGAACATATAATTAAAATTTTGGACAGGTAATATGTCTTTTTTGGACAAATAATGTTCTTTTTATCCCAAAAGATTAATTTTTGGCCTATTAGTCCTGTAGTTTTAGAGATTGACCTCTCACTTGAGTTTTCTTTTTTAATAAAGCACAAAAAAAGAGATAAAATAATTTTTTATTTTATTTGATAGTATTCTAAGTAATTTGAATACTATAAAAATGTTATAATTAATTAATATGCTCCTCGCTAAATCACATTATTCTTATTGTTAAAAAAATCACATTATTTTTGGTATTAAATGAACAAAAATGTTAAAAAAGTCGTTAGGTGAAAAATATGTAAAAACTATAAATGGATAATTAATGCAATATCAACCTGAAAATCTCTTCTTTTTTTTTGCACAAAAAACCTTCAAGGTCATATTGTATTAATTATGGTTACCAAAATTTAATCCAACTAATTATGTTTATTTATAGTTATAAAACAAAGAGGATTTTTTTTAGGGCCCTGGTATTAAGATTTTATAGTATAAAGGATATCAAATATTTTCATAATATTTAAGGTCTCTCAAATCGATCCAGGAAAAATTTGATTCAAAGAATTTCTCTAAACTTTCCAGATAAATTTTCTCCAAACTAAAGAAATTTGCCCAATTACGTGCAATCAATTACTCTGGGTTCAAACCAGAGAAAATTGAAATTTCTCGAAGTGAAGAAATTGGGGACATGACTTACCTTTATTTCGACAGATTATAGGAAGAAAAGTAAAAATTCATAGCAATTATAATCACAATCTAGAGAAAGCTATATAAAGAGAAAGAGAAGACGATGCTGAAAAGAGAGATAGTCTTAGAGAGGGAGATCATGCCTGATGTTGATGGCAATTTGGTTGATTTATATGGGTATCACTATGTATATATACACACGTATATTTGTGTGTAGTGTGTGGAAAAGACGAATCAAAGAGAGAGATTTGTTTCGCATTTCTCTTATACTTCTCTCTCTTCCCTCCTTTATCGCTTTTGTAGGGGTTTAGAAGTGGATCTTGTTTGTTTGGATAGAAATGACAGACATATATTTACAAGGAAAGAATATGATAAATTTCTCTGTGATATATGGGTGTAAAGTTGAGGAGCCTTATACATCACAAAATAATATTATGGATTTCTTCTATTACTAAAAATGAGAGAAACTTAATTTTTTCTAAAACAAAACCTCAGTATTGATGGTTATTTATGGTTGTAAAGTAAAAAGCATATATCTAATTTCACCAGATCAATGGTGAAAACACTATGTAAAATCACACTAACAATTTTATTATACAATCTCATTATATTTATACTCCCATTCAACTTAATTTGACAATTAATTAACATAATACCATAATAACAGTGCATTGTTTGAAATCATTTAAAAACAAATAAATATAAATCCTCCAAATATATATCCGTCGAACTAGTCCCATAAATAAATTGAATTGATAATTGACCAATAAATTATTTGAATATAATAATTCAATAAATTTTAAAATTATTTAAATTCAATTAATTATTCTTTTAAGTAAAATTTAATTAATTCAATAAAGACCCTTAATTTTTCCACAAATACATATAAAGTCAATTAACAAAAATTTACCTATATATCCCATATGGGATAATATTGACCCATTTAATTTTAAGAGTTTTTTTTTTCATAAACTAATTAGTTCTTTTTGTTTTGAAAAGTTGTATTCATTTGATTTAGTGTCATTTAAATTTAAGTAAATACCTTTTTGTGATTTATTTTTTCTATGGAAATGGAAATTTGAGGTGTGGAATATTTTTTTGGGGATTAGTGGTTGAGGTATTGGTTATTGAGTGTGGAAATCTACTGTCATGACCTGCTTCCTATACCCAAGGGTTAAACATTGTGATGGCCAGTAACTAAAGTTACACCCGGGCAATTCTTGAACAAATTAATAAACACGAGCGAAAATAATATTTAAGTGAGGGTACCAAAATAATAATTTAAGTTTTTATTTTTATAACAAAATTTGTTGACCAAAAGGCCGATATTATATATAAAAATATCATAAAAGTGTTTTGTGTATCTATTCCGCAGTCCCGCGTCTAAGACTTTCCAAAAGCTATTTCTGAATTGCATTGTTTCCTGAAAATTGGTAAACAATTACAAGCACATGGCAGAGTGATGAATATTATACTAAGAGTATAAGGGACACAAAATCACCATGGATAGTTATGTAACTAAAATATTTAAGATAACTTAGCCTGAATAAATAATCATTTGAGTAGCAAAACTGAGATTATGTTAATAAATAACCATAACCACGGTACTGAACAGAACATGATAGAGATCACAAGAGTGACAGTCAGAACAGAGGTACGGATTCAAGAGGTGGCTTGTACGGATTATAGAGGTGACTCCCACAATAGTGTAGCATTTATCTCCGCACAACGCTTTGCTCCATATAGAACAGAAGTCAATGGATCCATGACAACAAAAGGCCACAAAGTGGTCAAACAGAGGGCAATGGTTATTTAAGTCTCCTAAGGCCTGGGACTCCCGTGGTGGTACTTACAAAACATAATTGTATATAAGGTCATAGTCAAATATTCTTTAAAAGTTAAATAAATATATCCATGAGTTTCATTTTAAATAAATAGAGTTTAAAAAATAACCCATGTAATTGAAATATTAATATAATTTATAATAATTTATAAAACATAACTTGTACAAAATAAATATGGTAAGTCAAAATATACGTAAAATATATTATGGTGACTCAAGATATAATATAACTCACCTTAACTTTAATACCTCACTCTTTCTTTCCATTATCAAAGACCCTCTCGGCTTCCATTATTTTTTTCTTCCTTTTTTTCCTTCCTTCCTTTCTTTCTTTCTTTCTTCTTTTCCTTTCTTTCTCTCTTCCACAGATTGAGCAACTTCTCCCTATTTATAAGGAGGTGAGACCATTCTCAGGCCAACACGTGGCCGATTCAAATCCTCCTTTGGATTGCTTCATAACTTCACCTGATTTGCTCATTATAACCGTAGATTTATTCTTATCTTAGTAAATATTTAAGATAATTATACTTTGGCCCAGTTTCTTAGCATAACTATATAAATAAATTAATCCCTAATTAAATTACACTCTGTTGTATACTAACAGAAAATTAATTATTTATTTTACTACTACACCCATTATTATTATTGTTATCAATATTATTATTTATTTACTCTTACTTTTATATTTATTTATTTACTATCTTTAACTTTAATTTAGTCCAACTAGTGTTATAATTCCATATTTTTGTTAATTTGGCCCCAAATAATAATCCCTAATTAATCTCATATTTGATAATCCAATGCCAAATTAGATTCTGTATTTATTATTATTTATTTAATAATATATTATCACATACAACCATAATACTAGTATAAAATTTAAGGGACAACTTAAATTTTTGGGTTGTTACATCTACAATTTTGTTAATGTCATTTTTTAATGTTACATTAGAGTATTACATTTAGAAAAAGTATACTAACGAATTTTTGTGTGTTGCATTGATTGGAGTGTTACGTTTAGAAAAAATATATTGTAGAGCTTTTTTGAAGTATTACGTTATTACGTTTGAAAAAAGTATGTTGTCATGACCCGAACCCGCCCTTATAGATTAGAGTCATAATTGACCAGTAATCATGAGATTACCTGTGGCCTCAATCAGAAATTTTGTCATATTTAATAATAGGGGGCCAAATTGCGAAAGTAAAATTTTTCAATTCTCCAACAAGCTATGCATACGTGGCTTAACCAAAACATTCTCATGTTCATATAATAACTCACACCACACAAGTATTCATGTTGTATAAGTATTATATATGTCCAGGATCATTAAGTAGACATCATTCAGCAAAAACAAAACTCCAAGACCAAGATTATACAAGTTCGGTCATACGTGACCGCAAAAGAACAAAAGAAGGGTAAAACAAAAGAAGAGCCTCCACATGAGGCGACCTCGATTGACCTCACAAGACTTGGTCTCTCAACGCTCACTGGGGTTTGGGTTGGACGTCCCGTTGTTCACCTACATGCATAAATATAAACAATGAGCTAATGTCCAGTGAATAATACCATAGTAAAGAAGTTAATGAATGAGATTCGTTCATGCATAGGTCATACTTATAATTTAAACATTTAAACTACTATTCCCATTCATATCAAAATTTATAGATCATAGCAAAGCAGAACGACCTCGGGTCCAATACATCATATTCATATACAAAATGTCATCAGGTCCAATTCACACTCAAAACGACCTCAAGTCCATTGTATACAAAACGACCTTGGGTCTGTCTAAACAAAACGACCTCGGGTCCAATACTCATTCATAGATTGACTTCAGGTCTAATGGATCCATGTACCAATAACCATCGGTCCTTCATATCTGTCACGACCCAAACCCGCTCCTATGGGTTTAACACCGTAACCGGCCAATAATCCGTGATTACCGAAGGCCTGTTGAACAATAATAACAGTAATACAGAGTACAGGGGCTGGCGGAAGCTAAAACAGTAATAAAAGATGTCCAATGAGCTGTGACAGTCTGTATGCAAAAAGACTTTTCATAACATATTTACATTCGAAACCATAACAGTATATACATATATCATATACAGACATCCAGGATAGGGACCTAATCCCTGTCAGAACAGTATAGGCATAGTCAGTCTATACAAAACAGAAACAGAAAGGGGAAAACTAAAACATCCCAAAGCAGCCTTGGCTTGGCAGCACTTGGAACCTCGTAGTGAGGTGCAATGGTTGGCTTGACAAAACAAGAGCTAACCTAACGCTTCTAGCTCTGATCCAATGCCTGGACACCTATATATATATATAAACAGTGAGCTAAAGCCTAGTGAATAACATATGCGTAAAGAGGTTAAGAATGAATGCCCTTTCAGTATTTAAAACAGTCATTTGAATAGTATATCAGTTATTCGATCATAGCAGACATACGTGGTACATCCAATAGCAAAAGTACAGTAGGTCTTAACAGACTGAACAGTTAGTTGATGGCCATCATATTAGTAAACAGTAGTGGTTCCAAACATGGGAACTGACAGAGATCTCTGTGATAGTGGCAGTACAGTACAGTACAGTAACAGTAAATTGCTATGGATGCCACAAATATAGTTCACAAATAGGACAGGCATTCATTCAGTAAGAAATATCATTTCAGAAAGTAGTACAGTTGATTATTCAGAAAATATTCATGATTGAATATATCTTTACAACATTGTTACTCACAGAGCACTGGGCTACAGATAGGCTAGAGCGTCCTCGGATACCAACCCTACAGTTACAGAATGAACACACACTAAGTTACACACTTGGGAAACGATAACTTAGTCCCTATCTGTAGACGTCCCCGAACGCCCCGGGAGGTGAGTCCCGTTCTGTTCATATTGGGCTTACTACAGTTCGGACTCGATTTGTCACGGTTCTTAATCTGAACCAAAGAGTCCAAATCCGGCAAATCGTTTTGGAAAATTGATTTTTTGAAAGAAGTGCCAAACATGGACTGCTTTGCCAGATATAGAATCGCCACCTAAATATTTTATTTTGGGAGAATTTAGGAAACCCTGACTCGGTGCCAAAGGCCACGTGTCCGTCATCACCAAAGTTGCCTCAGCTCGGGAACTTGGGTACGATCGGGGAAGGTCAGCTATGAGCACCCCTTCTCGCCCGATCCGAAGATCGGCCTCTATTAACCGTGATATCCAATTTTGAAAAAATTTATGTGTTCTTATTCCGATTATTAGCCTAGATTTACTATGTTATGCACACAGCAAACAAGTATAGATCGAATCGCCCAAATTGGAACAAAACATTTCAGGTTTGCTTTGAAAGTGATTTACTACTCGCAAGTAAGCTAAAATGCAGATTTTGCACCCTCGAGTGGGCTTTTTGGAAAAGATGGTTTTGCCACTATCTAGTGGGCGTAAAACTCTCAGTTTTAATGCATTATTCCAATTTGGGTAATTTGACCTCCATCCACAGGCATTCAAGCACTTATATCACATAAGCAGCTAGCCACATGGTAATCATGCTATTATGGTAACACTTACACGTATGCGGTATGCTAAAGCATAAAAGCTTACCTAGTACTCCGTGCCAAAACAGAAACTAGTTAGTAATCATGCATGATCCTAGTTCATGTTAAAAATGGCTAATGCATCGCATATAGAATGTCACTAGAATAGGCTCGGCTAATCTACAATGACATGTGAAATGCTACAACTAACACGTATTCAATTTGGAATTGAAATACAGATGCAGTTAGAATGATGCGCCGAGCCCGGTGCATGCAAAATAGATGAATGAATGTAAACATGCTATCATACTATATGCTAATTTTAATATGCCCTAAACTAACCATCGAAAGCTGGTAAATAAAAGGGAAGAAAGACGTGGGGTTGGAAGACATACACACACTCACGCACACTTATTACACAATTGCCCTCGCTCGGAGGGTCCGAATAAATATTACAGTCCGAATAAATAATGCTAAATTAATTATTACAAAACTTCTAATTAATTAACAAAATAAATGCAAAAAGAAGGTGGCCGTAGCCCTGCCTCGGGAGGCGTGTGATGATGCATGCCCGACCCATCTTGCCCGGAAACTCACTGTCATAGCACTGTTGCCTCTATTTACACTGCCCTACTGTTCTGAAAACTGCCAAAGTCCCAGGGTATACTCTCTGAATGTTGGGGGATACCACCGGCCAGAATGAATGGTCACCGGCCACAGGTAATGATCATTGGCCAGCTTTGGAGATATCGGCCACAAATGGTTGGTCGGTCGGCACTACATGTAGCCGACCGGCCAAAACTTCCTGCAGAACCTGCAGTTGACAGCAGTAGAAGGCAAGCAGTGTATGGCATAGAATTTTCAAGCAAATGTATGCACGGACACACTCCCTATCATGCAATGGACTCAAGGGAGCATGGCCCTTGACCCTCAGGCCATCAATCACGCATTTCGATGCATGATGGCCCAAAAGCCAAGTGTGCAACTTCGATATCAGATGAAATGCAAGCACAAAACACATCAAAGGGCCCCAACCCCTATCATGATTGATCAAGAGGTAAGGGATGCATGCTCAATGAAATGCAACCTAGGCATGGAGGCTAAGTATACAACATGAACATGCAAATGAGTAATGTATGCTAGGCGCGCAACCTAAACATGTAAGCAAACATGGCATGCAACAACATGTGACGATGGACTTAAACTAACATGGATAGCTCGCAAGCATTCCAAAATCAGTGGCCATTAGATGAAAATGAGATGATTGAAATGCGTGCACATATGCACGCAAACCGAGGACCGAACCTAAGGCATAAAATGCGACCCTACCAAAGCATGGCAAGACATGGAACATGGCATGCAAACTTGCAAATTTCAGCACTAAAACATGCTGCTAAACAGCCCCGAAACATGGCGATATGGCACCCGATGCATGAGATGAGCCCCGAAACTCAAGACCAAGCACATGGAATGACTTATAGCTATACAAAGCATGCATTATTTGAACATAAAGTCTAAAGACAGAGCCAAGGAAGTCCCAAAACATGAACATTTCTAGTTCAAAGCATGGCCAAAAGATGCTAGCAAGATGGACTAAATTAGCATGCAATTTTGACTAGCAAACATGGTTTACATGGCAAGTGTATGAAGCAGGTAAGAACTCATCAAACCAGCAAAAATCAGTGAACAAAATATGCCAAAATAGGCCCAAATAACCACTGATATGCAACCATGGCATGCAAAAATGATGAGCTCCTTTAGAGGGCTATGCAAGGGACTATTAGGCACATATGAGATGGACACTTAGCATGACATAAAAAACTCTGAAAATCAAATATGGTAGTCCTAAAACTCACCAAATTGGCCTTGAAATCAGTCAACAAAGTATGCAAGATAGGGCCTCTTTGGAAGGCCAAAATGACCACCAAACAAGTCAAGGTGAGAGGGGGTCACCCCCCTCTAATTTTGGTCCTCAAAATAGTGTCTTAGCCACTGAAAGTCCATTGGATTTCAGTGGCTAGAAGGCCAAAACAAGGCCAATGCAAATACTCCCAAATATGGCTCAAAGCATGAAGAAATAAGGCATGTAAGGAAGGAGATGACTCCAAACAGCAATGTGGCCTTAATCAAACTCAAAGATAAGGTCAAAACATGACTTTTTTCAGTTTAGATTGAGGTCCAAAACAGCTCACAAATAAGGCTAATGTATCATGCAAAAACAGCCCTAAAAGAGAGATTGAACAAACAGGGCAGTAAAAAGCCTCAAACAGCAAAGAGTCCTCAAACAAAGTTGAAGAGGGGCTCAAAACATGACACTTTACAGTTTGGATCGGAGCCCAGAAATGCAAGCAAGAGGGGCTAAGATATCATGCAAAACAAGGCTAGAAAAGAGAGAATGAAGGCTTACCCTTGAAGAGCAGCAATGCAGCAGCCTTTGATCCAAGAAAAGGAGCTCCTAACCTCTGAAAATCAGCCTTCAAGTGTTGGAATGAGTGGTGGAGGTGGTAAGCTATGAGTTGGTGTGTAAATGGTGCAAGAACACTAGGGTTTGGAGGCTTGGAAGAGAGAGATATGGAGAGCTGTATCTATAGCTCCAGCAGGTTTTTCTAACCCTTCAAAATGGTGGTGGAGTGTATATTATATAGAGGGAGAGAGGCCAAGAAAAGGGGGGAAAAACAAATTCAAATTTCCCCCCACAAGGACAAGTTCCTCGGACAGCGGGTTCAGTGTGAAACAGCTGGCACAGCTGGCATCCACTCAATCTGTAGAATACTCCGGAAGGTCGTCGGCTAGCAAACTTGGTCGGTCGGCCAACTTTTCTGGCCGTTCGGACATCTGTTTTAGCCGGTCGGCCATCTATTTGGTCGGTCGGCAGGAAAAATCTGCTCTGTAGGTCCAACTTCAAATGGGCATAACTTCTTCATATGAACTCCTTTTCAGGTCATTCTTGTGTCAAAATTGAAGCCCCGGAAGTAAGATTTCCAATGGCACCAGTTTTGCATCAAAATTCCAACTATGTAAAAAGTTATGTTTGTTTTGGTGAAGGCTGCTCAATTTCAGTCCAACTGGGATGATGTCCAACTTCAACCAATCATATCTCCCCCATCCGGACTCAGCTTTAAGAGATTCTTGAATGAAAAATAAAGCCACGGAAGTCTTCTTTCCAATGGTGGTGGCCTCATAGCTTAATTCCAAGTGTATAAACAAATAAGTTTGATTTAGTGAGGACTGCTCGTCCCTCTCTTAGCGATTCTTGCCTATCTTCTTCTCCAACTTGGTTTCTTCTCTCTTCCCCTCCTTTCTTCAACTTCAAACCCCTAAGCAAGGTGTTTTGAAATATTTTTCAAAGATTTCATCTCTCTTTCATTCATTTCCACTTTGTCCTTGCTCGGTTTACCAAAAAGCGCATTATTTGACAAAATGTGAGCCTCGGAACATTGTAGAAACTTTATTTCAAAAATGTTTTGAAAGAGAGGGTTTTAAGGTCTAAAAACCATTCAAAATAGCTTTGGTCCAAAATGGGGTGTGAAGTTGAGATTTGTCTCTCTCCTTACCAAAGAAATTGAACCTTTGTCCTGCACATCTTTCATCACCGAGCAAACCATCAGTCGCGGCCAAGACTTAAGGGCGGTCAAAAATGGGGTGTCTACACTATCTTGACTCGGTGTGGTTCTATAGCATTATCCTCATTAAGATGCCTTAAACTAGGCCTAGAAATGTTTAGGATGGAATAAGGATGCAAAGATGCACTTTAAAACACTTTTCAAAATTTGCTGAAAACAGGGGTCTCGCTCGAGCGTGGCTTTCTACGCTCGAGCGGACATGCAAACAAATGAGCTTTGCTCGAGCGTGACTTCTTCCGCTCGGGTGGACTATAAATTCAAGCAAAAGTACTGGATGCACAAAAATCACGCTCGATGGGTGCTCGAGTGTGAGATTCAGGTCCTCGCTCGAGCGTGAACTCTCTCGCTCGAGCGGACTGTAAAACACACGAACTTCTGGGCATATGAAATTCACGCTCGAGCATAACTTTCCACGTTTGAGCGGAAGTGCAAGATTCAGGGTGTACGCTCGAGCATGAGTCCAAAATCTGGAATTTCTAAATTGAACCTTCAAGCTCAAAGTCAACTTTTAAAACATCAAATTCGATCATTTTGGGCTAATTTTTTGGAAAACACTTGTAAATTCATAGTATAACATGTTTTGAAGATCAATTTGCAAAATCAAAGCCAAAAGGTGAGTCAATTAAACACAATTTCAAAGAAAACTTCAAGAACATAATGTGAATGAACATGCATGTGTTCAATTGAAACCAAAGCTTCCAATACATGATCAAATGAGTCAATTCTTTCAAAAACATGATGAATTCATCAACTATAATCAAGATATGGACATGCATGTAGCAATTTCCATGAAAACAACCTCAAAATACTAGAACATGTACATGCATATTTAATTCTTAACCTTAAGTTCCTATTCCTTTATGAACCCTGCAAGAAATGACTCAAATTCAAAATTAAGAAGATGGATTCCTTACCTAGGTCTTGAATTCAAAGTCTACAAGCTCAAATATGTAATCTACTCTTCAATTTTTCTAATTTTCCAAGCAAAATATGTTGAAATCAAGCTCTTTCTCTTACTCTCCTCTCTCATACAGTTTGGTCTAGAAAATTGGCTGAAGTGGTGATAAGCTAAGTGTATAAATTGAGCCTCGAAGATGCTAATGAAAGTGGCCCACTAATGGCAAAAGGGTAGATAAGCCAACTAATGTAATTCAACATTATTTAATCCAGTTTAATCATACAAAATCATATTTCAATTAAACATACCATAAAATCACATAAATTCTAATTAACATGAAGCACTAATCAATTTCAGATTTGGCCGCCGATAAGGCCTTCAATTTACAATTCAAACTTAAAACATGAACAGATCAATTAATAGTCAAACAGATAGAAATGCGTTTAAACTAATACACTCAATCAATCAGTTCAGAGTGTCACCAACCGCCATTTAATCATGTTCACCACGGTTTAGCAAGATGTCGGTGGTGAGGGTTGCCACAGTCTCCCCTCCTTAACTTCTTGATCCGTCAATTTACAATTTGAATAGGCCGTTCTTCGTAAGTGTAGTCATCACTTAGTACTACACGGGTAGGCTCAATCACATGGAAGGGATCCCGGAGGTAATCCCTCAACATTGAAACATGGAATACGTTATGCATATGCTCCATTTCAGGAGGAAGCGCTACTTGATACGCCACCGAACTAATCTTTTCAATAATCTTATACGGTCTGACATATCTCGACGCTAGCTTGCCTTTAACCCCAAAACGGGTCTGCCCTTTTATCGGTGTCACTTTAACAAAAACATGATCACTTACTTCGTACTCTTTGTCTCGCCTTCGGACATTCGCATAACTTTTCTGTCGGCTTTGTGCGATTTTCAGTCTCTGTTGAATCAGTTTCACTTTTTCAGTAGTTTCATGTACGATTTCGGGCCCAAGCAAAGGCCCATCTCCAACTTCTGCCTAGTAGATAGGAGATCGACATTTCCTGCAATACAAAGCCTTAAAAGGCGCCATGCCAATACTCGAATGAAAGCTGTTGTTGTAGGCGAATTCAGCCAACGGTAAATAACTTTCCCAATTTCTGTGGAAATCAAGAACACACATCCGTAATAAATCTTCTAGGGTCTGGATGGTTATTTCTGACTGGCCATCTGTCTAAGGATGATATGCACTACTCAGTTTCAGTTCAGTACCCAATGTAGTTTGCAGACTTTGCCAAAATCTCGATGTAAACTTCGAGTCCCTGTTAGAAACAATGGATACAGGCACTCCATGCAATCTAACAATCTCATCAATATAGATTATGGCCAATTTGTCCGCATTACAGATTGTTTTGATAAATAAGAAGTGAGTAGATTTAGTCAGTCTATCAATAATAACCCAAATTGAGTCCATACCTTTACTTGAGCGAGGTAAACCAACAATAAAATCCATAGTGATATGTTCCCATTTCCACTCCAGTATCGGTAAGGGTTGCAGTAAGCCTGCGGGTCGTTGATGTTAGGCTTTGACTTGTTGGCAATGAAGACATTTCGACACAAAATCAACAATTTCTTTCTTCATTCCCGGCCACCAGAAATTCAGTTTCAAATCTTGGTACATTTTCGTATTTCCTGGATGGATAGACAGTTTTGAATTGTGGCCCTTTTTGTCACGACCCAAACCCGGCCCTATGGGTTTAGCACCGTAACTGGCCAGTAATCCGAGATTACCAAAGGCCTGCCAATCAGTAATACAAGAATCTGAGTTCGTACTGGCGGAAGCCAAAACAGTAAAACTAGTGTCCATAGAGCTGTGTTAATCTGTATGCCAAAAACATTTTTCATACATTTATGCATTCACTACCAGTACAGTATACACAATCATTACAGACATTCAGTACGGGGACTCAATCCCTCGATAACAGTACAGTATAATAGTAAACGGTCTAAACAAAACAGTACAAAACAGTAGGGAGACAGGTGGGGACAATAAAAACACCCCAAGCCATGGCATGGCGTCTCGGAACCTCACAGTGAGGCACATTGGCTGGCTTGACAAAACTGGGGACAAATCCCACGCTCCTAGCTCCGGTCTGGTGGCTGAGCACCTACATATATATATAAACAGTGAGCTAAAGCCCAGTGAATAACATACAGTGTAAAGAGGTTATGAATGAATGTCCTTACAGTAATGAAATCAATTCATTATACAGTATTTCAATCTTTTCGAATTCTACCAATCACCATATGTGGTACATCCATTAGCCTATAAACAAGGTCCAAAAGGACCGGCCTTAACAGACCCAACAATAATGATGGCCATCAATCAAGATGGTTCCACAAGGAAACCGACAGAGCTCAGAATAAATAATAACAAGGGTGCTAAGGATGCCACAATACAGTCAAATACAGACATACATTCATTCAATAAACAATATCAGTTCAATAAATGGTTCGGTCAGATTCAAAATAAATCCATTTGAACATATCTTTACACAATCTGTTACTCACAGTGATTGGGCTATCAGTAGCTAGAGCGCGTCCCCGAGTGTCAACCCTAAACAGTCAATCAAATAGAACACACACTAGGTTTACAGTTCGAAAGGATGATACTTGCAACCCTAACTTCCCTCGGTGTTGCTCCATGACTAGATCCTCAGTGAGATGCAATAACCTAGGCCTAAGACTCCCTAGGATGAGATGAGGATGGAAAAATGCACTAAGGAAGAAATTGAATTTTCAAAGGAACAGGCCTCCGCTCGAAGCGCAGTTTCGCTTCGAGCGACAAACAGACAAAGGCCCACGCCGAAGCGTACATTCCGCCGCCGAGTGATGATGAAAGGTGCAAAAATCTTTGGATGCGCGATTTTCCCGCCGGCGTTAAATCTCGCCGAGCGATCAGAAACAATGCGAAAATATCTGGAGCATGCATTCCCGCCGAAGGAACTTCCTCGCCGAAGGACGTCCAAAATCTGGAAAATCCAGATTCAACCTCTGAGTTTCAAACCAAGTTTTGATGCTCCAAATTCGATCCTCTTGGGCCCATTTTCTGGAAAACTCTTTCAAACACATAGAATAACAAGTTTTAAAGCTCAATTTAAGAAATCAAGGCCCAAGGGTGTTTCACTTAAACTCAATTTCAAACCATTTTCACGAACAATGTCAAAACATGCAATGCATGATCTTCAAACCAATTTCAAGCTTTAAATCTTGCTCCAAAGAGCTCCATAGTTGGCAAATGAAATGAAAACATGGACTTAATATGAATATGAGCTTGCATGCACCAATTGACCATGAATTCAACCTCAAGAACCAGCAAATTTCAATATGCATGCAACAATTCTAACATAATCCAACCTCTTAGCACTCTAACTCAACAATTGACATGAATGATGCAAAATGAGGCTCAAGACAACAAGGAGACAGTGAATTTCCTTACCTAGAGCGTTGGTTTCAAGTCTAGCAAGCTTAATTTATGCACATACACCTCAATCTTCAAGTTCTTCTAGCAATTCTCAACAAAACAAGCCCCTCTCTCTCTAACTCTCTTCTTGGTCGGTTGGGTGTGAGAAGATGGCTGAGGAAATGTTTTTGCTTCAATGTATAAGGCTCAATAACAGGATGAAACAAGGGTCCACTCAAAATGGCATTTTGGTAAATAAACCCAACTTGATAATTAATTCGTTTAAATCTAATTTAATCATTCCTAACCAATTTTCAGATAAATACATCATTAAATCACAAATATTCTACTGAGTCTAAAACATCAAACGGTTTCTAAATCGGCCGCCGATAAGGCCTTCAATTTACAGTTTAAACATATGAATCAAACAGATAATCACATAAGTCAACAGATACAATATGTAATTAAATAGGCAAACTCATTGGTTTGATTTGCCATTTCATTCAGATTTTGTTCAAGAGTTCGTCGATTCACTTATCGGTCATTAGCGATTCGGTTTAGCAATGATCAAGAGGTAATTGATGGTTTAATTGAATGTCGACGAGGGTTGTTACACTCTTGCAGAATTTTTCTTTTCAGTTCAGAATCATTCGGTACACACAACCTTCCCTGAAATCTCAACACATTGTTCTCAAATTTAAAATCTGGCCTCGGTTTAGATTCTCGTTCATCGATGATCTTCTTCAAGAAGTCATCCTGTTGCTGTTTCTCTTTAATCTCTTCGATAAGTGTCGGTTGAGCAGAAATAGCAGCTAAGGTTCCACCTTGTTCGCGCAAAACAATCTCAACTTCAAATTTTTCAAGGTCACTTAGCAACTCTTTTTGTCTGGTGAGTAAACAGGCTAAATTTCCAATCGATTTCCAACTCAATGCATCGGCAACGATGTTAGCTTTTCCTAGATGGTATAAAATTTGCAAGTCATAGTCTTTTATCAGTTCTAACCATCTCCGTTGTCTCATGTTCAGTTCTTTCTGTGTGAAGAAGTATTTCAAACTCTTGTGGTCTGTATACACTTCATATATCGCCCCATAAAGGTAGTGGCGCCAGATTTTCAGTGCAAACACTACTGCAGCAAGTTCCAAGTCATGGGTCGGGTAGTTCTTTTCATGTGGTCTCAGTTGTCGGGAAGCATACGCAATCACTTTACCATTCTGCATTAAAACACATCCCAAACCCTTATAAGAAGCATCACTAAATATGGTAAAACCATCCGTACCTGAGGGTAGGGTAAGAATCGGTGCAGTCACAAGTCGAGTCTTTAACTCTTGAAAGGTTGATCTTTCTGATTGGTCCAGTCAAATGACATCCCTCTTTGAGTCAACTGAGTCAATGGTAAGGCAATCTTGGAGAAGTCTTTCACAAATCTCCTATAATACTCGGCTAAGCCTAAGAAACTTCGAACTTCTGTAACATTAGACGGTCTGGGTCAATTCACTACTGCTTTAATTTTTTGCGGGTCAACTGTAATACCATCTTTACTAATCACATGTCCTAAAAACATTACATTATTAAGCCAAAATTCACATTTTGTCAGTTTAGCATACAGTTTCTGTTCTCTTAGGGTCTGCAAGGCAATTCTCAAATGATGTTCATGTTCTTCCGTGCTTTTGGAATAAATCAAAATGTCATCTATGAAAACAACTACAAATTCATCTAGGAATGGTTTGAAAATTCCGTTCATAAGATTCATAAATGCAGCAGGTGCATTGGTAACTCCGAAAGGCATAACTAAGAATTCATAATGTCTATACCTCGTTCGAAAGGCAGTCTTTTCAATGTCCTCTGCTTTGACTTTTAACTGGTGGTATCCGGATCTAAGGTCAATTTTGGAGAACACTTGGGCACCCTGTAACTGGTCAAACAAATCATCAATTCGAGGCAATGGATATTTGTTTTTCACTGTTATCTTGTTCAGTTTACGGTAGTCAATGCAGAGTCTCAATGAGCCGTCTTTCTTTTTCACAAATAAGACCGGCGCACTCCACGGTGAAGTACTGGGCCTGATGAACTTCTTATCTAACAGTTCTTGCAGCTGAACTTTCAACTCTTTCAATTCAGTAGGTGCCATTCTGTACAGAGCTTTGGAAACTGGCTGTGTACCCAGAATCACATCAATGGTGAATTCAATCTCCCCATCAATCAAATCCCCTGGTAAATCATCCGGAAAAACATCTGGGAATTCTCTGATTATAGGAATACTGTTCACATCAGTTTTAGCATCAGTAGGTACAGTCAATACATAACACAGATACCTTTTACTCCTCTTTTTAATCAGTTTAAAAGCTTTCAAGGATGAAATCAGATATGGGGGAGGTACTACTCCAACTCCATTAAACACAAATTCAGGCAATCTAGGTGGACGGAAAACAACTTGTTTTGTTACACAGTCTAAGGTAGCATGATATTTTGTTAACTAGTCCATTTCCAATATTACATCAAAATGGTCAATGTTCAATGGCAGTAAATCAATATACAAATGCGCATCTCCAACAATAATCTTACATGCAGGGTACATATAAGCACAAGTCATGGATCCCCCAACAGGTGAAGATATAGCTAACAAATAATTCATGGGTTACAATAGTCTATTCAATTTCTGTGAAAAAGCATGCGAGACATATGAATGTGTAGACCTCGAATCAATCAGAACATAAGCATTTTGAGCACAAATTGAGAGTATACCTGACACAACGGTCTCGGTATTCTGCACATCTCCCAGTACAAGTGCGAACACTCAGCCTTGCCTCATAGGCTTTTTTCCAGTAGCCTTGGGGTTGGGTTTTGGTGCAACAGTTGATGCTACGGCGTTGGCTGCAGCTTTATTATTGCCCTGAGGAGCAGAAGGGCAATCTTTGACCATGTGGCCCACCTTGCCACACCTGTAACAAGCACCTGAAATTTTATAGCAAACCCCTTTATGTTTCTTACCACATTCAGAACAAGGCGATATGGAACCACTTCCCTGACTGGAACTGGTTGTTGACCCTGTATTTTGCTTTTTATTCAATGAATTGTTTCAGCCTTTCTTAAACTTAAAGCCTCGTCTCTTACCATGCCATTCAGTTGCTGGTGCTTCAGTCTGTTTCAGTGCTTCGATGTTTGACTCAGCCATTATTGCTCAGTCAAGAACATCCATGTATTTCAGTAACTTCAGAACATTTATCCTGTCAAGTATTTCAACATTAAGGCCGCCTTCAAACTTCCTGACCTTTTTGTAATCAATATCAACCATGTGTGGTGCATATCTGGCGAGTTCAGTGAATTTAGATTCATACTCTGCTACTGACATGGTGCCTTGTTTCAGTTGTTCAAACTCAGTCACTTTGCGGTCCTTGACACACTGAGGGAAGTATTTCTTAAAGAAGGCTCCCTTAAACTGAGCCCAAGTCATAACAGTGTCGGTGTCACGGACAAGCATCTACCACCGTTTGGTTTCTTCTTGTAAAGTAAAAGTGGCCAACAGGACCTTGTGTGCTTCAGAACATGGAAACACCTCGAATAATTTCTCTGTTTCTAGCACCCATGCTTCGGTCTTTAACGGTTCAAGGCCTCCTTGAAAGGATGGTGGTTTTATTTTGCTGAACTTCTGAGTCAAAGCAATTATGTCATCATTAACGTTCTATTCCGGTTGAACTGGAGGAGGTGAGGGCTGTTGGTTCTATTGTAGCCTTAAGGACTCAGTCAATAGTTCAACTGTTCTTTCCAATCTTGCCATTCTAGCATCAGATGATTCTGTTTTATCAACAGTTCTTGCATTGTCCATTTCACTATAGGCAATTATGACAATTATACACATAGGCAGTTGCATACTTTAAACATGTTAGCACATTAACACATATATTCATGTCATGGCCACACACACTTTCTCAATGCTAATGCAACGCCCTAATCACTTTTCTAGGACATCCTATAGCTCATTTGAACACGTGTGTGCGGTATAACTTGTGATTTATTAACTTCGCTCTGATACCACTCTGTCACGACCCAAACCTGCCCCTATGGGTTTAGCAATCAGAATCGCCAAGAATCCGTGATTATCGAAGGCCTCTTCAACAAGAATAATAAAGAATACGAGTATGTGGCGGAAGCCAAAACAGTAATAAAAGATGTCCAATGAGCTGTGACAGTCTGTATGCAAAAATACTTTTCATAACATATTCACATTCGAAACCATAACAGTATATACATACATCATATACATACATTCAAGACAGGGACCTAATCCTCGCCGAGCAAAGACAGTACAATACCATACAAAATGTAAAGCGAAGGAAAAACTAAAACACCTCAAAGCAGCCTTGGCTTGGCAGCACTTGGAATCTTGCAATGAGGCACAATGGTTGGCTTGACAAAACAAGAGCTAACCCGACGCTCCTAGCTCCGGTTCGGTGCTTGGACACCTACATATATATATAAACAGTGAGTTAAAACCCAGTGAATAGCATATGCGTAAAGAAGTTAAGAATGAATGCCCTTTCAGTATTTAAAACAGTCATTTGAACAGTATATCAGTTATTCGATCATAGCAGACATACGTGGTACATCCAATAGCAAACAGTACAGTAGGTTTTAACAGACCGAACAGTTAGTTGATGGCCATCATATCAGCAAACAATAGTGGTTCCAAACATGGGAACCGACAGAGATTTCCGTGACAGTAGTAGTACAGTACAGTAACAGTAAATTGCTATGGATGCCACAAATACAGTTCGCAAATAGGACAATCATTCATTCAATAAGAAATATCATTTTAGAAAGCAGTACAGTTAATCATTCAGAAAATATTCATGATTGAATATATCTTTACAACATTGTTACTCACAGAGCACTGGGCTACAGATAGGCTAGAGCGTCCTCGGATGCCAACCCTATAGTTACAGAATGAACACACACTAAGTTACACACTTGGGAAATGATAACTTAGTCCCTAGCTTGACTCGGTGTGGTTCTATAGCATTATCCTCATTAAGATGCCTTAAACTAGGCCTAGGAATGCCTAGGATGGAATGAGGATGCAAAGATACACTTTAAAACACTTTTCAAAATTTGCTGAAAATAGGGGTCTCACTCGAGTGTGGCTTTCTATGCTCGAGCGGACATGCAGACAAAGGAGCTCCGCTCGAGTTTGACTTCTTCTGCTCGAGCGGACTATAAATTCAAGCAAAAGTACTGGATGCACAAAAATCACGCTCGATGGGCGCTCGATCCACGCTCGAGCGTGAGACTCAGGTCCTCGCTTGAGCGTGAACTCTCTCGCTCGAGCAGACTGTAAAACACACGAACTTCTGGGCATATGAAATTTACGCTCGAGCGTAACTTTCTACGCTCGAGTGGAAGTGCAAGATTCAGGGTGTACGTTCGAGCGTGAAATCCTACGCTCGAGCGTGAGTCCAAAGTCTGAAATTTCTAGATTGAACCTTCAAGTTCAAAGTCAACTTTTAAAACATCAAATTCGATCATTTTGGGCTAATTTTTTGGAAAACACTTGTAAACTCATAGTATAACATGTTTTGAGTATCAATTTGCAAAATCAAAGCCCAACGGTGAGTCAATTAACACAATTTCAAATAAAACTTCAAGAACATAATGTGAATGAACATGCATGTGTTCAATTGAAACCAAAGCTTCCAATACATGATCAAATAAGTCAATTCTTTCAAAAACATGATGAATTCATGAACTATAATAAAGATATGGACATACATGTAGCAATTTCCATGAAAACAACCTCAAAATACTAGAACATGTACATGCATGCATGAATTTCTACTCAATTCAACACTTTAATTTAATTTTTGACCTTAAATTCCTATTCCTCCATGAACCACGAAAGAAATGACTCAAATTCACAATCAAGAAGATGGATTCCTTACCTAGGTCTTGAATTCAAAGTCCACAAGCTCAAATATGCAATCTACTCTTCAATTCTTCTAATTTTCCAAGCAAAATATGTTGAAATCAAGCTCTTTCTCTTACTCTTCTCTCTCATACGGTTTGGTCTAGAAAAATGGCTGAAGTGGTGATAAGCTAAGTGTATAAATTGATCCTCAAAGATGCTAATGAAAGTGGCCCACTAATGGCAAAAGGGTAGATAAGCCAACTAATGTAATTCAACATTATTTAATCCAGTTTAATCATACCAAATCAAATTTCAATTAAACATACCATAAAAACACATAAATTCTAATTAACATGAAGCACAAATCAATTTCAAATTCGGCCGCCGATAAGGCCTTCAATTTACAGTTCAAACTTAAAACATGAACAGATCAATTAACAGTCAAACAGATAAAAGTGCGTTTAAACTAATACACTCAATCAATTAGTTCAGAGTGTCAGTCAAATCAGTTACTCAATCATGTTCAGTCACAGTTTAGCAGTAATTAGTGGTGGGGGTTGTCACAATATCATAATACTGAACGACCTTGGGTCCAACATTCTCATATTCATAGCTATGCGCATACAATTATGATCACATCCGTGTTCATACTCAAAACAACCTTTGGTCCAATCATCAATCATACAAAACGACATTCGGCCCAATTCATACATAAGAGGACTTTTAGTCCACCTTATTAAACAGTCCAAACGGCCTTAGGCCCAATCTATACATCCTTGTCAAATATACCAAACGGCCTTAGGCTCATTTTCCATTTTCATAACATTCACTTGACAGATTCTTTCACTAAACGGGCAGATAGCATTCTCATTTATAGTATAAATTCATAAGTTTAGAATTTACCACGTAGGCAACATTTAGGAAATAATGCATATATAAAAATATCTTTACTAAAATATTACTCACTGTGATCTAGTGCTTGATTCGCCTTTGCACTTGACCCTACATAATTCATAACACCTCGGGTCATAATACAATTCAATCTGTTCTTGAATTTGCTTAATGCTCTTAGGCTCCTTTCATGCTCTTCAATTCATTTACAATGTTCAATGTATGCTTAAGAGTGCTTAGAAATGAAAGAGAATGGAAAATGAAACATAAATCAATTTTTCAAAAATTCTGAAACAAGGCACCCTGTTCAAGCGCAGGTTTTGTCGCTCGAGCGGACTCCTTGGGTCTACAAAAGTACTAGTTACCCTATTTTTACATTCCAAATCCCAAATCATTTCACATTCTTCTTGACAACTTCATAACACAAGCTACTAAGCTTTATATCTTCAAGGATGATGCATGCATGTGAAATGTAGACTTCAACTTCATGTCAAATGGTACAAATGATGATTAAAGTCATAAAGCTCAACAAAATTATGCATGCATGTAAGCTTTGGTACTCAATTCTTTATATTTAACATGTCTCATGCCAAATTATACAAATTCATAAAATTTTTTATATATATGGATATAATTGCCTTCAATTTCACCATACACCATTCAAATCTTGTGTTTGATCATCAATTCTTTTGTGTTTACATAATTTTAAGCTTGAATTCATGATTTAAAGGGTAGTTACTCACCTAGAGGCTCCAAACTCCCAAATTCTAGCTAATTATTGAGCTTGGCCTTCCAAATCTTCAAGGTTTGAGACAATTCTACAATTTTTCCCTTCCTCTCTCTCTAGAAGCGGCCCTCTCTCTCTCTCTCTCTAGAGTGTATTTTCAGCCAAAAATAAGTTCAAAAGAAAGAATTGAGTGTATATAGGCCTATTTATAGGCTTGGCTAATCAACTTGATTAGGCTAAGTAACAATGCTCTAATTTAATCATTCTGAATCTAATTATTCTGATCCAAATCAATTTCTAATTAAATTTTATCATAGGCTCTAAAAATTATGCTAATTACAATGGTACAATCAATTTTGATTTTTGACGCCTCTGCGGTCCTTAATTAAAATTTTATAACAAAAAATCAAATAGATTTTCCTACAGTGAATAGGTAGAATTTCACAAATGCATATAATCATATAATTTAACATTCAAAATGTGAAACCCCTTATTTTTGAGGTATTAATATTTTAATGAGAGGTATTGGTGGTAGTTTGGTGGTGAGATTCTTAGATAAGCATCTAACTTATTTTTCTCCATTTATTTTATCTCTTTTTCTCTCCACCTCATTATTATTCATCTCCTTTGTTTTTTAATATTTTTTTCATTATTCTTGGGCACCATATAAATTTTATTTTATTATTTTATCATCATTTCCTTGCTTACCAAGTAACCATTATATATTTATATATACACTTGTACCTTAAGATCTTTTTTTAACATTATATTTTACAATTTTCAAGATTTGTACAAATATATATATATATATAAAACAAGTCCATCAAATCACTATCATATGGCTAACCATCATACCTCTTTGGTTATAATCATTGTACTTTAGTACAAACAAATCTCTTTCTTGCCCACCAAGTAAAATTCATTTCTTTGGCCCCAAGTCTTTCTTTTCTTTTGTCCCAAGTATTCTTATCTATAAATTGAGCTCACCTCTTAACCATTTATATTATTCTTCTTCTTAGTCTATCCATATCTCTATCTCTCATATTGTTCTCTCTTAAATTATAGAAAATTTGAGTTTAGATTAAGAATGTTTAAAGTGAGAGTAAGCATTTTCATAAAGGAGGAGAGTTGTAGATTTTGTGAAACCTTACATACCTTATGCCTTAGACTTTGGAGATCCATGGAGAAATATCGAAATTTGAGTGTTGGCGACGGAGGAGATTGATTTGAGGTAATTCGGGTGGTATACAATATGATTCCTTTAAATCTCTTTGCAAAGAGTGTTTATTTTAATTACTTCCAATTTATAATCCTTTTGATTATTGTGATCATTTGATAAATCTTGTGAAATCATTCTGTTGACACGTGTGAGTACTTTGATCATTTGATAAATTTTATGAAGTTGTTTTGTGTAGTCAGTATTGGTTTTTCTAGCTAAATGACGTGGAAATGCTCTGTACATGGATCAAGTAGACCTTGCCAATAGCTTGGACCAATAGCCTGGATAAGCGGTTGTACTTGGGTGAGATGGGTGAGATGGGTGAGGCCGGTCACTGGTCATGTACCGAGTAGGACCGGGTATTTGGTTCTGGATAAATTATCATATGTGGAGTTGACTTGTTTGTGTAATTTGGTAAATTACTTGATTATCGAATCTAATCGGTTGTGTAATTTTGGATCTCTGTTGATTTATTTTCCATCCGAGCCTTGTTATTCCTGTTGTATTGTATACTTCCCGAATTAATTTATTTTTCAAGTGTGGAGCGATTGGAGTTGATGCATCTAAAGAATTATTGATTTGGAGATATTCGGGTCCACCACTATATATTGTTTTTGGAGATTTGTATAAATTATAAATTATAGACATTTGTATAATTATTTTGGAGCCAATTTGTATTTTTGAGGTTATTAATTAGTCAGAATATTAAATTTGAGGTTGAATTGATTTGTTAACAGCTCAGAAGTTAGGGCGTTACAGAATGGTATCAGAGCATAGGGATTAAGTATTACATGGGATCTGTTGGGTGGTGATATTTGAGGTAAAAAAAAAAAATTTGTTTTTATCAGAGTGCACAACGAAGTGTGTTATTTAAGGAGTTTGTCGTGATTAAACTTTGGAGTATAAAAGATTGCGAATTTCGAGGACGAAATTTGTTTAAGGGGGATAGATAGTGAAACCCCGTATTTTTGAGGTATTAATATTTTAATGAGAGGTATTGGTGATAGTTTGGTGGTGAGATTCTTCGATAAGCATCTAACTTATTTTTCTCTATTTATTTTATCTCTTTTTCTCTCCACCTCATTATTATTCATCTCCATTGTTTTTTTAATATTTCTTCATTATTCTTGGCCACCAGGTAAATTTTATTTTATTATTTTTTCATCATTTCCTTACTTACCAAGTAACCATTATATATTTATATATACATTTGTACCCTAAGATCTTTTTTTAACATTATATTTTACAATTTTCAAGATTTGTACAAATATATATATATATATATATGTATAAAACAGGTCCACCAAATCACCATCACATGGCTAGCTATCATACCTCCTAGGCTATAATCATTGTACTTTAGTACAAACAAATCCCTTTCTTGCCCACCAACTCGACATGGATTAAGTAGACCTTGCCAATAGCTTGGACCAATAGCTCGGATAAGCGGTTGTGCTAGGGTGAGGTGGGTGAGGCCGGTCATTGGTCATGTACCGAGTAGGACCGGGTATTTGATTCTGGATAAATTATCATATGTCGAGTTGACTTGTTTGTGCAATTTGGTAAATTACTTGATTATCGAATCTAATCGGTTGTGTAATTGTTGGATTTCTGTTGATTTATTTTCCGTTCGAGCCTTGTTATTCATGTTATATTGTATACTTCCCGAATTAATTTATTTTTTAGGTGTGGAGCAAATTTAGTAGCGATTGGAGTTGATGCATCTAAAGAATTATTGATTTTGAGATATTTGGGTCCACCACTATATATTATTTTTGGAGATTTGTATAAATTATAAATTATAGACATTTGTGTAATTATTTTGGAGCCAATTTGTATTTTTTAGGTTATTAATTAGTCAGAATTTTAAATTTGAGGTTGAATTGATTTGTTAACGGCTCAGAAGTTGGGGCGTTACACAAAATCATATCAAGTTCATAATTATAAGCATAGTTAAAATCAATTAGCATAATACGGAGTTGGGTTGTCACATATGCTAGGGAGTTTTTTAATGTATTATGTTAAAGTGTTATGTTTAGAAAAAAAATATACTAAAGAGTTTTTGTATTACATTGATTAAAGTATTACGTTTAGGAAAAGTACACTAAAGAGTCTTTGTGTACTACATTGAAATTTATGTTTGGGAATGTTACGTTTGAAAAAAGTATACTAATAAGTTTTTTAGTGTATTGTATTGGTGTGTTACATTTGGGAAAAAACACTAAGGGGTTTTTGTATATTACATTGATTGGAGTGTTATGTATGGAAAAGTACATTAAGAAATTTTGTTACATTGGAGTGTTATTTTTTTAAAATGTTATGTTGTTATGTTTAAAAAAAGACACTAAGGCTTCATGTTGGATGTGGGTTGGCTTTTTAGCTATTTTAGCCTATGGCTAAAAAGTCTCGTTTATGATAGACTTTTTGTCTTTTTTGAGAGAAAAAATGAAGTGATTATGATTTAGATGTAACATTATATTTTATTGGGTTAAAAAGTTTGTTTTGTATTTTTGTGGCTATTTTAGCCAAAAAGCCCAAAAAACGAAGGCTTACATTTGAGTGTTACGTTTGGAAAAAGTACACTAAAGAGTTTTTATCTGTTACATTGGTGCTGTTTGGTTTAGCTTATTATAAGTTAAAAGTTGATACTCAGAAAGTATAAACTAAAAGCACCTCTTTTCTAGCTTCTAAATAATCAATTTTTTTCAACTTATTTAAACTATTTCTGCCTAAAAAGTTGTAAGCAGAAGTTGTACAAAATAGTCTGACATAGATTCCTAAATTAAAATAAGTTATAATTACCCTTTATAATCCACACCAAACACCTTTTTTGGTTGGAGTGTTCCGTTTGGGAAAAGTACACTAAAAATGTGGTTGGTTGAGAGATTTGAAAGAGAAAAGGGAAAATGATTGTGAAATTAGATAAAATGTAAGTATATTTTATTTATATTTCAGTTAACTTTTTCTTTTTCATTTTCAAATCTCTTATCAAATCCTTAACTAAACACAACTGAACAAATTTTTTTTGAAAGTTACATTATTACGTTTGAAAAAAATATATTAAGAATTTTTTTAATATGTTACATTAGAGTGTTACGTTTGAAAAAAAAAATATTATAAATTTTTTTTAAAGGATTATGTTTAATAATTTCAATATTAACACATAACATATGCCAATTTATACTTAACCTGTATGTAATTTATAAAAAAAAGAAAAAAAAGAAGAGAGAACTATACACTTGACTTGTCAACTATAAAAATATACAATAGTGCTAGAGATCCCTAAGCTCCAACCACTCTCATACACACGTAAAAGTTGACCATTGGATCAACAAAAAATATATATATATATATATATAAACCAATCGCACCCCACTGGCCCTCGGGTCACCCAATGAAGATCTGGGTCAATTTCCAAAGACATATATAAACCTTGTAATAATGGTAGAGGGTTCTAATTTTTGTGGCTCAAATGGTTCAAATTTACCAAAATAACTTCGTTTTGAGAAACTCTAATTTTTGTGGCTCAAATGGCTTAAAATTTTCAAAACGACGTCGTTTTGGCAATTTTAATGTTATTTTGTACTCAAAACGACGTCGTTTTGACAAATTTGAGCCATTTGAGTCACAAAAATTAAGGCCCTCTATCATTGCTGTTTTCATAAACCTTAGCGCTGTTTAGGAAGTTGGATTTTGAATTTTTTTATTTTTATTTTTTTACTAAGGTCAAGTTTGAGATGTTTAGAAAAAATTAAAAAGTCAAAAAGTCATTATCCTATTTAAGTCACATCATCTTATTTAAGTCACATCACCTCTCTAACACATCACTTCAAACCCAACCTAAACCCAACTCATATTTCATAAAAAGTCAAAAAGTGCACTTATTTAGTCTTCCCAAACTTGGCCTAAAAAGTAAATTAGTTACAAAATTTAAAAAAATAAATTCAAACAAAATATCACATCAAATCTAATAATTATTTTATTTTTTCTCTCACAAATATTACAATCAATCAAAAAAAATCCAACTATCTTCCCAAATATTTTTAAAAAAAAAAAAACCTTCTCCAATAATATCCGCAATCATTTCTTGTCCCCCTTTCGTCCATTTTCTTGGCCCTTTCTCGCCCGCGAAACACCCCCAATCAAGCCCTGTGTTTCCCAATTCAAGCGAATTCAAGTTGTGTCCTGTTAGGGTTAGGGTTTGGGTTTGATCATTTCACTTCACTTCCATGAAACCATGTTAGTCTACGATTACGACTACGATTACGATTACGATTACGATTTGGAAAACTCATGCTCGAAGTCGATCAGCGAGACGGTGAATGGCTCGCACAATTTCACGATCAAGGGGTACTCGCTTGCGAAAGGAATGGGTTCTGGGAGGTACATATCGAGCGATACGTTTACAGTTGGTGGATACGATTGGGCAATTTACTTCTACCCTGATGGGAAGAACATTGAAGATGGTTCAATGTATGTGTCTGTGTTCATCGCTTTGGCGAGCGAAGGGACTGATGTGAGGGCATTGTTTGAGCTCACTTTGTTGGATCAGAGTGGGAAAGGGAAGCACAAAGTTCATAGTCACTTTGATCGTGCGTTGGAGAGTGGTCCTTATACTCTCAAGTATAGAGGAAGCATGTGGTTAGTTTTTGTGCAAACTTATATGCTTTGCTGTGTTTTAGCGTGTTTTAATTGGGATTGGAATTTGGAAATGATGGTTAATTACTTGATTTGATATATTTTGTGCTGTTTTGATAGAAAGATTGTTCCTTTTCCTTTTGAAATTGTATAATTTCATATTGATTTGAGTTTGTCCAAATTATTGGGATTGGTTAATCCAATGCAGCCATAATTTGAATTCCAGCTACCATGACCTATATTGGGGGTTATATGTAATGTGAATTTTTAGTTGGAATGTTGATGCTCTAGGAAATTGACTCAGAAATGGATTGAGTTATAGACAATTTACTTGATAGGTCAAATGAATTTGAATTTTATTTAATAATTTGAATTTTACTTGATAGACCTGCCTAATCTTTGTCTACCATGTTTTGAATGAATTGAGGTAAAAAAAAAAAAAAAATTAGGTAGAATTTGTATTTTCTTCAATTTTATATGTTAGTTGTGGATTGGGTATAATTTGACCAAGCATTATATATGTGTATTGGTCTTCCGAACATTTGATAATGATTTTTTCTTTGATGCATAACTTGATGGCTATATGTAGAAGTTGCATTGGAAATTTGGAAATCCAACAAATGTCTGGTATTGACAATTCTAATGCATTTTAATCATTTGTAGATGATAAAGAAAATAACCTTTATTTTATTACGACCCTTTTATCGCTGATATGAATTGATTACATGTATTTCAGGGGTTACAAGCGTTTTTTCAGGAGAACCATTTTAGAAACTTCTGATTATATAAAGGATGATTGCCTTGAAATGCATTGCACTGTGGGAGTTGTTAGAACTCGTCTGGAGGGACCCAAAGAATATAGCATTCATGTACCACCTTCAGATATGGGTCAGGAACTGAAGTACTTGCTGGAGTCTGAAGTTGGTTGTGATATAGCTTTTCAGGTTGGCGATGAAATGTTCAAAGCTCATAAGTTGATACTTGCTGCTCGCTCTCCTGTGTTTAGAGCCCAATTTTTTGGACTTATAGGAAATCCAAACATGGATAAAGTAGAATTGCAGGATCTTGAACCTTCCATCTTCAAGGTATTGCTCTTTCAATCATGTTGCTGCACAATAATCACCCTTGGAAGGAAAAAAAAAAAGCACGAAGAGCATAGGTTTATGGTTACCGGGCATTAGATTGTCATCATATACAATGCTTTGATACAATTTTCTGCAATCCATTGCATCGAACTATAGGAGTTTTCTAAATATATGTGTAAATATTTGTTTGTTATCATTACCAACTCAAATTCTAGTTACATAGATGTATTATGTGTTCATACTTCATATTATATTACCTTAAAAGATAATTCTTTGTCATGTACTTCCATGAGATGATGCATAATATGGTTCTGTTTTATGCATTAAAATTAAATTAAATGAATTGCACTCTGAACATGTTCAAGCAACTTGATACTATCTACTACACTATTGCATTGTTTTCATGGTCCAAGAGGTGTAGATTGGTTAGTCAAATCTTTCTTCCCAGTAATTGCTCTGGTACCTGTCTCTTAAGGGTAGTGGGTGTTTGGGAAGTGAGTTTTTATGTAGGTTTTGTTAGTTGTAGGATATTATTGGAGAAATTTTTTTTTGTGTTTGGGAAGATAGTTGGGTTTTTTTGTGGTTGGATGTGATGTTTGTGAGAGAAAAAGTGAAATGATTATGAGGTTGGATGTGATATTTTGTTTGGATGTATTTTTTTTGGTTTTGCAAAAAGTTTGTCTTTTTGTGAAAAAAATCAAAGAAAACCCAAGTCCCAAAGTTCCCAAACACCACCTAAGTTTTGCATTACTGTGCTTAGAGATGACTTAGATTGGCCCTTTATATGTTTTGCAGGCCATGCTTCTTTTTATTTACTCGGATAAGCTTCCTAATGTACATGAAATTACAGACTCAACATCAATGTGCACTTCCACCAGTATGGTGCAACATTTGTTGGCTGCTGCCGACCGCTTTGGCTTAGATCGACTGAAGCTGTTGTGTGAAGCAAAATTGTGTGAAGAAATAAGTGTTGATACAGTGGCAACAACTCTTCCTCTTGCCGCACAACACCAGTGTCCACAGCTGAAGGCTATCTGCTTGAAATTTGCAGCAGCAAACTTGGGAGGTGCGTGTTGTCCATAGAATCTCAGCAGTGCAATCTTTCAGGTTATGTCAATTTTAGTGTTTCACTTTAATGTGCAGAAGTGCTGTTGATGCTTCTACATGCATACAACACATTGGAGATGTTATTCCAGTTCTATGCTAAAAAATGGTATTCTTGCTAAAATATATAGGAAATTTTATGATTCATAAACTTAATCCTAAGATAGGTGGAGCTTTTGTGGACCACTGTCCACATGGACATGCTTGTCGACATTTGTTGATATGAGCTTGGACTTGTACTCCTGCACCTTGTAGACCTTCAGCACTGAGGAAAAAGGAAAGTAAAAGCTAAGCAGGCTTTACTATTGCTTCCAATCAAAGAGGAAGGAGGTAATGGAGGTGGCGATGGAGATGGAGAGAATGTTGGAGAGAGAAAGTGGGACACAGCATTGGAGATGTTACAAACAACACCGTTGCTGCTGGGCCTTAGTCAGATTACAATGGATCTTTTCTTGCTTCTGTTTTTTTTTTTTTTCCTAATCACTGACACCAGATCTAAGACTTGAACCACAACTCTTCTTAATTTTATCCATTTTCTTTTTCGTCTTCAAATGGAGACACAGATTCCTAGTCTGCTGTTGTTCCACTTCAAAATTAGAGCAAAGTCCACTTATAGATGATGCTTGGAAAAAAAAAAAAAAAAAAAAAAAGAAAAAAAACAGAAAGATGTAACACAAATAAGTACATGGATACATCACTACTTATTTTTAAAATACGGTTGCATATATACCTACATGCAGATGAGTATACAATTGTGTAGGCTTGTTCTTGTGTTTTTGTTTTGGGGGGCCTTGTGTGCCTATGTTGAACGCTCCTTGGCCTTGTTGACCATGACAACTGTTAGAGAGGCATTGCAGTTAGATTCTTCAATCTTGTATAACTAATGGATCATTTGGGAATTGGACTCTATGGACTTTTCCTGGATAAATTTGAGTTGGATATGTTCTTATAATGGTCATGTATTGAAGTAGAAGTTGTTTTTCTCATGGCCAAAATTATTGGCAATTAATGTGGATACAATAAGAATTACATACCTAGTTTAGCTTGTCAATTTTGATTAAAGTGCCTTGAATAATCTCATTTTTTAAGCATTTTGTCCTCTTAATGTTTTTGAGCTTGATGGTTAAATTGCCATTAGTGGGTTGAATTCCTTCTATTGCTGTTAGGAGATATTCAATTCTCATTCTTGTAAATTTATGGTTTCGTTTTGTAATTTGTTTTGACCTTGCGTGGCCTTTAATTTAATGTTGCTAGTATTAAGTAGTGGTTAGTCTTGTTAGGAGTTTTTGAATGTTGATGTATTTTCTTTCTTTTAGGACTTCCAATAGCTTTGATGATAAGAATTAGGGATATATGTTGGGTAAGCATTAGTCTAAGAAGGTTTCTATGAGTTTTCAGCAATACTCTCCAAGACAACTCAGAAACCAAGTCAGCGTGGGGTAGAATTTCACCTTCTATTTTTATTTATTTATTTATTTATTTTTAGACATCCTTTAGTGCGTGTGCTTGTGCTTGGGTTCCTTTCCCTTGGGGTTAGTACTCGAGCGATGCTATGACCCTCACTGAGGATCACCCTTAGTAGCAAGAAACTCATACTTGGGTGATGTTTTTTACTCAAAAACGCAATTTCGTGCTCCCAAGTAAAAAACTTGTTAGAAATTCGACCTCAACTAACATAGAACCTCTCAAACATACAAATCCCAAAGAAATAAAAGAAAAATAACTCAAAACTTGTTCTAGTACTTTTATTTATTTATTTATAATTAACAAGAAATTTGTAGTTGACATCAATCTCCAATAATGATTCATATTTTAACACACAAAGCAAAAACAAAAAAGTTAGCATGTATTTAATACTCCATCCATCCCACAATAATAGTCCGTTTTAGGGATTCTAACTTTTTAGTGGGACATGTAGTTATTGCCTTGAAGTCAAATCAAAATATATTAATTTACCATGCCCTTTTATTCTCATTATTAAATATATTTATAATTATTTTTAAAGGTTAGTTTTAGAATTTTCTAGAGTTTTATGTTTTGACTTTTCAAAATAGACAAATATTTTGGGACATCTAAAAAAGGAAAGATGGACAAATAATATGGGACGGAGGGAGTTTATAAAATATATACATGCTCCCATAGGCACTCCCAATCTTAGAAACTTCTATATCTCCACCCTCGCTTTGTGCTATTAAGGTATCACCAAAGGACGATTTGTGACTTAAAGGCTAGAGTTGAGCATTTGTCAAGGTTCCTTGTCCCCACTCTTTAGAGGGGACCTCCACCTCAATTGTATTAGAGAGAGAGAGAGAGAAACCTCAGGAAGATGACAATTCAGCAGTAACCAGGATATGTGACTTTGTATTCTTAATATGTAACCACTGCAGATCCTTGGTACCACTCTTGAGGTATAACATATCTAGCCACTACGACCTGATGATGGCCCCCAAGGTCTGGTCATGCCTGCAATTGCTAGTTGATAAACTTTTGAATTGTCAAAGGAAGGAGGTTGAGCCATCTATCCCTTGTCGTTGAAGTAAGGAGAGTGAGCCACCTATCAGAAAGCATGAATGTACCGCTACCATATCTAAGGTGTTTCTATCTTGTTTGTTCAAGTGGTGGTCTGATTTCTATGGGGAGAGAAGTTTGGGAGTAGGCTGCCTCTTTGATTCATTGGCCTTCCTGTCTTGCATTCGTGGGGTTAAAGATGTCTGCTTTCCAGTTGCGGCTGCCGCGTTGCATAAGGCAGAGATGTTTTATATTGTCTGACTGACTCACTTTCCTTCTGACCAGAAATAATTTGGAGCATGCATGTGCTTCTTTCAGGGAAATTTGAGATGGTTTAATTGCTCATGGGCTGGAGTTTTCCCTTGCGCTTCTGCTCTTTATTTGTTATAGCTATTTTTCTCATGACCATGTGTTATAGCTATTTTTCTCACGGCCAAGACGTGTGAAATTTCTAACTGGTGCTGACTAATGTTCAAATTACATGGCAGTATTGATTTGCTTTGGGCGTAATTGTTTGGGCTTTAATATGGTACAGCGTGTAAAGTATGCTGCCAATGGTACGATCTGAGTATTGTGTATTGCCTAATCTAACTTGGTACTCGTTTATGAGATGCCATGTGGCATGGGTGTTTTCTTTGTTTGATGGCTATAATGTTTGATTTTTTATGCCAGCAGTTATCATGTATGCGAGTTGCCTTTTAAGGCATGTTTGTTTCCTTGCTTAGGCCAGGGTGGGTCTTATGTTTTTCTCTATGATATTGTATGCCCTATTGTGTCATGTGTATTTGCGGGTATGTGTTATTCTCTTTTTTGGTTATAAAATGTTTGCTTACCCAAAAAAAAGAGAAGAGGTGATATTCATATCACTGGTGTAATACTATCTTTTGTTGTTATGTAATCATGAAACGCACTTTTGCTTGTGGCTGATTACTTATATGTTTTCTAGGTGTGTGAATATAACTAGGAATTTATTGATGCTTGTTTGGTGACCTTTAATATATTTGAAATTGAGGCTTTTATATTTTGTCTTCGAACGACAAAATTGATGCATTAGCGTAACCATTCTATTTCCTATTCTATTCATTATGATTTTCATATTTCTAAGATGTCGCATTCCTGGGTTCTTTCTAAAATAATTTCTTTTTTCTTTTTTGGTTATTTTCTCTAGGACATCTTCTTGTTACGTTGAAAAATAGAATTTCTAATTCATCTGTGTAGTCTTCATTCTTGTGTAGTCTTCATTCTTGTGTAGACAAAGCTGTCCTATGAACATAGAAGATTTTCATACAGAGACGCGAGACAAAGGGTTGGTCCGCACATGTGGGGTCTACCAATGTGCGGGACCCACATGTCTCCCATAATTATCTGTGCACTTAGATTTTCTGTTTTAGATGGATCTTTAAATAATTTTGTTTTTATGTTTTGCAGTGTTTATGCAGTCGGAAGGATTCAAGTCCTTAGAAGAGAGCTGCCCATCCTTGTTGTCTGAGCTGTTGGAGACTGTTGCAGGGGTGGATGAGAACTCAAGTTTGCAGTTGAATAGGAAACGGTGTTCCAATAGCATCTTAGGGCAAGATCAGGAAGCAGATGGGGCCGTCGCGGAATCTGCAAATGCCAATGTGAAGCGCATGCGGAGGCGTTTCTAGGTTTGTTAATTGCGTTGTAAGTGCCACTGAAACCGTTTAGGACACTATTTATTCATAGGATGTTCATATATTAGACAGTTTTTTGTTTTCTCTGGTGGGTAAAATTATAATATGCTTTCTTGAAGGGTGAAATTTTGTCTTTGCCTTCTGCATTACTCTCTCTATTTGGATTTCGGGGGAATTAATTGATTTTTGCCCTTTACGTGTTGTTTTTCATATAAAATTAAACTTATAAAATAATATCATAATTTGGCCTTGTTTGGAAAAAATTTGGACTAGAATAGCTCACTAAAAGATAAAGGCCTTGTTTGGTTTAACTCTCAAAACCCAATTTTTGAAAAAAAATTTTGAATTTTGTTTGAATGGAAATTTTTAGTATCACTTTCCCTGTCTTACACTTTAGAATAAAGGTTGGGACCCCCTTTGGGGGTCACCCCTTTTACCCCCTTTACTACGTGGCAAGAGGTGATTGGAGGAGCAGGAAAAAAAAGAAAAAGAAAAAGAAAAGGTGACCAATGAGAGAGAGAGGGGGTCCTAAAAAGGGGGGATGAATCATTATTGTACACTTTAATCAATCACATTTTCTCTCTCCTCTCACATTCTTAATCACTTTTTATCTCTCACACATATCTATTCAACTACAACAAAATATCAAATCATCTTATACTCCAAAATTATTTTCAAAATATACAACCTAATAAATCAAAAAAAATATCAAATTTTTTTCCCAATATTTTTTTTGAAAACTTATCTTTCAAAACCAAATCAAACGCACCCAAAATATGCTAAAATAGTCAATAGGCTTCGTTTGGAAAGTTGGGTTGGTTTCTTAGCGTTTTGACTTTTTTAACTTTTTGACTATTTTAAGTCCTGGTTAAAAAGTTTGTTTGGATTAATTTTTTTTTATATTATTTTTGTGAGAGAAAAAGTGAAATGATTATGATTTAAATATGATATTTTGTTTTATTAATTTTTTAACATATTTTATTTTTTTGTGATAATTTGGCCAAAAAGTCAACTCAACTTTCATGCCAAATAATATTAAAATGCCAAATCTTATTTATATTTATTTTATTTTTTCTTTCATAATTATCAAATCAATTATAAAAAAAAAATTCCACTAACTTTTTAAATACAAATTTTTTTAATCAAACTAAAATAATAAAAAAAAATCAAATAATTTATTACAATAGTTAACTTTTCAAACAAGGTCATTATGTCTATTTTTTTCTTTGTTCAACTGCTTTTGCCATGATAAAATTAGACATTTTGGCAACGTTTGTTTGACAGATTTAGTTGAATGAGATTGTTAATAATATAATGATTAGTAAAGAGATTGTTAATGTGTGAATTGTTAGCGAAGGGATTTAGTAAAAGTGTGTTTGTTTTGATAATAGTATGAGAGATAGTTAATGATGAGATTGTTAAATTATTTTTATATAAAATAAATAAATAAATTATTTTTATATCAAAAAAATTAAAACAAATAGATGCACTTGGTAAGAAAAATAAAATTAAAAAAACAAATTTTTACATAAAATAGATCTAATTCCTTTACTATTTTTTTTAATTTTATCCAAAATTCAGCCAAGTTAATCCTTTATTGAGGGGAATTACTAAATCCCTTGGACTATCAATTCGTCCTTTCATTTCATTATCAACTATGCTATAGGTGGAATTTAAAATTATAATAATTTAATCTGACCACTCAAATTGCAAAACAAACCTGGCCTTTATGTGTGTTCACGCCATCTATAATAATTCTAGTTGTTTTCCCTTATTAAAAATAAATTTTCGGGAGTGATTTCCGTACTATGAAGAAGGGTTGAATTTCGTGGATGAATAGCGTGCTTTGGGAATTGAAGATCTGCATAGAGTAACAAACGGTGAGGTTGCCCGACCAGAGTTTGATCGGAAACCCCTTCATGGTAAAGTCAGGGACTAAGGAAAATGAAGAAGAGATAATACAAAGAGTGTATATACGTTAAGTGTGTGGATTTCGGATCCCTTGAAGGTGAATAGTGCTCACTTTTTATAGGAGAAAGTTGCTTGTCCTTTAAGACCTTCTCTTACTGCCATTTGTCTAATGTGTCTTATTTGTAGTCGTCTTCCATTGGAAGAGGACGGCCACTCCGCTTGACACTCGGGTGCAGATCTGTCTTGTTTGTCTCATTAGTGGTTGTCTCTCATTGGAGGAGAACGGCTACTCCGCCTGACATTTAGATGCAGGTTTGTCATGTTTGTGTCTTGTCCTTCTACACCTTCATGTCTCCACATTCTGTTCAGACAAAATGGAGAGGAGCTGAGTTGTTTGTCTCTTAGGAGCCCAAGAAAGATCTTCAGTGAATTGGCCTTCTTTAAGTTGGTCTACTCCAGAGTGGTTGTCTAACCAGGAGGTCTAACATGTTGCTTGACCCACTTCAGAGTGGTCGATTGCCCAACCAGGAGGTCCACCATGTTGCTCGGCCTACTTGGAGTAGTTGTCCAATATGTTGCTTGGTCCGTTTCAGATTGGGCCGAGCTACCTTGATTGCCTTGATCGGGAGCAAGTGTTTGGTCAGTGAGCCGAGCCTCTAGCTCCCCCACTGGTACGAGTTTGGCTTTGGGCCGAACACCAAGACTTAGTTAATTTTATCTCACTTCATTTGCCCTCTGGCTTGTATTTAAATTTATTGAGTGGAAGCAACTTGTTTGCTCGCTGATTTGGTCGAGTCGCTTAACGGAGCTTCGGCCACTCACATGCCTTGCTCGGCTCACTTAAATAGTTTAAAGCTGGACCGATTTCACACTTAGTTGTCACTGTTTTATGTACCCTTTAGCTCTGTCTAAAGTGCTTCAGTTGACCTGTTCGTGAGCATCGCAACTCGGTTGGTCATTATCTTGGCCTTGTCACTGGACTTCGAGCTTGGCCCTGACTAATGTACTCACTTTGACTGTCGAGCCATCATGCGTCCATATTTGATTAGTGTAGGGGCTGCCAACCTGATGTGAAAGCAAACCATCTCAGAGTTTTTTGAAAATAAGCAAACCCATCTTATCCATCACTTTCTTACTCTAAACATTTGACTTTTCAGACCCACTTTTCCCATGTCTTCACTTCCTCACTTTTTGACTTTAGAAACACCATGACCCATTTTTGGAATAGAATCTCTGATATTGGTTTTATCCTTACGTTTCCTCTCTCTTGAAATTAATTACCATTTCAAAATTTGAGAACTTGTCCTCTAGTTCTTTCTCTAGAAATTCAACGTCAAAGAGACCAATCTCCTCTTTACTTCATGTTGGTTTAGGCTTTGCAGACATCCTGAACAGTACTTTTTGGATAGTGAAGGAGTGATCTCACGTCGTCCTATCACCTATAGCTTGCTCATTTTGCCCCTGTTACCTTGCTTTGCCATTTTCTTCGAAGTTTTTATTTTCTTCGACAGTATTGACAGCCTTCAACGCCATTTCTTGTGCCTCTACTCCAAAGTCACTCTTTCACCACCAGTGTTTCTTTTCTCGCAGTGGGTTCACCATCGGCGCTTGTTGATTCACATTGCTGACACTGGTTTTGTAAGTCTTCAGACCACTATCACATTTTTCATGCTTTTTCACTTTTATTTTTTATTGCAGCTGTTTATTCACCACTGTTTCTAGTGGTTTCTTAATTTCTCGGTGAACTCACAATTTTTATCTCTTGGTTGCCATAGTGGGATTGCTTCATCAGAGATGCTCGCCATCGAGTTCCACTTGGTTTCAGCACCGTATGTTATTGAACCGTGTATTTCCTTTCCATTTTCACCATTGCTGTTTTGGTTAGGTGTAACATTGAGAGTTGTCTAGCACACGGTTGCTTGGTCGGCTGTTGTACCTCCAACCTTGCAAGTTATCCTTAATGTAATTGTTCAGTGGGACGTTGCACCTCCCATGGGTAAGTTTCAGAATTTAATGGACACTTTGTCGGGAATGGACGAGTTCCGCTGAAGATATCACATTCCTAATGATGTCACGTTGACATTGGCAGCGATGGACGGGGATAGGTTATGTACAAGCACTACAATGCCCTTTTTAATTGCCTCCATTGTAGAGGGGAGTGTTAGGTTTCCATTGAACCCCTTCTTGTGTCGATTATTTTTTTATTTTGAACTGACACTAATGCAAATATCAATGAACACATTTAGAGTGGTAAACGGCGTCTCGGTCTTAAACGACCTCTTAGACTTGGACTTGGGTATTTGGGATATCCTTCATTGTTATTCCTTATCTCATAACAAAGGCGACAAAACCTATTATGTCAAAGTTCGGTCGTTGGACCTCCAACTTGTCACTGAACTTCCCGATAATGACAAACATGTCTCTAATTTCCTTAAAGTCGAAGGGAATTAGGAGTTTGCGGCCGAGGAGGTGGTCCGATCAAAGTGGGTTCCACGGGAGAACGGTTACCCAGGTCATTCTTCGTTTTAGTTTCCTTTTGTCTATTAGCTTATTACCTGTGATTTTTTTTTTTTTTAAGTGTTGTTCTTACTTGCAGGTTTAAAGAAGCTAAATGGGAGGCTAGAAAAAGAGCATCCGAGGGACATCAAAGTTGCACTGAGGTACGAAGATTAGTCGGCCCCACATTTGCTTAACTATGTGCAAACTTACAGATATTTCATCCAACGGAAACTCAAAGTAAATGACTTCTTGAGGGACTTACCTGAAATAGAAACTGAAGAGCAAGTTGGCCATACCACCAGAGCTTCGTCTTCTACTATTGTTTGTTCATCAAGCGAATCACTCAATAGAAGTTACTCTCTGTCACCAGGCTTAGCAAACGAAATAGCTCGCCGCCAAAAGCTCAATCTTGATGCCTTAGTCTTTGGATTTGATGATGAGAACCTTTTGGCTACTTCTACAGTCGACACACACACGAGTTCCTTTCCGTCGATTGAGAGGTCTAAGGGTGGAAAAAAGCACGTTGTTGCTCCTTCTCCTCTCATTGCTACTCTTGTTCTTTCTGCTGATAGGGCCTCAAAGAGGAAGAGGTCCAAAGGTAAAGAAGTTGCTGGGGGTTCTAATGAGCAGGGCTCAGTTGAAGAATGGGTGCCTCCCTTGGAGCATAACAACCGAGCAATCACTACATCGGACAACACAATCTACTCAAGCGACTTGGCCTTTGACTTATCAAAGGCATTGCTGCTACCTTTGGACATGGCAAAGTAAAACATTTCAAGTGACGTGTTGATTAAGGGTTCGGTGCAGATGCTAACCGCAGTAAGTCTTCTTCTATGTGCTTGTCATTTCCTTAAATTTGGTTGTTGAGAACATGACACCGTGGTTTGGTGCAGTGCATTCAGAGGATGCACATCATAGATGAAAGGCGGCATTGTGAGGAGTAAGAAAGGGTTAAGATGATCAACATGTTGGCTGATGCTGATATATCCTTGAAGACGGCCAGAGAGGATCTAAAGGAGATAAAAGATGCAAAGAAGAAAGCTGAAGCACTGATGTTCATGGCTGAACAGAGGGCTACAGATGTTGATGCTGCTCTGAAGTCTTTGAAGGCTAATTATCAAGGGATGGTGGATGAGGCCAAATAGAGGGGCTATGATGAGGCCGAAAAGACCTACTTGGAGGAGATCTTGAAGTTGAGGGACAAGATCTTTACTAAGGGTTGGATTGGGGCTTTTCGTGTTGCTAAGGTGGAAGAGGCTTCTCCTCTTTATGATATTGACGATATCCCAGTCCTTTCGAAGACCGCTGCAAGAGTTAGGAGGAGAAGGTCTCGGGGGGCTGGATCTACGGATGTTGATCCTTCTAACCTTTCTCCTCTTCCGCTGAACTCTTCCTTAGTTGGGTAGACTGTCGATCCTACAGAAAAAGAGCACCGTGAGGAGGGACACTGCGAGGAGGAGCAACGCGAGGAGTAAGTTGTTAAGTTGCCTTGAGTTTTTGCTTTTACTTCTGTTTCAATAGTTTTTTTGTAATGAAACTTGGAAGTTAGTGAAGTATCTTCTAAATTTGCCAAGTGTTGAACTTGCAAATTTGCACTTTTTTTTGTTTTTGTTTTTGTTTTTGTTTTTGGAGTTCGGTCGGCTGGACCTCTTCTTTTGTAAGGCTGAACTCTTTTTCGTAATTGAAGTTCATATCAATGTACTAGTTTTTATATTTTCGCAAGTGATGAACTGCTTATCTTTAATTTTTGCTTGTATGTAATGTTTGCCCTCGGCCGGGCAGAGGCTCTGTGGCCTAGCAAGCCATCTGTTCAGTCTGACCAGCCTTTCTGCCTTGGAAAAAAATTGAGAAAGTGAGTTTATTATGCCCCCAGCCAAGCATAAGCTTTGTGGCTCAGAAGGCAGTCTATTTGGTCAGACCATGCTTCATGCCTTCTGAGAGAAAAAATTGGAAAGAAAGTTCTGTCATTCAGCCAACCAGAAGCTTTGGCCTTTTTTAGTTTAGCCTTGACTAGGGGTGAGCAGCGGATATATCGATTCGCCAAAACCGACCAAACCAAACCGATCTGTCGCATTTTGGACGGATGCGTGATGACGAGCGGACAGTTGCAGATTGATTTTTTCCAATCCGCCTAGTTTTGGACGGATGGCGGATTTGAGGTTCCTTTGGCTGCAACCGAACCGCCAAACCATGAGCATCCCTAGTAATTTGTAATACTTTGTGTTTTCAATTTGTTTAGATATTCTATTTGTGTTTTCAATTGAAAAAGAGTTTAAATATTTTGTTGAATATATTCTGTTAAAAAAGAGCTTTCAACTTGAATATATTTTTTGAATTGAAAAAAATAAATGTATTATTTATCTATATTTTTTTTATTTTTAAATCTAACTCTAAAAATAATGATTTTTGTTTTGAAAAACAGATATAGATGTAACAATACAGAGGCATACAATCTCTACTACTACTTTGTTCATGGTTTTGGTGGTTTGAATTGCTTTTATATTTGAAAAACAACAAATTGTAATATTTTATGTGGATGAGATATGCTGTGATTGTAATATATGGATGAGGTATGCAGTGATTATAATATTCTAAACTTCAAACATTCTTTTTTTGGATGAGGCATCCAATGATTGTAATACTTTTTTAAGTCATTGATTGTAATATTTTTTTTTAAATTTTTTTTTGGGAAGTGTACAAGTTGAATTATGTTGAAAATTTATAAAATTTTAAACCGCCAAACTGATTCGCATCCATCTGCTAATCTGCCAATCTGCTCAATCCACATTTGCCGGATTGGCGGACGGATGCGGATTGATTTTCTCCAATCCGCCAATCTGGCGGACGGATGGCGAATTGGAGGTTCCGTGGCCGCAACCGATCCGCGCCCACCCCTAGCCTTGATCGAGCATTGTGTTGTTCGGCCACCACCTGACTTGGTCAAGTTTTGGCGTGATTTAATCCATCGTAGAGTGTAATTCAGCCATTCTTCGAGCGCGAATTGTGAACATGGACCGTGCTCCAAGTAACGATACTTGGCACAAATTCCACCAAGTTATACCACTTGGCACCCCGCTCCAACCAATGGGTCGAGCATTCGGGCTTGGCTTGAGTTAAGACCTGTGGCCAATTTGCTCCATCGAGCGCAAATGTACAACACAAGTAAATAAAGAAATTGTAAAACAAATTTCCATTCATTGATACTTAGAACTTTTGATTACATCGAGGCATGTTCTGAGAAATACATTACTGAAAGTACTTCATTATAAGAATTCCATTACTGGAAGTACTTTTTTAGGTTGGCAATGTTCCATGGTCTAGGGATTGCCTTTTCTGCTAAATCAGCCAGATAGTATGCGCCATTGCCAAGTGCTGAAGTGACCTTGTAGGGCCCTTCCTAGTTAGCACCAAGTTTACCTTCTCTAGGAACTTTCTTGTGATCCATTACTTTCCTGAGTACCAAGTCACCTGGTAGGAATTTCCTTGGATGCACATTCTTGTTGAAGCTCTTAGTGAGCTGTTGCTGGTAAGCCGTCAATCGAACGAAGGCAGCTTCCCTGCGCTTTTCGGCCATGTCCAGAGCTTGGACAATGGCTTCATCATTGTTTGTTAGCTCAAAGATCTCAGAACGGATGGTAGGAAGGCCAACCTCCAAAGGGATAACTGCTTTTATCCCATAGGTAAGAGAGTAAGGTGTCTCATCGGTCGACTGGCGAGAAGTAGTTCGGTAGGCCTAGAGGACATTCGGTATCTCTTCCACCCAAGCCTTTGGCTTTTTCAAGACGTTTTTTTATCCCATCGATGATCATCTTGTTGGACGCCTCAGCCTGGCCATTGCCCTGTGGGTAGGTCAGAGTGGAGTTTCGGAACTTTATCTTCAAGTCAGTGCAAAATCTCTTGAAGATCTTGCCATCAAATTGTGTGCCATTGTCAAAGAGGTGGACTCTGGGAATGCCAAATCGAGTCACAATATTGCACCAAACAAACCTCTTAATGTTTGCTTCTTTGATCTTGCACAAGGCCTCCACCTTCACTCACTTGGTGAAGTAGTCAGTTGCAGCGATGAAGAACCTTTTATTCCCAATTCCCCTGGCTAGTGGTCCAACAATGTCTAAGCCCCACTAAGCGAATGGCCAAGGACTGGTGAGGGGGGTCAGAGTTTTGGCTAACTGGTGAATGGGATGAGCAAACTTTTGGCACTTGTCGCACTTACGGACATACTGTTAGGCCTCATTTTGCATGCGTGGCCACCAATACTCGTGTGTTAGGGCTCAGTGTGCCAAGGACTGACCACCAGTGTGGCTTCCACAGATTTCATCATGGATCTTGTAAAGCACATTCTCCATCAGACTTGGATGAACACAGAGTAGATAAGGGCCCATGTAGGATTTCTTGTAAAACTTGCCAGATGGGGAGACCCAAAATCGAGCAGCTCTGTGCCTTATTTTGTGCGCTTCTTTTTTGTCCTCAAAAAGGGTGTCATTCTTCAAGAAGGCTAAGAGTGGGTCCATCCAGCTTGGGCCCAAGTCAATTCAGATGACCATTTCGACTAGTTGAATACTTGGTTAGGGTACATATTCCACCTATATTTTGCGGCCATCTCTAGAGTCGACCGAGGAACCCAAGCAAGCTAAGGCATCAGCATGACCATTTCCCTATCAACCAATCTTCTCAACTTTGATGGCTTGAAACTTTCTGATCAAGTTTTTGGCTTGTTCTGCATAAGTGGTCATCCGCTCATCACAAGCCTCGTAAACTCCAGAGAGATGGTTAACCATTAATTGGGAATCACTAAAAACGAGTAACTCCTTCGCGTTGAAGTGTTCGGCACTTCGCAGGCCGGCTAGTAGAGTTTCATACTCTACTTCATTATTAGAAGCTTTCCAGCCCAATCGGATGGTCTGTTCCCAGATGAATCCTTCAGGAGAAATAAGGACAATTCCTGACCCTGAGCCTTTTTGGTTAAAAGAACCATCCACAAACAACTTCCATATGTCTTTGATAAAAAGTTTCCATGCTTCGGCTGGGGATTGCCCTCTGTGCTGGGTAGTCATAGTGACCAAGGTCGAGCTCCCTTCGGAGAGGATAGTTGGTCTTGGAGTGAATTCTGCAACAAAGTCTGCCAGGAATTGAGCTTTGATAGCAGTTCGACGTTGGAACTTGATGTCAAACTCTCCAAGCTCCACCTACCACTTCGTTGTTCGGCCTGAGAAATCGGCTCGACTGAACACTGACTTGAGGTGGAATTCAGTGAGGACGTTGATGGTATGTCCTTGAAAGTAGTGAACAAGCTTCCCAAAGGCAATTAATAGGGCGTATGCCAATTTCTCCAATGGCAAGTATCTAGTTTCAACATCTAAAAGAGTCTTGCTAACATGGTTTTTGCTTATTTCCATCCTCTCTGACCAGCATTTTGCTGATGGCATGATAAAAAATAGCTAAGTAAAGGAAGAGCTTTTCATTGACGACATGGGTGGATAGAAGGGGAGGAAAGGACATATAATTCTTCAAATCTTCCTGTGTTTCAGAGCACTAGCTCCCCCATTCAAAGTTGCCTTTTTTCCTTAGAAGTTGGAAGAAGGGCTTTATCCGATCAGAGGACCGACTGATGAAACGGTTAAGTGCTGCAGCTATGCCAGCAAGTTTCTGGAGTTCTTTAGCCTTTGTAGGCACTTTGGGGTCTTTGAGGGCTTTGATTTGGTCGGGGTTGGCTTCGATGCCTCGCCTAGTCACCATGTACCCCCAAGAACTTCCCTGATCCTACTCCAAAGGCACATTTTGAAGCATTCAGTCGAAGCTTGTGAGTTTTCAGAATTTCAAACACTTGCTCAAGGTCCCTTAGATGGTGCTCAGCCAACTTGCTTTTGACGACTATGTCATCAATGTATGCTTCCATGGTTTTACCGAGTTGGTCTTTGAACATTTTGGTAACCATTTGTCGGTAGGTTGCACCAGCGTTCTTCAAGCCGAAGGGCATCACTGGGCTGATGAAAGCTGTTTTCTCCTAGTCAGGGCCGAACATAGGGATCTGATGGTAGCCACTGTAGGCGTCTAGAAAGCTTATGCGCTTATGTCCAGCTGTTGCATCAACAAGTTGATCTATTCGTGGAAGGAGGAAGCTATCCTTGGGGCAATCTTTGTTAAGGTAGTGAAATCAACGCAGACTCTCCACTTGCCATTCTTCTTCTTCACCACGACGATATTAGACAACCACTTTGGGTACTGCACTTCTCGAATGACTCCGGCAGCTAAAAGTTTGTCCACTTTTTCAATCACTGCATCAGTGTGTTGCGCGGATGACTGTCTACTCTTCTGAACAATCGGTCGTGCTCCTAATTGGACGTTGAGTCGATGACAAGCATAATTGGGGTCCAATCCAGGAGTGTCATAGGCTGACCAGGCAAACACTTATGTTTTTGCGGAGTAGAGCCAATAATTGCTCTTTTTTCCCAACAGTGAGGGAAGTGCCGAGCAGGAAGAACTTTTATGGGTTTCCTTCTTCTACCAAGACCGTCTCTAGGTCTTCTACTATCTTTTCGATTGGCACTCCGCCGACGTCTTCCAAAACTGGCTGGTCAGGTACTTCCACTATCTGCACTTGGTCACAGACTTGTTTGGTTTTCATGGCGGTAATGAAGTAGTGTTTGGCCGCCACTTGGTCTCCGTGAATCTCCTCTACTCCATACTTGGTTGGGAAACGAACGAGTTGGTGATAGGTGGAAGGGACTGCCTCCATCTAGTGAATCCAAGGTCGGCCAAGGATGGCATTGTAGGAAGATGGTTGTTTACCACCAAGAAGTCAACAGAGACCACCTTGGACTTAGCTATGACAAACAGAGTTATTCTGCCGAGCGGCCATCCTGTTTGCGAGTTGAAGCCAACTAAAGAAAAGGTGTCAGGTGTTGCTCATTGAGACCAAGCTTCTTGAAAAGCTCATAATACATGATGTCTGTGGTGCTCCCTGGTCAATGAAGACTCGCTTCACATCGAACTTATTGGCCACACCAACTGTAACGATGAGGGCATCGGCGTGGGGGTGTTAGATTCTCTCTAGGTCCTTCTCGGTGAACATGACATTAAATCGAGAAAGTCTGGTTTCTGTCTTGGACTTTTTGGGAGGAGGTCCTACCGACATTACCTATTCAAGGAGGGTGGTTCTTTGAATTTCTCCTTGAAGGGCGTTTTCCCTGTCGGGTTGGTCATTCCATGGATAACGTTGATGACCAATCTCAGGACATGGTTCTCTTAAGGAGGGGCTTGCTCTTGTCCTTGCTTTTCCCTCGTCTTATCAATGTCTATCCATTGTTGGAGGTGGCCTGCCGTAACTAAGCCCTCTAAGTGTTGTTTCAGAGCTCTGCAATTTTGCGTCTTGTGTCCCTTCTTTCGATGATAGGTGCAACATATGCGCCGAGCAGGGTCTCCAGGCATCTTAGCAGGCCAGACAACGAAGGCTTCCCTTTTAAGTTTCTTGATGAGCTTGTATATTGGCTCTTTGAAGACGGTAGTGATGCCTTCATAAGACTTGGCCATTTCCTCTTCATTTTCCACTGTAGTGCGGTTTTTTTGGCCATAGTTCTTGCGCTGCTCATCCCTCATTGGCTGCTCAGTCCTAGGTGGTCGAGGCGATCTGACTTTTTCTTCAGCGATCGCAACGTGTACTGAAGTAGCATCATCTTCCACACGAGCTTGTTGCTCTATTCGGGCCCTTAAATCCTTTATGGTGGGGGCATGTCATTTTGTCAACAACTGCCTTAGCTTGTGCGAAGGAGGTAGGCCTTGCTTGAAGTATAGCACGACTAATTGTTCACTGTAAACATTTTCCTCTAAGTCGCTATATTCCTCCAAATATCGTCGCGTGTACTAGCGTAGGGTCTCTTTCTTGTCTTTTCGGATATTGAACAAGGTATCCAACTGCTTTGGAACTCTACTATTGGAGACAAATCGGGCTAAGAACGCCTCAGAGAGCTGTGTCCAGTCATAAATCGAACAACTGGGGAGTTTGTCAAACCATCGAAGGCCAAGTTCTCCAAGGCTAAAAGGGAAGACTTTGCACATGAGTGCGTCGTTGCGGTTCTAGAGGGACATCACCTGGCGGTAATGGCTAATGTGGGTCAGAGGGTCCGTCTTCTCGCTATAAAGAATGAATTTCGGCGGGCTATACTTCCGTGGAGGTTCTACCGCTTCTATCTCTGGAGAGAAAGGGGTGGACACCAACCGGTCTAGAACGCAATGCTCTTGTTGGTGTATGGATCGATCCAACTGGTCTCTTTCCCTGTCGAGTCGGTGTTCCTCGTCCCTATTTCGTCAACGTTCTTCTTCCTTGCGTAGCCGTCGTGCCTTTTCTCTGTTATCGTTCAGTTAACTTCTCAAATCATGTGGCCGCTCATCGTGACGGCAATGAAAGGTTTCAGATAGGCGGCTAACAGTCCTTTGCCTTTTATGAGAATCCTTTCATGGGTTATTTTTTTGGAGGTTATTCATCCTACTGCTGGCCTCTTCACTACGTACCAGAATCGGCCGGCTACGCTCTCTACGAGTAGGGCCACGGCTAGAGTACTCCTTGTGAGGCGGCGGAGGAAGAGGAGTATGTCTCCTTTGCGACAGTCCTCCAACGAACTTTCTTGGCTCTATGGAGGTCGTCATGAACTTCATCAATTGGGTGCGAAGCTTAGTGATCTCCAAACCCATTGAATCGATGATGCGATCATGGTGGTCTCTCTTAACAAAAAGATGCTAAGATGACTTAATGGCAACGACATGACATCGTTCTACTACATTGGGTGCTTGATCGTCGTGGTCTATAGGGTCATTGTGCGCTGAGGGGAATGCCAGACCCTTATCTTTGGTTCTCTTCGTCATTGGAGTCCTCTCTGCTAGCCCAGAATAGGGCGTATCTTCGATTCCCATCATCGGAGTTCATCACGATACAATCAGTGGTTTTCCCACAGAGGGCGCCAATTGTGCGGGGGTGATTTCCGCACTGTGAAGAAGGGTTTAACTTCGTGGATGAACAACGTGTTTTGGGAATTGAAGATCTACATAAAATAACAAACGGTGAGGTTGTCCAACTGGGGTTTGATCGGAAACCCCTCCAATGGTAAAGTTAGGGACTAAGGAAAAGGAAGAAGAGAGAATACAAAGTGTGTATATATGTTAAGTGTGTGGATTTCGGATCCCTTGAGGATGAATAGTGCTTACCTTTTATAGAAGAAGGTTGCTTGTCCTCCAAGACCTTCTCTCGCCGCCATTTGTCCAATGTGTCTTATTTGTGGTCGTCTCTTATTGGAGAAGAACGACCACTCTGCCTAACACTCGGGTGCAAGTTTGTCTTATTTGTCTTATTAGTGGTCGTCTCTCATTGGAGGAGGAGGACGACCACTCCGCCTGACACTTAGATGCAGGTTTGTCATGTGTGCGCCTTGTCCCTCTTCACCTCCATGTCACCACGTTCTATTCAGACAAAATAGAGAAGAGCTGAGTTGTTTGTCTCTTGTGAATCCAAGAAAGATTTTCAGTGAATTGGCTTTATTTAAGTTGATCTACTCCAGAGTGGTTGTCTAACCAGGAGGTCCAACATGTTGCTCGGCCCACTTCGGAGTGGTTGCCTACCCAACTAGGAGGTCCACCATGTTGCTCGGCCCATTTTGGAGTGATTGTCCAATATGTTGCTTGGTCCGTTTCGAATTGGGCCGAGCTACCTTGATTGCCTTGATCGGGAGCAAGTGTTTGGTCATTGGGTCGAGCCCCTAGCTCTCCCACTGGTACTGGTACGGGTCCGACTTTGGGCCGAACACCAAGACTTAGTTAATTTTATCCCACTTCAATAATAACAATTCTAGTTGCTTAACCTTTTAAATAAGACATTGATGTAATTATATTATACTTATGGGTTATTCTTTTTAAACCACAGGAATAGTAGTGTAATTTACCTCTATTATTATTATTATATACATAGTAATGAACATCAATTTTATGTGATAAGAAAAATGAATTATTTTGGATTAACTCAACTGGTCATTTGTTGTTTGATAACAATTTTTTTGCTTAAATAATAAAAAATAATATAAGACAATATCACATTTAAATCATAATTATTTTATTTTTTCTTTTATAACCATTACATCCAAATAAAAAAATGTAAAAGATTCTTTCTAAACAAAATTAATTTAGATAGATTAAAAAAATTAAAAAATCAGGCTAAATTAATTTTTTCCAAATGAAATACTCAAACGAAGTACTCAATTGAGAGGTTAATACCCGTTAATGACAAAAATTGATGTCAATCTCATTACAGTCTCTCTCTTCTTCTTGTTTCTTTCTTGTTATGAAGGCTTTTTTTATATCATGTTGTTGCTAGTGTTGAATTTTTTTAAATGACCAATGATAGTCTTGTTTGATAGAAAATTTAAAAATAATATATTTTAGTGTTGAACTTTAAAAAATAAAAATAAAAAATCATCAGTTAAAATCTCTCTCTAAATCCTTTTAATTTGTTAAAAATAATTTGATAATTTTAATACGAGAATAAATTGTTTTTAAAACAATACTACATCTATCAAATTTTGATTTGTTCAAATCATCCGAATTTGTGTATATCGGTTGTCCGGCCAATTATTCGACAACAAGAGTGACAACCATAGTTGATAAGGGTGATAATTGTGGTTGACAAGGGTTGCACCGGTTGTGGTGGCCGTCTCGCATGTACAAATTTGAACGATTCAAGCAAATTCAAATTCGATGGATAAATCAAATTTTTGTTTTAAATTTTCATTTTGTGTTGGAGAAACAATTCCGAATGTAAGTAATACAAACATAAATTAAAAAAACAAAAAAAGACATTATTAAAAAAAACTCTAATTTATAATTGGGGGTTTACGTGCAGCTCTTAATAGGCGGATTTATTATTTAATACATCATGTAATAATTAATGACGTTTTTCATCTAACACTATTAAAAAAGTCATTAATTATTTATTTTTTACAACAATTTGAAAATTTTATCACAAAAAATGTCATTGATTATAAGTTTTAGTGACCGTTTAAAAAAATCGTCACAAAAAAATATAGCTAATTTTTAATTTTCAGCGATACTTTAAAAAATTCGTTACAAAAAAGTTACTAAGGCTTTATTTGGCAAATGATTTTTTTAGTTAAAAAGTCAAAAAGTCACTAAAAAAATTAAAAAACTAACAACTTATACCAAAAAGTCAAAGATTTCATTTTCTCTCTACTTTTTGCACATCTTTTCGTAAAAAATTAAAAAGTTATCCCAAACATACTAGTTTTTTCACATCACATTTTAGCCAAAAATTTAAAAAATTACTAAAAAAATTTGTTCACAAACGAAGCTTAATTCTAAGTTTTATCCATAATTTATAAAAAATTGTGACAAAAAAGTGACTAATTATTAATTTTTAATAATATATACAAAAAAAATTATCACAAAAAATTATTTTTAACGACAATTTTATTAAAATATATTTTTAATAAAATTTAATAAAAATTAAATTAAACTATATTTGCCGACGAGAGACGCATGCAATAACGTGACAGATGAATAGCAGATACCAACCAATCAGGACTTTGACATGTGAGAATGGGACTTGACCATCACAATCAGGTGAGCCCATCAAATGATTGTGATCAAACACAATTTGACAGGGAGGGATGATCGCCTATAGATTTGGAACACGTGTCTTATTGTGAGAGGCACATACAATTCCGTAAACAATAATGGTGGGTTGCTCAAATTTAAATTCAATGCTTGGAATTTTAACTTAATTATTCGGACAATACAATTATGGCTTACTTTGGCAAACTAATAAAAAGTTAGTTTTTAATTTTTATTTTTTTACCCAAGCATTGCTCAAAAAGTTAATTTTTTTTGACTAAAAAAATAAAAAGTTAATTTTTTACTAATTTTTCAAAACACCAGTATGATCAGGGGCGAAGGCAGTCTAGGCCCAGGCCCCCTGGGATTTTGGAATTTTTTTTTTAACATAAAGAAAATATTTTAAATAAAAAAATTTATAAAAAATATTATTTAAAGTGAAATGTCAATGATATTTTTAAAATTATGAGAACTATAATAGTTATTTTGATTGAAAGTAAAGAGACTATGATAAGTTATATTATTATTTATAAAAATTTCAATATAATGGTGATATCTATAATTATTGACATGCAAACATAATTAACCTTAATGAAGATATATGAAATTTATTGGATTGTTACGTACATTTGACATGTAGAGTTTGTCCTCCATATGTTTTTTTCCATTCATAATTAAAATGACCACTATATAAATTATAATCAAATAACACATCTTCAATTATAAAAAAAGTAAAAAATTACAATAGGTCATAACTAATATCAAAATGAGTCATAACTAACTATTACTTGATATATAGTAATAGCCAAAATAAGAACCACAAGAAATTATAACTAAATTATATCTAACACTATAATGTGTCATAACTAAAGCCCATGAAAATCATAATTACGACATATGATAGATACTTTTTTTCATGGTGTGTTTTATAGAATTTTTTTACTAAAATATATTATTTCTATCTCAACTTATCTTTTTTTTTAATTTTTCAATCTACCTATAAATAGTTGCTCCCCAATATTTATATAAAATTTAATCTCAAATCCTATAATTTAAAATTCACATTTATCCAAATGGACTCTTAATATTTAAGTTTAATAATATCTCATTGTTGTTTATTATAAAATAAAAAAAAAATTTGCTTGGTCAGAGTTTTCCAAAAATACTTTTCAGAAAATTCTACTTTCTTGTTTTTCGGGTTTTTTTTTTTTTACTGAATTTTTTTAATTTTTAGACGTATCTAACATAAATATACCTAAAAAGTAAAAAATTTGTGAAAAAAACCTTTTAAAAATTCACTATATACAAAAAATACAATATATATATATATATGAAAATTCTGTACATTATTTGTATTTTTATGTATTTATTAATTTTTTAAAATATTTTTTCACAAAATTTTTAAATACATCTAAGTAAAATTTATCTAAAAAAGTAAAAAAAATATTTTTAAAATTTTAAAAATATTCACTAAAAACGAAAAAACACGAAAACCAAAAAATTCAATTTTTAAAAAACTTAATTCAAAAAACTCAAACCAAACATACTGATGTTTTTATTAATTTGTGCCATCTCTCCATCAAATTTCTAGCTACGCCACTGAGTATGATTGATAAGAATAACAATTATAATAGACAAATGTTATATCAATTGTTCAAATAATCAATAGACATACATACAATTGGACAAACACATCAAAACATTCTTCTTGTGTAAGAGCATATCTAATAGAACTCCTAAATTCTATCTTTGTCTGCTTTTCGTTTGGGAAGATGGTTTGTGGCTAAAACAATCACAAAAGATAAAATATCACTTTCAATCCATAATCATTACATTATTCTTTCACAAAAAAAATCAAAAAAGTCAAAAAACTCTTCTCAAATCAAGCTTTTTAGCTCAGGCTAAAATAGCTAAAAAGCCAACTCACTTCCTTATATCTTTCTATGCTCTTAAACACTTCCTTAAAATAGGAATTGCTACAGTGACTCTCTATTTGTAGGTAGTCATTGTGGCTCTCTTATAATTTTTTTTTTTGACTTTATTTTGTTTAGGGACTGCAATATGTATTTATGATTTTTATTTTTTTTAAATTTATAATTAAAATTGTATTTTAATAAAATAGAAAAAAAAAAAAAAAAAGGAATTTGTTAATAGAATAGGGAGTCTGTGGGGGAATAAATGAAAAAGTGATTCTTAAAATAAGAAATAAATTTTTCAATAATATTTTAAGATAAAATTTAGATAATTTGATGAGGGTCCAAAATCGTTATCCCCTATTCCTCCATTGGAGTAGACAAATCCACCTCTTGATCGTAGGGCCCATTTATACTCTCAATAATTTGACATGTTTCTGGCCTCCCGATGGTTTATCAACCCTATACGGAATTACGTCTACAAGTTTAATTTAAGGCAAATTATATGGATAGTTTTTACATTTTATTCATTGTATTATTTTAGTTTTCACTTTTAATTGGTTTAATTTTAATTTTTAATTTTGTGTTATTTTGATTGAATTAATAATGTTATTAGTGACACTTTTAATTTTGTGTTATTTTGATCCAATTTTTACGAAAAATAATCACTGTTTCGATTGAGTTTAACTTACTGAGTTTAGTAAATTTATAATTTTTCTTTAAAAAATGCGACATATGACACTTATATGCATATATTTTTATTAAAAAATGCTAAGAGTTATAATCAATTAGACTAAATTAAAACAAAATTATAAATTCAAGATCAAAATCAAGCCAACTAAAATTATAACGATCAAAATAATATAAAAACTAAAATATAAGACTACTGTCAAAATTTATCCTTTAATTTTTGTTAACTCACTTGATAGGTGAATACATAAATTTCTCTCCCTTAATAATTAAATAATAGGTGGTATGTTTTCAACAATATATTTGTTGTTTATTTTTTTTGAGATAAATGTGATAAAATAAAAATGTTACAATTATTGTATTGACTTAATTTTTTTTTTATGAATGATATACGCATACAATTTTACAAAATAAACGATTTAAATTATTAAAATAAAATTGATGAGGGGCTTCAAATATTATTGAATGTCCATTTGGTTTATTTATTTTGGTAAGATAAACATCTATCTCACTTTATCTTACTAACACCTATCAATGGTGGGACCATTCACGCTTAATATCTTACTAAAAATATTTTTAATCATTGGTGTTGATACAAATTTACATGTTTGATTAATATAATTTACTAATAATATAAATAAGATTTAATATTTTGCTTATAAATTTTTTATTTTTCTATTAACAAGCATATTAATTTGTTCCCTTTTCAAGTTCAAATTGAATTCGAGCTCAAGCTCGATAAAATTTTCGCAAATGAAGTTTGAATACTGCAAAACTCAACTTATTTGCAGTTCTACATTATATAATAACATATAAATGCATCTCCAATAATATGCCAAATCTTTGAGCCATTTTTTGTTATATTCTCACAAAAAATCACTTCTAATGGCTTGAGTCACAAAGCAATCCTTCTTTTTGAAAAAAAAATAGATTCAATGATCTAAAATTAATATAGGGGTTGATTGTGCTAAAATAACATAAGAAATTATATACACTAAAAAAAGAGAAATGTTAGAGATTCACAAATACGTCTATAATAATGTGGAAAAGGGAGTTGAGCCCTTATATCATTAGATGTGTAACAAATAAAAAATTGACACCTGCCATATAACATTATTGTGAGTCAAATTATAAGAATTTTTTGTGAATCTCAAATATTTTTTTCTAAAAAAATAACTTTTTGCATTGTAATAAATTAAAAAATTACTTTAACAAAGTTATTTGTAATTTCACAATTGAAATTGCTTTAACAGCTAAATGAAGTGAGTGGTTTGAGCAAGGAAATGGAAGACAAATAGCAGCCACATTCCAAGTGGCTGGCCCAATGAGTTCTCACCACCACTACACAAAACCCACCCCAACAAGGCCCATCAATGATTTGTTAGAAAACCCAAGATTGATTGATAGGATGGGAAAATAAAAACACACACACACATTAATTCCGTACATTGGGGTCCATAGTGTTACACTGTTCCGTCCTGGTTATACACAAGATCCACCACTCGATTTCATGGCCACGTCACCTCTCCACACAATCATTGGTCCTGTTTTCTTTTGTTTTTATTCAGAACCACACCATTTCTTATCCAAAAAATGTGACCCGCCAAAAATGATTATTGGAGGACCCTGATTGAGTCGTTTTTATGAGGCTCAAATGATATGGTGTGGCATGTGTAGGACATTGTGACTCAACGAGTGGCTTTACGGGTCCGTACCGTTAGACCACTTGAAAAACAAGTGGCTCGCATTCCAACTTTTTTAGCTTGACAAAATTATTATGAAAAATGTTTTGGACCTCGAATCTGAGATCCTCCTAAACTCAAAACGATGTCGTTTTGGGCTTAGGCATTTTTTTTTTTTTTTTCCTTCTTCTTCTTCGATTTCAGTCTGAACCAGAGGGGAGGAAGAGAGAGAGAGAGAGAGAGAAGATCGGGAAAGAGGATCGGGGACCTCCTGCAGCTCGTCGCCTCGCCTCGCCTTGTAATCGTCGCCAGCTCCGCCGATCGTCGCTGCCATGCCTCGCCTCGCCTCGTCCCATTTTTAGGCCCTCAAGTCCTCCCTTCCTTCCTCCTCCTCCTCCTCCTCCTCCCTCCTCAGTCTTTTTCTTCTGCTCTGTGAAAAAAAAAAATTACAACCACGAAACGACGTCGTTTCGTGGTTTCGGGGGATTCGGGGCAGCCCGATTCGAGGTCCCAATCGCTTCTGAATTATTATATGGGGGAGCTATGAAGCACGGATACTTCAAATAGGGTAATGTATTCGTATTGTATCTGTATTGGATATTGATATTCTTTAGATACACACGGATACATATCGGATACTCCAAGTCATGTTTACTTGTTTTATGAAATTAGAATTGTAACATTTCTAGTATAGTAATATAATATAATTGCAAGTATAAATATAAGAATATTTTTTTAATACTTTGTCAAGTTCTTCAATAAGAAGAGCATAGTGAGTTAAATAATTGAATTTATCAAATTGATATATCCTAATTATTTCATGCATGTTCCCTATAACTACATAGAAAATAAGAATTAACAAGAGAATATAACAATGGTAAGATTAAATATCAATAAATAAATAAGTAAGTAAACTTGAATACAATATTTTTCACTAGTGTCAAAGGAAAAAGCATATGGACAAGTTGTGAATTATTCGATTATTGTAATATAAATATATTAAACTTGATATTAAAATGAAATATTTGCGAGACTTATTAAAAATTTTAAAAGTAAATAAGCTACTAGCTTAAATTAATACAAAATTCTTAAAGATTAATATTTTGCATTATAAAATTACATTGTGATTTCTCAACGTTCTTTAGGTTATGTGTAACTCACTATTAATAATTTTAAAAATATATATTTTTCACAAACGTATCCTAACCGTATCGGTATCTTTTTTTTTTAGGTTTTGTCGTATCGCTGTATCCGTATCGTGTCGTATCCGTATCTCGTATCTGTATTTATGCTTCCTAGATGGGGAGTAATCAATAATGATAGAAACCCTTACAAAATACAACCCCCACAATTTTCAAAATAATCTGAATCATTCATGTCACTATCAGATACAATCCTAAAAAAAAAAATTCAAACACATCAATGGTCAATACATCAGTGTGGGTCGTAGGGTCCTCCTTTGTGGGGGTCCTAAACATTTTCCGAGAGTAATTATGGTCTAGCCCAGCCTAGTTTCGGGTTTGGATCGACTCGTGACAGGGCCTAATGTTGGATCGGCAGGCTAGGCCAAGACTTTTTTTTTTTCAAAAAGTTATCGATAAATATTATATATATATATATATAAATTATTTATGAGGGATATAAAATAAAATAAAAATTATATTAGAGTATTTTAGTTAAATTAATGAAATGTTTGGCTATATTACACGAGTGGTGGTATTTAAATTTAATTATATATGACTCTTTTTTTTGGTTATGAACTTATGAATAAAAAAGTATGAAATTATATAATTTTCTTCTTTTGAAATAAATAATTCTATATATATATATCAAAATGAAAATTTCAATATTACAATCATTAAATTAAATATATAACATTTATTGAATAAATAATTTTTATTTCAAATTGAAATAAAATATTTCAAAAATTTATATATTTAAATAAAATAGATGTAAATTATTGATGATGGTAGAGCAATCGCATCACTATAGGTCAAGTACATCCCAATTAGGTTGGCACCTACTAGCTTACCAATCATTTGTATTATACTCTACTTCAATAATCTAATACAAAAAATAACAAAATGAAATAGTGAAAAATAAATTGTTAATCAATCATCGGAGGAGACAGACAATTCACTCACGTTGCTCGAGGATATGTCATCCAAATCGTTTTGAATTCTCTCATTTTCACTATAATTTTGTCTTATCGTAAATGCGTGTATATGATATCTGGATATTATCAGTGCCTCAACTATTTGGGGCGAAAGCTTGTTGCGATAATCGCTTAGCACTCGTCCACCTGCACTAAATGTTGTTTCCAAAGAAACTATAGAAATATGAATGGTTAGTATATCATGGGTCATTTGTGAAACCACATGCCACATAGTTTCATTTAGTTTCCACTAATCCAAAATGTCAAAATCATCGAAATCATCCACTGATGGGCTTCTTAAATAATGTTGTAGTTTAGAACTGTTTACGTTTGTATGTTGAGATATTCTTTTACTTTTTATTACTGAAAAAACACTTAATCTCCTGCTACGAGACGAGGTTGCTGGTGTAGTGTGTGTAGGTGTATTTACAAATGCAGTTGTCCTGTATTTTTCAAATAATATTTTGTATGTTTGCATAATAGGGACAAATTGTTTTTTATTAGCGAAAATATGTTCTAAAAATTCTTATAAACTAATTTCTTTACATCTAAGATTAATTATTATGGCTAAACCTAAAAGATGAGACAATAGATCTAAATATTTATCAAATTTTTCTTTCATTGACGTAATAATGGTTACATAATATTTATTACTCATATATTTTACGAAATTTTAATTATTTCTGGTAACATATGTAAAAAAAATGGTGAAGTAAGAATATATATATATAAATAATTTTGTTACAGTATCAATTTTTTAGTTTTTTATTTTATTTTATATAAAGTTACTTAGCACCAATTAAGTTATGTGGAGTTAATACTCCTCCTATTGATGTTGTTGCAAAAAATAAATCTATTGTTTTTCTTTATTTACAAACTCTTTTTAATATATTATACGTTGAATTCCACCTACTGTCTATATCTAAAATTAATTTTTTAAATAACATACATTCTCATTAATAAATTTTCTTGTATTCCAAAATTTGATTAGCATAAGACATAATAGTAACAATCACATTTTTTATTACCAGTACAGAAGTCTTGTATAAATGTATAGTTTCTTTAACAATCAAGTTTAAAATATGGGGCACAACAACGAACATGAAATAAATCACCACCAACAAGTAATTCTAAAATTGATTTCAAATGGGCTATAGTCTAATTGTAATATGTTGCATTATCTAAATTAATGATAAATATTTTATTTTACAAAACTCATTCATATAATACATTTCTTATTCCTACACTAAGCGAATGACAAGTGTATAGAAGTTCAACTAATTTAAATGAAATAATTATTTTATTTATTTTCTAATCATTATTAATAAAAGGTGCAGTAATATATTGATATTCTAAACCATTATTTGATCACAGATCAGAGGTTAAATAAACTCTTCTGTTCAATTTTTTTAAAGATGTCAAATAATCCGCTTTTAATATTTTCAGATTTTTTTAAAATCCTGTTTCTAGTAGTATTTCTTGAAAATTTTTGATATTGCAGTGCAAAATTTTAGTGAATCATTTGGGCAGAATCGGGACATTCACAAGTAGTAAAATGTTATTATTTTTTAATAATATAATCAACTACAGAATTTTGTGCGTATATAATCATATGAAAATGTTTGTAAATAACCATTTAATGAAGTCCTTAATTGTATTTGACTTCTAATATCAAGTTGTTGACTTTGTAAATGTCTGTTAGGCCATCTCCAACGTTTAACCAAATCCATCACTAAATTTAAATTTGGTGAAAAAGTACACTTTTTTGGCCTCTAATAGTTTCATCAAACTTGTATCAAATTGAAAACATCCCAAATCTTTCACCAAACTGAGAACCTGGGTCAGCTTTCACCAGTTTACTGTGTGTGAACGTTGGGGGTGGGACTCACCGGACAACCGGACGAATGTCCGATCGATTGTCTCCCCGATCATCCAGTCAACTGCACAACTCCCAAAACACAGCCATGGTTTGGACTACGAACTGGCTTGTAAAGTTGTTTGCTTTTTGTGGTACCAAGATGAAATTCCTTACAAACATTGATACATGGATAGCAGAGGCAAATGCATTGCATGTAGATTTAAATTTGTACCAAAATTAGCCATTTATTTAGTAGGGTGCAACTCCAATAAGGTTATTGGTTTTGCAGAGGATTTGGCAAAGTTACCGTTACTGTGGTCTATAAAATATGACTCTAGCAGGCTTTTAATTTCACAATATCATTAAGATTTCTCTTTTCTTTATCATTGTTAACTTCAATTTTCACTTTTCTTTCATTTATCTTCTTATTGTATGATTTTCAGTCTATATTATTTCTTCAATTTTTCACTTTTTTCTTTAATTTTTTTTCTTATTTTTTTTACAATATATTTCACTGTGTGTTGGATGTTGTATCCTATTTAATTTTTTTAATTTGTTTATTTGTACAAAATTTACCTTAAAACTACGGAAGATTTTGAAATGTTTGAAGAATCACAAACTTTAGAGCATAACACTTATGTTACTTTTATTTCGGAAACTTCTCGTGTTTCTCGTGGTAAAGCGTTCGCCATTATAGAAAATAAAACTTTATGTAGATCTTGGTTGGTCGTCTCTCAAGATCACATTGCTGGTAATAGTCAGACCATGGCAATATTCTAGAAATAAGTGCTCGTTTATTTTAATTCACAATTGAATGATAAATCAAATTGAAATTGTATTTCTTTGTCTCACCGTTGGTCTATCATGCAAAAGGCAATTAATAAATTCTGTGGTTTTCTTGAGCAAATCCAATTGAGGCAACAAAGTGGAACAATTGAGGCAGACATGATAATTTTCATTTCTATTATTAAATATGAATTTTTTGAGTTCTTAATCTACTTTGTAATGAAATGTTTATAATTTTCATTTTTTAGATTGCTGAAGCTAAGCGCATGTATCATGCAATACAGAAAAAGCACTTTACATTTGATAGTAGTGTATTATAGCGATCCTGGTCTTGACCCAACTCTTATGGTATTCCGGATTCGGGTTTAATGCTTTTATATTGATGTTTACCTCTTTCCTCCCTTGTATCTCTTGAATTTGGCCTTTGGATTGTTGTGGTTGTGTTTGGAGCAGGTTGGTTGCTTGTTTTTCCCAAACCTTGTTGCTTGGATTTTTGCTTCTCCGCTCTAGCGGCCTTTATTGCACTCAAGCGGGCTGTGTATATATTGGTCCTTCGCTCGAGCGACCTTTCTTGCGCTCGAGCGGGGTTTGCAAACACTCAGTACTTTGCACGTTTGCAAAATACTGGAGGAGTGTTTTCTATGCTCGAGCGGGTGGACGCTCGAGCTGACTTTCTTACGCTTGAGCGGTTTGTCTGTTGTCTGCAAAGTTCTGGATGTGTATATTCTGCGCTCAAGCGGGCCACTTTTGCACTCGAGTGAAACAAAATGTTGTGTCTGACGCTCGAGGATCAACTTTTCCACTTGAGCGGACTGCGCATATATCAGATCTCAAAAGTGACTTTTTACATCACTTTTTCATATCTTTTTATCCTAAACCCTAAAGTTGAGAGCCTTTCTCTCTAAAACTCACATTCTCTCTACTTTTCCACCTAGATCTACTGATCTCCTTACCCTCCTTCCTTTGATAAAAAGATTGAGCTCCTCAAGATCTTCATTTTTATCCGATTGGAAGTTGGTTTCGGCATTGTTGGAGCTTCATCTTTGCTTTGCTTGGTCTTCTAACTTGAGGTAGGGATATTTTACACCTTAATATGATTTTTAACCTAGATATTTGTTGTTATGTATAAATGGTGAGATTTGGGGGTGATTTCAGAAAATCTAGGGATTGGGATTCAAATTGTAAATAAGGGTTTTTATGATGTGTTACCTAAATAATTATGGGGTTTTGGAAATGAGATTATCATGTGTTTAAATGACTAATTTTGGTCTTTGGGACAATATTTGGGAAATGGGGAAATTTGCCCTAAAATGTTTGGAATAATTATTTTGTATAAATAATAGAATTAGTATGAGAAATGTGAAATTGGGAAAATATATGAATAAATGGTGTGGTTGGATTTGTTTAAATCATCTACCTATGAAAATTTGATAAATTATCTGTTATAAAGATTGTATATTTGTTTAGAAATATGTGTATTGGACTACTGGTGGAGGGTAGCTATGATTGTTGTAGAAACTGCATAAGGATTAGGTGAATTGAAATTAACCATTTAATTGTGTCATTGAATATGATGGTGCTTTTAAATACATTGTATATGTATAATGTGGTGAATGTGGTTTGGAAATACTCTTCAAATCCTGGAAGACGCCAATGATCCTCTGCTAGTCACCTGCAAAAATACAAACTCCGGTCGGGGGTGCCGGAATTAGCACTCCGACGGACAAGTCAGTTCCCCTCCAGAAAGCTTGCTCACTAAGTTTATAGAAGTGTTTCTTACATACCTTTATTAGTCTGAAGCTCTTATATTTATAGTCATTTTTCAGCCTCGGGACCCGGGTCTACTTTTCCTTCTGTCTGTGTATTCTTCCATTTATCCTAACACGCTTCTTCCAGTATATTCGGCCCAAATATCCTACTCGGCATCTTGGCAGAACAGAAGGGAGCCGTTCAACACCCGGCTCCCTGTGCGCATCAGGCTTCGGCCCCTTAGTTACTCGGCCCCCACATATAATATGTTGGGAGGAGAAAGTGGATGTACTCCATGTTTTGGAAGGAGATAGGGGATGGACTCCATTAAAAAGTAAGTTGGTCGGAGTGTCCAGGGTGAAAGTCTCGAAATCACATGTGTACATGGGTGCCAATCCCGCGGACGAAATTTTCGTAAAATAGCAAGGTTGAAGTGCTTGTATGATAGTTATGTTGATTGAGACCTACTGAGTTGTAGTCTCGGTTGGGTTATTTGGAAAATTATAAACTTGATCTATGAATTGAAACAAAATGTACTAATTTGAAATGAATGTATGGGAACGGAATGAGATATGAGTATTGGTACCGTGTGGTCATGGAAAGAATGTGAATTGGTCATGAATATTGAATATGTTTATATTTGACACTTATATCGTAGTTAAACTTCATATATTGTGATAGACTGTTTCTACTAGGCTTTGGCTCACCTTACTTGGGAAACCATTTTTAGGTACAGGTGATATGCTACCTCCCAGGACGTTGCTTGAGGGGACCTAAGAGCTGGAGGCTTTATTTTGTTGTTTAATTGTTTAAATGTTTATTTAAGTCAAGAGCTTTATATGTGCAAAGCATATAACTCTCTTTTGCTGTAACCAAGTAATGTCTTGAAAAGATGTAAGCCCGTAGAGCATTTATTTTGTTGTCATTAGTTGGTATTACATGCTATAGATTCAAGATGAACATTTATGAATGTACATTGCATGTATTATCTTTTGTAATAAGAACTCTGATGAATGAAAGTATATTAATTCTATTATGATCACTTCTCTTGTGAGTTAGATTGATTTGTATTATTTTGGGGGCGTGACATATATACTGTACTTATGTTGCTAACAATATCAAGTAGGTTAGACTTACTGTGAAAATAGATTTGCATATCCCCTTGCTCAACTTCAATAATTCGTGCCAAAGTGGGGATATCAAATTCAATAGCCTTACCTTTGACATAAGATATAATACTAAATTCTTCATATTCTTCATCAGTAGTTTTCAAGTGAACATAAAATAAAGACATACGACAAGGATATACTTTTTATGGTAAATTGATTAAATTTTGCCACTTCATAGTCTCAAGTTCGCTAACCAACATAGGATCATATTGAGAAGGAAGATTTAGCCTTCTCCCGGTGATAATAGGTCGGCTGCAGAATAGTTGAAAGGCTTGTTCATGATTGTAAGTGAGAAAATTAGTAGTTGGATAAGTTTAAATTTGAGGTTGTTGTTGCTGGTTTAAGAGCAACAACAAACACTGACAGCCTTCCTTGCGTAATCACCTTCTAATAAAAAAAGCCAACCAAAAGTTCATATTCTCGTCCATGTGGTGAAGCTAGCTTTCACCATGAAAATGCCACATATGTTCTATTAAATCATTACGGATGGTATGATATGCATTCTTATCTCTAATACCTAAATGACGGGACATAAATGATTGAAAATCATTGTTACTGCTACACGAAACTAGTACTGGTGAGTTGGCTGATGAAATTTCATAATCGAAATCAAGATGCTCATCTCTCTCATCTTTGACAATCATATTGTGTAATATAACGCAACTCTTTATTATGATACCAAGCATTTTGGGATCCCAAAAATGTACTGGACCACCTACAATTGCAAATCAGGATTGGAGCACTCCGAATACCAGCTCTACATCCTTTTAAACTGACTCTTACATCATTGCAAAATGTTGCTTCTTTGCTCCTTAGGGAGAAAAGATTGTCTAAACCAGTGTTGCCCATTGAGGATATATACCATTAGCAAGGTAATAACCCATATTATAAGTGTGTCCATTAATAGTGTAATGGACATGCAGAGCTTTACCTTGGGCAAGATCAGAAAATAAGGGCGAGTGATCCAAGACATTCAAGTCATTGTGTGATCCAAACATTCGAAAAAATGCATGCCAAATCCACAAGTCATAAGAAGCTATTGCTTTAAGAATGATAGTTGGCTTTTTCTGATGGCCTATGTATTGACCTTACTATGCCGTTGGACAATTATTTCACTCCCAATGCATGCAATCTAAACTTTCCAACATATTCGGAAACCCACGAATCTCCCCAATAGCAAGTAATCTAGCAATTGTTGGAGATCTAAGATATTCAGGTCCAAAGATTTCGATTATTGAATTGCAAAAGTGTTTCAAACTTTCAATTTCCATGCTTTCCTCAATTTGTACATAATCATCAACTCATTTGCTGCCACTCCATATGAGAGTATTCTAATTGTTGAAGTCATCTTTTGAAGTTAAGACAATCCGATAATGTGAGCTGCATCTTTTTTTTTTGAACAAAATACGGATCATGTGTTTCAATAGCATTCAAAATTCACAAATACAGAGGATGACACATTCTAAAACATCTCTGAAATGTTGCAGGTGAACAAATTGGATTTGCCACAAAATAATCTGTAAACAATCAATCATGACCCTTCCTTCTATCATAACGTATGTATTTATGTCCTACAACAGAACCACCTATTTTCTTTGATCGATCCTTTGCTCTTAGAATTTGTATCATACTAGCATTATTTATCTCACAAACACCCAGAAGTTTCACAATTTTTTCATCATCATATGCATCATCAGAGGATGAAGAAGACGAAGTGGATAAAAATGAAGTGAACAAATAAGAAGTTGCGCTAGTCAATATGTTATATTTTTTAGTTATGGTGGGTTCCAGATACAACGTTGTTTGTTTGGTTTATATAGTGCATGGGTTAATCTGTTTATATTTGTTTTTTAAGGGAAATAATTAATAGAGGCAAAAAGAAATGACAAAGGAATTAAGGGAAACAGAAATGGAGGGGAAAAAAAATTCATTTTGCTCTTGCCGGTCGACCGGTCGTTCGTCTCCCAGGACATCCTGTGTTTTGATGAAAGTTACAGTAGTTCATCACTGGAGTGGCTAATATCAAATAGAGGATTTGGTCATATTTTTACTCAAATTTGATGAAATTTTTGGTGAACTGTTGAAGATGCCCTTAGCATGCCTTTTTAGATACTTAGTACTCCCTATAGATACAATACTAAATAAATGTGCATAATATTTACATTTTTCTTTAAATGTAATTATACCATCAGAATTATTTATAGATTTTTTTTGAAATGTTCTCAAACACCACTAGTTGTGCTCGTAGATGATGATCTAGCTATTGAAAGAAGGATATTAGGTACATCAGAAGGAGAATCAGCAGATTCATATTGTGTAGTATATGTATCAATATCAACATAAACATTAGGAATATTTAGATCCATAGTAATATAAGTAAAATAATATATAAGAACTAACAATTAATTTAAATAATGAGCAACAATAATGAGTAAACAATAACAACTAATATGTTAAGAAATAATTAATGTAAAAAAATGAGTAACTAATAAATTTAATTAAACTAATTAATGTTACCAACTAGTGAATGCAATACAAAAATAATTTCTTTTGATAAAAGCTTCTTCTTGCATAATTGTAATTACCACTTAGAGACAAGACTTCAAAATTAATTGAGAGAATTGAGAGGTAGTGAGAGTTGGAGAGAGATAATTGTTTGTGAAATTTATTTTGAAAGATGGGAGATATTTATAGGAGTTTGAGAGGATGAGTGAATTTATAAATAATTTTTGTTAGGTCGTTGTGTTAAATGATCATGTGACCGTTTGAATTATTATTATTATTATTATTATTATTATTATTATTATTATTATTACTGTTGGTCTGCAACAGTAGAAGAAATTTAAATTATTAATTTGTTTTTTCTATTGGCATGGGGTAGCGCAGCACATGAGTCTGCACAATCAAATGAATATTTAATGAATTTTTTTTTACCGTTGCAAGTTACAACATATATTTTTTATTTTTTATTTTTGAATTTTGGATTGGCGATTCAGAGAGAGAGAAGGCGGTGGGTCATTGGGTCGTCTTGGTCGTAGGGATTAAATTTTTTAGTCGGGCGATGGGTTAGGCTTCAAAATGACAGCCCAGACCCAACCTAGGGTCCCGGACTGGGCTTGGACCTGGCCCGTATGCCTAATCGGGCCAAGCTAGGCCCACCTCAGGCCACCCACGAGTCTTGGGCCATTTTTACACCCTTACATCCAGATCTCTTTACTTATGAGTAAATATAGATTTTTTTTATTTATTTAAAAATTTATAGATTATGATCTGTTTAACTATAAAAGTCATTCAAATATCGAGGTGATTCCTCTATATACATTTTGTAAAGTTGGACAAGCATCCATACGATTTGTTCAAATCGAATGATTCAAACCAATCCATTACAAAATGGATGATTTTAATGGTCTAAGCCAACGAATACATATATATTTTAAAAAAATGAACCCACCTAAATTAATTAAGCGGTTTAAATCAAATTCTCAAGATCAAAGAAGATAGATCACATCCTTGACTAATTTGTGTCATTAAATGTGGTTGAATTTTTTAACGAAAATTTCATCATAAATTCATTGTTACAATATCTAATCAAATAAGGGAGTCTCATTCATAATTACTCAAGCTCATATTCATGTCATTTTTTACTGAATTGCTTGAGCTCAAACTCATGAATTATGATTGTATTTGAAATTTTTAATACCATTATCATACTTTATTTTATTTCAATAATTTTTTCATTATTCTCTTGATTTTGTTAGGCCATGTTAGTGCATGTAATAATTATAAAAAGAAAGATTAATGATTCATCAATTGAATTTGTTTAGCCCAAATTGATTCGAATGAGTCTCTTCCTAAAAAGAGACTCCGGTGCGTGGGTCTCTTACTGGGAAGAAACTCATTTGGGTGAATTTGGATTAGACAAATTCAATGAATGTAACGGTGTTAAAAAACAAAATGAATTGAGTCTTTAAGTGGGAGCTACTCTGATTAGGTCTCACCAGAGCTAATTAGTTACTTTCATGTGAATCGGTATATGTAGCATTGCTCATTATAAATCGCATCCTTAGTAATAATTCATCATTATAATAACATAATGGTCGATTAAGAGCCCAAAACATAATTATTGTAAGAATAAACCTTTCTTTTCTTAAATCACATAATGGTTGTGTTTTTAGCTCGTAAGCCACCATTGCATAATTATTGTAAAGATGAATTATTGCAAAGAATCTTACTTCTATTATAAAAGCATGTGAGAAATAAAGTTTCTTTATCCATAGATTTATGATAAATGATTAATAATATTGTTGAAAATTGGATCAAGTTTAGAACCCAGACCCAATTTAGTCGCCCATGGTAGTGTGACCCGATTAGGAGAGATCCAAATAAAATAATAGATTATATTTCAAAATATGAGATAATCTTGATATGGATAATTGACAATATATTAGATGATAATTATTAATTAGATATTATTGATATGGGATAGATATTATCTAGGATAATACGCCTATCCTATGGGTCTCCCAACTCTCTTATATAAACAGACCTTGGGTTCTATATTTCATACAACAAAAATGATACGTTCTCTCTTCCCATAAACTATTCTGCCTTTGTATTGTGAATAGTGTGGGTAATTCTCTAGTAGTTCTACTCCACTACTAGGAAGATTTCGAAGACATCAATGGAAGCACGTGATTCACCTACATAATGCATGCATTCGGTTTGAGCGTGAAAGGTATGCCCGAATCCATTTATTTCTGCTAATTATTATTTCTTATTTTTCCGACCTTGGTATCAGAGCCATTGTTAGGTGTGTTTGTGTTATTTGTGCATGAATATATATATAAATATGATTTGTGCATAAAATTGATATTTTTCAAACCATCACAGATCATCTTGAATTTCATATATGTTGTAGTCTATATTATTTAGATCATATCTGCGAAGTTTTGCAAAAATCGGACGGTTGGATTTTGAGAAAAATGGAGATTCATATTTAATTTTTTGAAACTTTGATTGCATGCTGGTTTTATATACTTTATTTTTATGTTATGAAATTATATATTTGGAATCTTTGTTTCAAGACCTTCGAAATGGCATATTATGGGCTTGATTTCGACTTACGATTGAGGAGAAAACTTAAACCCTAATTTTTGCGTGAAAGTTGAAACCATCAGGGCCATTGGAGAAGAAGTCGAAATTGTTGCGTCTTGATGATGTCGACATTACAATGGTGGCGATCATCGGACAAGTTGGTCGACGTCTTGATGCGAGTCTTAGGTAAGCGTCTTGATGCATCTTAAGGCTCTGTTATTTTGGTTTTAATTCAAAACTACGTTAATTGTTTCTAAATTATTCGTTATAATTTTGATTGAAGCATGACTTATACCGTTGGACTCGTAATTTATTTTTTCTACAAGATATTAAAGTTTCATAATTTATGAAAAATAAAATATTTTTCATTAATGAAAAATTCAATATTTTTATATTAAATTGCTCTTGGGGGAGCATGACTTGGATTCTAGATTTGAAATTTTTATAGTAGACTGCTATTATGTAATCTTATTTACTTGTAACAACCCCAATCCGAAATTAATTACTAATTCGTGATTAAGGACGTTAATCAAGTGATTAAAATAATTATATGTTAATTGTGTATTTTTGCATGCTATTTGATTTTCTATTTGTTAATCATAGTAATATCTGTTGTGAAATCTATTTTGATATGAAAATTGAAAGTCTTATCAACATCCGAAACCGGAATTGGTTACATGAATATGTTATTTAGAATTTTTAGAATGTTATGGCAAATTTTATTAAAAATTAATTCAATTTGATTAATTAAGTTGCATTTGGCAAGCCTTATGTTTTAATTAATGTATTATGGCATCATAACTATATATATGAGCCCTTAAGCTCATTTGAGCTCATCTTTTCCCATTGTTGAGTGCAAAAATCTGAGATTGTATTCTAGAGAGACAGTGAGTTCACTTTTAGAGAGAGAAAGTGCAGGAATTGAAGAGAAATTGAAGGCTTTGGCTTGAATTCTTCAAGATTGTACAAGCATGTAGCTAATTGAAGACTTTAGGTAAGATTGCAACCTCCAGATTGTGCATCTAAGTCATTTAGCATGAGATTTCTTCAAGATTGTGAATTTAAATTCATAAAATAAGCTTAGAATGAAGGAAATGTTGCTAAGTCATACATGCATGTATGAATTTGTCAAGAGCTCTCATGTTTGAGCATCATTCATGCCATTGGAGATGAAATTAAAAGCTAGAAGTCACATGCATGCATAATTCATAAAGGTTTAAGGGTCAATTGCATGTGTTGGAAATGGAAGGAAAGAATTTGAATGAATTTGAGGCATACATGCATGGAAATATGGAGTTTTGACATGTTAAGTTTGATTTTGAGCGTCTAAATTATTATGGTAAGTTATTTGGTACATGCATGTTAGAATCACCATGTTTCATCACTTGAATTCATGTTTTGAGAAGGAATTTGCTACATGCATGGGGCCTTGGAACTCGATTTGACCAAACATCATGGATTTTGAAGATAAGAGTTGTATGTTCTACATGCATGAAAGTCTTGGGTCTAATTTTGGTAAATTCACGAGTTTTGAGTAAAAAGAGTTTGTGAAAATCATATATTCATGTTTATGAATAAGTTTTCCAAGTTTATGAACAAGCCATGCACGAATTTGCCATTGAATTTGCATTTGGAAGCTCAAAACTCTGTTTTGGAAATCCAGAATTTTTGAAGTCGCTCGAGCGGGGGATTTGCCGCTCGAGCGGACATTTCGTGCATCCAGTAGTTTTGTAGGCTATTACAGCCCGTTTGAGCGACCACTTGGACGCTCGAGCGAGCCCTTTGTATGTTGTTGATCCGTTCGAGCGCAGGAGTTGTGGCTCGAGCGTAGATTGAGACCATCCAATATTTTTGCAAGCAGACTAGTCCGCTCGAGCGACCAAAGATACGCTCGAGCGGCCATGCCAAATTCAGCATATTTTCAAAAGGCATTCAGTGTTCATATTTTTGTTCCCATCATTTTCTGAGCATATTTAGACATGAATTGTGAGTCCTTTAAGAGTAATGAGCCAAGAAATAACATGGGTGATTGAATTAGAAAATATGAGGCTAATCCAAGACTCAAGAATGTGATTCACGTGTTTATGAGATGAGAATTAGACGGAATAAGAAAAACAATGTAAAGAAAGCTAAGCCATGATGGCCATATGAATGTGTAATGATATGATATGTTTGTGTTATGTACTTTTGTGTTTGTAGGTCAACATCCGGAGATTGATTGACCGTTTACGGGAGCCCACTGTGAGTAACATTATTGTAAATATATGTTTATATGAATTATGTTCCAAATGTGATATGTTAAGTCATGATTTCTGAAATGATTATTTACGTGAACAAATGTCCTATATTTGAAATCTATTATGGCATCTGTAGATAGTCCCAAGTCATGGGGGACGGCATATAAATACGGGTCCATGACATATATGTGAGTACGAGATCTCATTAGTCACTTCATTGTGGTGATATGTGTTTAATCGGTATCCGGAACCGATTACTCTAGTCGGAAGACGATATGTGATGTGTTCTATGGGATGTACCATTAATATGTTCAGATATGAGAATGATTATGCTATGATTTGTCCTTATGATTATGAAATGTTCAGAATTCGTTTACTAACCTCTTTACCTTAATGTTATTCGTTGGGTTTTAGCTCACTGTGTATATATATATGTATAGGTGGGCATTCTGGAGATCGAGCCTGAAGGCTTTTGTCTGGATTTGTGTTCTGTTGTAAGCCAACCATTGTGCCTTACATGGAGGTTTTTGAAGTGTCACGTGTTTTGAGCTCTGGTTATTTATGTATATAAGACTCGTTTTGTTTTTGTTGGCTGTACTTAAAATGCTACATGGTGTGTGGGTATAACGTAAGAATGACTTTTGGTTATGCGTATTTAAAGTTTTAAATATTCCGTTCATATAAGTTAGCACAGTTCATTGGACAATTCTATTTTTGTATTTGCTTCTGCTAGCCCCTTAATTTTGTTAAACAGTTCAGAGGCTTTCGGTAATCCAAGGATTACTGGCCAGTTACGATACTAAACCTATAGGGGCGGGTTTGGGTCGTGACATTACTGGTATAATTTTTGTATTTTTCTAGATTCTGTAATATTTGTTTCTAATTTTTTGTGTAATTACAAATTACTTGTAATTCTAGAAAATTTCAAAAAATAAAAGAATTATAGAAATATATTATGGCATTATTTAAATATTGTATAAAGCATGTTAAGTTCTTTTAAATGATTAGAACTTGTAGTATATTGTTATTTTAAATAGCTTGATTTATTTGTATTGGTGAATTTTAATTTCATGATTAAATATTGTAGCATATTTTATTTTATGAATTACATTGAGATGTAATCATGTGGAGTTAAATATTTTATCATGCTTTAGACATGCCATAGTTAGTGGGAGGTTGTTCGGTTGAGAGAAATCTTTGTAGATTTACTTCCGAAAACTAATGTTTTGCGCATGAATTAAATTAAATTTTAGATAATTGTCACTTGTGGAGCAAGAGATGATTACAAGCATAGTAGATTTTTGATCTTGCGACTTGTGTAATATTGTCACTATTTAATTTAGATTTTTGCGACAAAATTATATTATAATATGTTAATCAAATTAATCTCAATGTGCATTTTTTTTCTCTCTAAATTGACTTAGCTTATGGAAGTTAATTTGGTTGACCTAGACTTAGAAGAGATGTTCAAATGTGAACAATGTAATCCTATTCTTCAGATGAGCAGAAAGTTTTAGAGACTTTAGGTCAGACCTTAATTGAACCAAAGTAAGGAAACATGATTCAAAATCGCCGTGGTTTTGATGCCTTGTTTGGCACAATGAAAACTGATGTGTGTGCTATGGTTAGCGACATGCTAAGTAGTTTTGATTGGCGAGTTTGGAGTTGTGAAATGAGTAAGCCCTCAAATAGATCTATATATGATCTAGACTATTGAACTGTGTGGATTGACTTAGTAATATAACTTGTAATAATGTTATATCATTGGATGAAGCAACATTCAAGAGTCACGTCATCCAAGAAATGCAAACTTAAATGTGTAAGACGAGTAACCAGTATGAACAGTGTTTTGCTCTCTACCCAACTAATGAGAATGGATGGAGCAAAATTCCACGCACTATAATAGTGTGCGTTGAAGTATCACTTAAAGTTAAAAAATTAGCGCTTAGAAGCTGCAAAATCTATTAACATTAAGTGAAAATATTAGTGCCCAGTGGCTGTAAAATCTATTAACATTGCCAACTTGTTTAAGTTTGGACACTTACTGTTTCTACACTTGAGTGTGAGACACGAGGAGGTGCTTCTTTGTATGATTCCTTAGCTAGGCGAACGCTTTTGAATGACGTTTACTACTAAGCGCAAAAGTTGTAGCATAGTAATGAAAAGGTCAAGGCCGACAAGGTTGTTATGACTCTAAGAATTTGATGCATCGCTTGTGAGAGCATTGTGTTGAATTAGACTCTTTAGCCTAATTCGTGCTTAAGTTACTTTAGGAGTTGTCATAGATTGATAGCTTATTATCTCCTTCTTGTAGATAGTAGAATTAATTACAACTAATTATGAAGCAAGAAACAGAGATGGTAAGAGGAGTATCGTCATGTTTCAACTAGCTGCAGTAAAGGTTATGAAGAATAAAATTGACTTGGTGCAGGGAATTAGCACTTATTAGTTAAATTTGCAACTTAGGCGCATTTGATATCCCCGTAACATCCTTTTATGATCTAGTGAACATCAATTAGTCGTGAGTCATTATCTAGTTGGGCCTAAACTTTTACACTTGTCTTTGAGAACTCACGCATTAGGATGATTAGAATTAGTTTATGACTTGATCATGAACCAGTGGCTTATTATACTTAATCACATTAATAAGAAGATGACATGGATGGTTTGAGTAAGCCCTGTCGAGCCCATTCGCTTGTGATATCCTACTCTCATGTGAATGTGTAACTTTGTTAGCAATGATTGCGCACAAGTAAGTAGGAAAGCCACAAAAAAGCATTTGTATTGGCGCATTTAGTCCACTATAATATTTGTGACTGGATATATGTAAGGCTAAGATAGCTAGCCCCAATTTCGACACATTTATGGATTACGATATGCATCTTAGTCAAGACTATTTGATCTCCCATAAGTCAAAAGTTTTGAGATAATTTTTGACATTGCATATATAAGTTCGAGATCAATTAGATTAGAGTTTTCGTGCTTTTAGTTTTGACCAAGGTGGCAAGTATCTATTTGAGTTGTTTTTTAGAAAGCTCTATGAAGAGAAATGAATGCTTAGAAAATTGATTATTTCTAGTACTTAGCAACACAATGGTGTAATAGAGATAAGAAATTAAGTATTGTTTATGTTAGGTGGATGATGGCGCAATATATTTCCCAATTGGGAATTGCACTTTAGTTTGTTGCCTATGTCCCAAACTAAGTGCCCTCCATATCAGATTTTACACTCTATTTGAGTAATGGGTTAGCGGAGAGCCATTTATGGGCGATCTGTAATATCAAGCAGTTTATCTTTATTTTACTTCAAATAAGGTTACAAAGTTAAGACCTAGAGTTCTAGGGGGCATTATTGTATGTTGTCTTGTAAATGCTTAGGGTCATGTGGCACATTACTGTATGTTGTTATGTAAACCCCCCAGATCATGTGCTTATAGGTGAACAGCTTTGTGGGAGTGTAACTAAGTTACATAAAGTTTTCTTAGTAAAGGTGATGTGAATAGAGTTTTGAAACTCTATAAGACAGAGAATTCTAAGTGTGACGTTTTATGTAGCCTAGTTGAGAATGGAAAGAAATTTCCAATATCCTAGGGATAGTGGGAACGATGTGCTTACTAGTGGATTACTCTATTAGAGAAGAATACTCTACATTCTTAGTTGTGTAGTAGCGAATGTGAAATTTTTCCACATCATCATTGGGTGATTGAGAGGGAAATATTCATGATTGTTCTGCAAGATGATAAAGAGCCTAGGATAATGCCAAAGGCATAAGGCTCGCTAGATATCGAAAAATCACACCATTAAGGAAGGTGTAGACCATGAAAAGACTTCCTCTTGCGGAGTGAGGTTATTTCGATTTAGGCCATGATTGACATGAGTTCAAAACTTTACTTTGTGGACATTATGACCCAACTTCTCATTGGAGAATTGGATAAGTATATCCGTAAGGATTTATTTTCTGTTTTTATGGCGAAAAGTTAGGAACACAAAAAGATTGCTAATTCGAATAAATCTTTTACAGTCTAAAACAGTTATCCAAATAGTGGTTATTAGATTTCATCGAGCCATGATGGGCCAACGATGATTGATGAAGACCACTGAGGCATGATCAATGGTTTAAAAGAAAATTTTCCTTACTTAGTGATTATGAGCCAGGAATTTATAAGGTTGTCGTCACCTAGGGTTGGCAGTCCTCTGTTTTAGATATGATAGATATGGGTGATGTAATTTATATGCTTGGATGTACGATCCTTAGGGATTGTTTTGAGAGAATTCTCGGTTTGTCTTTGATGATTTACATAAGGAATATCCTAGAATGATTCTAGATGCAAAATTGCAAACTCATTGACTTACCTATTGGTAAAAGCTAGAGTCTCAACTATTGAATGAATCCTCAGATTGTCTCTGGGAGAAGCAAATGATTTATATTCCTTGATCATTTTTGTTGTGGGAGCTTGAAGTACGCTATGTGGGCGTATTCGGTATGATGAGTGTTATCTTTGGTAAATGGTCAACTGAGTAGTTTAGACTTTGACCTCGCTTATTAGACAGTGGATAGGATGCTCTACTACTAGTAGTGTATAGATCTGCCCCTTGTAAGATTCATTGCGCTTGTTGGACGCATCTTGAATGAAAGCAAATTGGTCACCAAAATATCTTTAGAGCAAGAGGTAGTGATCTTAAATCACTTCATGTGAAGCGCACAAGGTGGATTCCGTTGTATATGCTTATCGTAAGAGGTGCTGATAAGGCTTATGTTTGGAATCTAGAATTACGCAAACTGTGGTTGTGTTTTTCAATCAATCACTTATTTGTTGTGAGATTATAGGATATTGATACTATTATGCTTTGTGTCATAATGATTAGTAGATGATGATGTCAGTAGGCAAGATTGACTCACTCACACGAGTATTACCCCTGGCGCTTGGGAGCGAGCAAGAATGAGACTAGTGGTTTATTTTATTTGGAGCTAAGAGAAGCTTACATTATCCACTATGTATGTCGCCTTGGTTACAATCAAGATGAGGTCGTGTTAAAGACCAAACATGGATGTTAGTACCTACTTTCCATGTTGTGCTTGTTATGATTAGCTAAATGCGAGATCTCATTTAGTGCCTGGAAGATGAGCAAATAGAGAATTCGGGTTAGGCGCTAGAAACCGACTACACTAAGATCTATATGGTGTGTCGAGTATGACGTCACTCTTTGGAAGAGTTTGTCCACCATAGCATGTATTCAAACTACATGTGCTTGGCGACCGAGTAATAAGGTGAGAGAATGGATCCCTATTTCCTTACCGTGTGAGTCTTACGTGTCATTATTGATATGATTTTCACTTATGTACCAGTTTGTGACCTTTGACTATGTCATAAGGTAAGGGGTTGATGTTCTGCTACTTTGGTATATTGCCTGTGGTCATGTATGATTCGGCCTAAGGGACATCATTGGAAAAGCGATCAATCCTAAACTAAATGGCATAAGGATGAAGGGAAGATCATCTAGTATTACACCACTATTGTATATTCACTGTCGGCAACTCATATCGCTCTGTATGAGGCAGATTGAGTGTGAATATATTGCAAGAATTGAGAGAATCAAAAATACTCTTTTGAGGGATTAGAGATGTTTTTTGGACCGGTATAATTAGATAGGTCTGGGATATATGAGACACTATTTTTATTTTTGGGTTGATGTTTCTATGTTGGCTCCTTTTTTGAGTTTTTAGTGTAAAATTCCCACATGCAGGTGTTCTCAGTGGTTCCATGGTCTATTGGCCAGTTTGATTGCGTTAATTGAGTAGATTGAGATACAAAAGATGCAGTGTCATGCCAATGCATGTTCGAGTGAGAGATGTTGAAAATTGGGTCGGGTTTATAATCCGGACCCAATTGGGTCACCCATGGTGGCATGACCCGATTAGAAGAGATCCAAATAAAATAATAGATTATATTTCAAGATATTAGATAATCTTGAAGTGGATAATTGTCAATTTATTAGATGATAATTATTAATTAGATATTATTGATATGGGATAGATATTATTTGGGTTAATACGTCTATCCCATGGGTCTCCTAACTCTCCTATATAAACAGACCATGGATTTTATATACGTTCTCTCTTTCCATAAACCATTCCGTCTTTGTATTGTAAATAGTGTAGGTAATTCTCTAATAGTTCTACTCTACTACTGGGAAGATTTCGAATACATCAATGAAGGCATGTGATTCACCCACATGATCTATGGATTCGATTTGAGCGTGAAAGGTATGCCCGAATTTGTTTATTTCTGCTGATTCACCCACATGATCTATGTATACGTTCTCTCCTTCCCTAAACATTGATGAGTTCCTCTTATGTACTTACTCTTTTTTTCTTTTTCTTTTTCTTCTTTTTTTTATTATTTATTTATTTAATTTTAATCCACTTCAAAGTTTTAGGGTAAGTGGGTGAGAGTTGGCTTTTGAATTGAAAAGAGCACTAACAAAACTGATAGCAAGCAGAAAGTAGAAAGATATGAGTTGCATTTTTTGGGCAGACAAATCTGTAATTTTTTTAAGTTGATTTTTTTATTTTTTAGTTTTTTTAATTCCAGTTAAAATTTGTTTAGGCTGTTTTTTTTTTTTTTTTGGTGAAAAAAATAATATTTATGATTTAAATGTAATATTTTATTTTATTAATTTTTTATTTTATTTTATTTTTTTTATGACTAATTGAACTAAAAATTCACATGCTAAACAAAGCAAAAGAGATTATGTATGGCTTTTGAATTTAAATGGTGCACTAATTACCCAATGTCAAACGACTACTTCAATACTAGTTGTATGACAGTACCTATTCACCTTTCCAAAATCAAAAAGAAATAAAATAAAATATATACTGCATGTGGCTTGTCCAAAATTAGTAAGCTATTTTTGTTAGTGGAGAAGGAAAATTTTACCTAGATCCCAATGTGAGGTGGAGGATCATCATTGATGGATTGAATAAGATAAGTATCTTAGTCTGAAGTAAGGTCGGCATGGTTCTCTTTTAAAATTGTGATTCTTATTAAAAAAAATTAATTTTTTGTTTTTAAAATTTATAAGTAAACATATAACTTAAAAATTCAAAAATTATTTTTAACAAATAAACATACAATTTAAAATTCTTTTCAAAATTCATAATCAAACTCTTTTTAAAACTCTATTTTAAAAAAAAATTAAAATAATTTTTTGTTTAATTTTTAAAATTATTTTTAGAATCATAATTTGAGTGTGAAGTTGTGTTTTGGGTTATGAGTTTTGAAAAGAGAAAATTTGTTTGATTATAAGTTTTAAAAAGAGTTTTGAGTTCTATTTTTTTTAACGTGCACTGTATTTTATACAATTTTGTACTGTATTTTTTAAAAATATTTGAGTTATATTTTTTTTAAATAATTAAAAAATAACAAAAATTATTTTTTTTTTTAAAAATGGAAAAAAATATTTTTTCAAAAAATATAAAATATAAAATAACTTTAAAGAACAAAATAAGAAATATTTTTTTGAATTTTTTAATAGAATTTTAAAAAGCGTTTTGAAAAAAGTTTTTGAATTAAGTTTTGAGTTATGTGTTTGGTTATGAGTTTTGAAAATAAATTTTGAATTGAGTTTTGAGTTATGTGTTTGGTTATAATTTGAGTGTAGAGTTGTGTTTTTGAGTTTAAAATATTAAAAAACAAAAATAAAATATTTAAAATTAAAAAATTAATTTTTCTTAAACATTTTTAAATATTTAAAAAAACAAATCTAAAAAATTTCAAAATACAACTCAAAACTCTTTTGAAAATTTAAAATTTAAAAACTCAAAACTCTTTGCAAAATTTAACTTGTACGGGGGAGCAAATATTCAGGCAAACCTGTACTCATTTCTTCTAAGCCCTTGCTTGTCCGATCGACCTGCGTACACAACGGCAGTGAGCCACCCGGCGGTGTGTGGCCGAAAAACCCTCCGACAATCAAGTTAGCACACACCTTGGGATAGAGAGAGAGAGAGAGAGAGAGGAGAGAGTTGAGTGTAAGTGTTTCTTACAAAAATGTTCGTCTGTCTCAGCATGGGGGGGCACAGACATGCTTATATACCTTCTGTGCCCCAAATCTACTCCCAGTGATCTCTCGACATGTGGTCCTGCGATCCCATCTGTCAGCACAAATCTTGCTGAACATCATCTAACCCAACTGCCACTCTCTTTGGGAGCTCGATGGTCGGTGCGACATCTCATTTTGCCGCTAGCCTAGGGCCGCACTTCATGCCCAAGCGCACCAATAGCCAAGCTCCGTTCCCATCGTGCTCGACTGCATTCCGACGAGGCCGAGCTCTAGAAAGGTCATGCCTGTTGACCAAAGGCTTTCCTGCCGAGCTTCGGGCACGAGCTTTCCCACCGAGCCAAAGGTGTATGCCTTCTGGCCGAGCAACGCAAGTTGCATGGTCACCACCGATGCAAGTTCAAGTAGCTCGGCCACGGGCTGAGCAGCCCCAACTCCGGGCAAATCCAAAGCCATCTCGGCCCAACACGTCCTTGGGCCTTCAACTTGCTCGACTTTTATCTCGGCCCACTTCCAGCTCATAAATCTCCCTCTCAATTGTCCCTTAATTCCGTCCGCACAAGCGTGGCTGGGATTATCTATTCTGATCGGGGTAACTCTTCCTCGGTCCTCGGTTTTGCAAGAGGTCAACTGAGCTAGTTTCCTTGCTCGGTTCCTTGACTTGCTCGGTCGATCCCTCGTCTAGCCTTCCTGTCTCTTCAACTCTGAAGCTGCCATTAATGGGGACACGTGTCAATCTCTTATTGGCCCTCGAGCAGCCAACCCAACCGTCCCCTCAAATTTGAATTTGGGCGGCTTTTTCCCCTCCATAAACATGCCCCTTCTCACTTCTTTTCATTCCTACTGTCTCTCCTCTATCCTTCGACGTTCCAGAGCTTAAGTATCCTTAGCAGACTTCATTCCTGCCATTCCTTGCGCTCGTGCTCGAAGAAGTGGTCCTTGCCCCACACTGGTAAGTCCTTTGAGCCTCGTTTTTGCTATTTCAATTGGTATTTCATATATTAGGGCACTAAGTCCGTAGGTTTTAGGGCATTAAGCACCCAAAACCCTCACTTGCCCCTAGTTTCTTTGCTGTTCTTCATCTTCCCTGATGAACAATGAAAAACTGGGGCGGACCGGGCTCTAGGCCTTCATTTGATCCCAAAAATCCCTTAGACCGAGCAAATCACCAGTTTGTCAAAACCTTAGTAGAAACCGGGTAGGCGGAGAACTCGGTCGCTCGACCGGGCTAACATCTGGTCCGCTTGAGCGACCGAGCTCCTTGGCTCACTTTAACGACCGAGGTGGTTGGCACCCTTTACGACCGAGCTAAAGTCAAGCTCGTATTACGTGACCGCGCTCACACTTACAATTGTTATCCTTTTCCTGCAGAGTCCAAGGGGACCGCTGACCAAATATTGAGGCTCTCAAAGACCGAGCAGCCGTCAATCCACCAGCCTGTGCCAAACCACCTTAGCCAAGCTAATCCAGCCGGCCATACATGGGGCACTTCCGCTTCCTTGTGGACACTCCGACTGCCTTGGCCGCTTTCCGGGAAGAGTATGGTATCCCGCAGACATTTAGTTAGAGCTCGGCGCCATAGACACCAACCCCTGGGGCAGACATGACCAATGCCCCTTCACCGTGCTGTCATTTATTAAAGGAGGCCTCCGCTTCCCGGTCAACCCTTTGATGACCGAATTCCTGTGTCGGACCGGGATAACACCCACACAAGTATCAACCAACACCTACCGGATAATCAATGGCGTCCACGAGCTAAACAACCGGCTAGGCACCAACTTAGGTTTAGTCGAGATACTGCGACAATACACCCTCGGGCACACAAGCGGTGGTTTCGCTTATTACCTAAAAATACGACCGAGCAAAGAAAAAATAGTGACCGGTACCCCAGACAAGGACTTACATGATGACGACTTCTTCTGGGTGTCTGGCAATTATAAAACAGCCGACGTACCGGGCTGGTTCATTAGCAAGAACTTCGGTTCCACATGTAAGCCGTGCTAACTTGCTCGATCGATTGCCTTTCCACATAATTTTATACTTATCATGTTTCCTCTTTCCTTTGCAGCGATCCAAGCCTTGCAAGCCAACTATCAATACCCCAACGAAGAAGCCATCCGTACCGTGCTCCGCTACCGCCACCAGGATTGTAACGAGCTCCTCGGTTACATTCCAACATACCGGTACTCAGCTCCACGCCGGAGTAAGGTCACAGGCTTTCTCCATGCTCCATCACCACCTCCAGACCCAACTCTACCGGACGTGCCTCTAATCCGGTTGACCGAGGAAGAACAGATGGCAAAACGAAGCCGTATCAAGAACCTCCTCACTGTAACTTCCGCCGAGATACTGAGCGTCATCACACACTCTCCTACTGTTGGTCAATCAAGCGGTGCCGTAGTGGCGTTGGCGTCTCCAGCCGCCGGTCAAGCCAGCCAAGAAACTCGCCGGGCTAGAAAAAGGCCTCGCGTAGATCCCTCTGCCAAGCTAGTTGAAGAGCTGACTACCGAGCAACCGCCGTCACTGTCAACCCAACACCGGTATGGCGACCACAGCTCAAACACCAGGGTAAGGAGATCCCGGCAACAGCTTCCGTGAAGGGTGATAAGGAACACCTTCTCGCCTTTGACCTCTTCAAGGCCCTTCTCCTACCGAGTGACGTAGTCGACAGCGACCATGTTCCAGACATCCGGTTGGTGAAGTCGGCCGTGAAGTCCATGACCAGGGTAAGGGTCTCAAACTTCTACTCAAATTTTCACAAGTGTTTGTACGGTTTCCTCTCTGATCAATCTTTTTCTTGCAGGGCATCCAGAAGCAACACTTGGTCATGGAGAGAATTCATCAACTGCGATAGAAGGCGAACGACACTGCCAGCCAAGTCCAAAGTCTTCAAACCGAGCTCGACCGAGCAAAGTCTTCACTTCAAATTGCCAATGGCAACAACAGCAAGTTGCTCAGTCAGCTTGGTGCTACCGAGCAAGAAAGAGATGCAATAAAGGCCGAGCTGGAGGCCTTGAAACAGACCAAGGAGAAGGAGCTGGAGGATGCCAATAATGCCGGCTTCAAGGAGGCCGAGGAGAGCTACACAAAGTAGGTTCACGCCACCCAAGATATCTACTTCAAGGCGGGTTGGAAGACTGCTTGTGAGCATCTCGGCCAAGGAATTGGGACCGACATATTTGCCTCTCCTCCAGTCACCTTTCTGCCAACTTACCTTGTGCCATACGCCAACAATGTCTTCAGTGCATTACAGGCTGAAGCTGAGGCCGATGCAGAAGGCGAAGAAGAGGCTGAGGAAAATGCCGAGGAGGGAAACCGCCTGGAGCAGGAGCAACCCGGCCAAACTGAGACCGGTGTCCAAGACCAATCACCAACGGTTAACTTGGAGGCGACCGAGAATGAATTCACTAACCTTTCCTCCTTAGCTTAGCTTTCTTTTTCTAGCTTTTTGTCTGAACATGTAACCGGGCTAAGTTCCCCACATTTTGTACTTATTTTCACATTAATGAAAAAGCTTTAATTTCATTAAGTGTTTGCACGGTCTTCAATCGAAGTAACTTCAACCGAACAAAATACCTCGGATAGGCTAATCATCTTGCTAAAATTAATTAACCAGAAAAGACATCTCGGTTTCATGCCTATAGTTGAGTAAATCGGAAACTGTTCTAACCGGAACAATACATCTCGGCTTAAATACAAAAGTTATGCAAATCATTAACAGAGCCAACGGGAATAAAACAACTCGGTTGTTATACTCAAAGTTGAACAAAATATCAACTCGTTCAACCGGCATAAATCATCTCGGTTGTGATCCTAGAATTGAACAAATCATCAACTCGTTCGATCGGAGTATATCATCTCGGTTGCGATCCCAGAGTTGAACAAATCATCAACTCGTTCAACCGGAGTAAATCATCTCGGTTGTGATCTCAGAGTTGAACAAATCATCAACTCGTTCAACTGGAGTAAATCATCTCGGTTGCAATCTCAAAGTTGAGCAAATCATCAACTCGTTCAACCGGAATAAATCATCTCGGTTGCGATCTCAGAGTCGAATAAATCATCAACTCGTTCAACCGGAGTAAATCATCTCGGTTGCGATCTCAGAGTTGAACAAATCATCAACTCGTTCAACCGGAGTAAATCATCTCGGTTGCGATCTCAGAGTTGAACATATCATCAACTCGTTCAACCGGCGTAAAGCATCTCAGTTGCAAGTCCCATTTTAAAAGCAACAATTAAAATGCCAAGGCAAAGATGAGACACTTCTATATATTGACAAAAAGAATGTTACATTCTGAAGTGTAGGGCAAAAAATTCCTTTGCACGAAAAGAAAGCAAAAGCTAGAAATAATACAGGTTGAGGTTGGCCGCATTCCATGGCCGGGGTATTCCTCTACCATCCAAATCCTCCAAATGGTATGCCCCCTTGCCCGCCAGACCGGTTATCTTGTAGGGTCCTTCCCAATTTGCCCCTAGTTTGCCTTCACCTGACACCAGGGTATTGCCCATGACCTTCCTCAAGACCCAATCACCTACTTTGAACGGTCTGCGGTGCACGGTTTTGTTGTATTTCCTTGAAAGCTCTTGTTGGTAGGCGGCCACATGGATGAGAGCCTTTTCCCAGCGTTCTTCCACTAGGTCCAATTCCAGGGCAATGGCTTCGGCGCTCAGCTCGGGCTCAAAACTTTCACTTCTAAGGGTGGGCATACCAACTTCCAAAGGGATGACCGCCTCCATGCCATATGCCAAAGCAAAAAGAGTTTCCCCGGTAGATCGCCGCGAGGTTGTTCGGTATGCCCAAAGGACACTGGGGAGTTCCTCAGCCCACTTTCCTTTGGCTTTCTCAAGCCTCTTCTTCAGTCCATCAAGAATGGTCTTTTTCGAAGCCTCGGCTTGACCGTTGGACTACGGGTAAGCCGGAGTAGAGTTGTAGAATTCAATCTTCAAATCTTCACAAAACCCCTTGAATAGGCGGCCGTCAAATTGGGTGCTGTTATCCGAGATCAGAATTTTGGGGACGCTGAACCGTGTTACCACATTTTGCCAGACAAATCGCTTGACGTCTTTCTCTTTGATTGTCGCCAAAGGCTCAACTTCAACCCACTTGGTGAAGTAGTCTATAGCCGCGATGAAGAACTTCTGGTTGCCTGGTGCAGTTGGGAGCGGCCCCACTATATCGAGCCCCCATATTGCAAAGGGCCAAGGGCTGGTGAGGGGAAGGAGTTCCCTGGTCGGCTGGTGGATCTTGTGGGCAAACTTCTGGCACTTCTCACACTTGCGAACATACTTTTGTGCGTCAGCTTGCATGCACGGCCACCAGTAGTCTTGCGAAATAGCTCGGTAGGCCAAGGACCTGCCTCCTATGTGACTGCCACAGATGCCTTCGTGAACTTCGTACAGGAAGGCTTCCACGCTGCTCGGGTGCACACACTTCAGGTAGGGACCAGTGAAAGACTTCTTGTATAAAGCGCCTGATGGAGAGAGCCAAAACTGCTCTGACTTCACCCGTACTTTATGTGCTTCGTTCTTGTTGGCTGGAAGGGTCCATTCTTTGAGAAAGAGGATTATAGGGTCCATCCAAGAAGGACCTAGCTCGGCGCAGTGTACTTCTGTCTGCCCGATTTCCTCAATGCTGGGCCTCGGAAGGAATTCAATCAAAAGAGGGTTGGGAGATGTGCTGTCGACTATAGAAGCAAGGCCGGCCAACCCATCTGCTCGGCTGTTTTCTTCGCGGCCAATCTGTTGGACCCTGATCGCCTGAAATCGCTTGATATGGTCCCTGACCAGAGCTTGGTACTTTATCATTCTGTCATTCTTTGCCTCATAAACCCTAGACACTTGGTTAACCATAAGTTGGGAATCACTGTAAACCATTAGCTTGGATGCTTGCATCTGAAGCGCGCTCTTGAGACCAGCCAAGAACGCTTCGTACTAGGCCTTATTGTTAGATGCTGGGAAGCCAAGGGTGATAGAATGTTCAATTGTCAGACCATCTAGTGAAATCAGAACTATGCCCAGCCCGGCATCGTGACGGTTCGATGCCCCATCAACAAAAAGTTTCCACATTTCGCCAACGAAAAGCTTCCAGCAGTCTGAGGGGTTCTGAGAGGCTTGAAGGTTGATGGGATCACGGTTGCTCGGCTGTTCGACTGCAAGTTCTATGCTGAGCGGTTCCACTTCAGTCCTCTTTGGTGATTCGACACCGGACTCAGCAAGTTGAACCATAATGCCTAAGTCCGTAGGCGAATCGCCAGGTTGCGGTATTATACAGGCCGCAGGCTCTGTGCTAAGCGTGTCCACTTCTTCCCCCGGTGGTGATGCGGTACCGGGCGGAGCAGGTTGGTTAGTGATACCCAACTCCGTTATCGCATCGCCGGGCTGCGGTATCGTACTAACTGAAGGTGCTTTGGTGGGGCGCGCAAGTTCCGCGTCGCCAACCCCGCCAAGCTGTTGTTTTTCGATCGGGCTTGCATTTACCTCTTCATCTACCGCGGTAATATCGACCGGGCATGCCGGATGGGTTCCAGGTGAGAATTCAGCAACGAAGTTGGCCAAAGTCTGGGCCTTTATGGCAGTGCGTGGTTGGAACTTGACATCAAACTGTCCCAACTCGACCGTCCACTTAAGAATTCGGCCGGAGAAGTCCGCCCGCTCGAATAAAGCTTTGAGGGGGAACTCGGTCAGAACGGTTATTGTATGTGCATGGAAATAGTGCGCCAACTTCCTTGAAGTCATCATCAAAGCTAACGCAAGTTTTTCTAGCAGCAGGTACCTCGACTCTGTCGGTAGCAAGGTTTTGCTAACGTAGAAGAAGGGTAGATGTTTGATTTTTTCCGACCGGACAAGCATCGCACTGACTGAATGCTGCGATACGGCCAGATAAAGGTAGAGTTCTTCTTCGGGCTCCGGTGTGACCAACAGTGGCGCTGAAGACAAATACTCCTTGAGCTCGGCCAAGGCCTAGTCATACTCTCCATCCCATGAGAACTTTGATTTCAAGGCTTGAAAGAAAGGGCGGCAGCGATCTGATGGCCGGCTTATAAATCGATTAAGCGCAGCGGCCATTCCGGCCAGATGCTGCACGTCCTTAGCCGAGCTGGGCCATTTTAACTCTTGCACGGCTCAGATTTGTGTAGGGTCTGCTTCGATACCTCGGTTCGTGACTAGGAAACCCAAACATTTTTCGGATCCCACGCCGAAGGCACACTTAGACGCATTTAAGCGTAGCTTGTGCTTTTTGAGAATGGCGAACATCTCGGCCAAGTCGAACAAATGGTCTGCTTGATGCAGGCTCTTAACCACCATATCATCAATATAAGCCTTCATTGTCCGGCCTAGCAGATGAGCGAACATCTTGGTCACCATCCTTTGAAAAGTTGCCCTGGCGTTCTTTAAACCAAAAGGCATGACTCGGTAGCAGAAGAGTCCCCTTGGTGTAGAGAATGAGGTGATCTCCCGGTCGGGCCCATGCATGGCAATCTGATGGTAGCCGCAGTAGGCGTCCAAGAAACTGAGTCTGTTATGTCCAGCCGTTAAGTCCACAAGCTGGTCTATTCTAGGCAGAGGGAAGCTGTCTTTCGGACAAGCTCAGTTGACGGTCTTGTAGTCGACGCAAACTCGCCACTTCCCATTCTTCTTGGGCACCACGACTGTGTTTGAAATCCACCGAGGGTAGTGCACTTCCTGAATTGCTTGCGCCTCAAGCAAGTTCTTCACTTCCTCCGCAACTACCTCGGCGTAATGCAGCGCCGATCTCCTTGTTCGCTGAATGACCGGCTTGGCTCCGGGGAAGACATTGAGATGATGGCATATAAAACTCGGATCGAGACCAGGCATGTCGTAAGGCGACCATGCAAAGACTTCGATGTTGGCCATCAAAAACTCAACCATCTCGGTCCTTTCTTGGGCTATAAGGCTTGAGCTGAGCAAGAAGAACTTGTCCGGATGCTCTGTATCAATTCGTACCTCCACTAATTCCTCGATAGCTTTGTCCTCAGCCTTGGTGCCCACATCGTCAAGGACTCCCTGTCCTTCGGTCCCTCAATCATTTGAACGAAGCTTTTGGCAGCTCGGCTCTCGTTGACTACCACGAAGCATTGCTTCGACATGACTTGGTGGCCCCAAATCTCCTCGATTGCCCCATAGCCGAGGGGAATCTCATCACCTAATGATAGGTCGACGCTACGGCTTGCATAGCGTGAAGCCATCCCCTTCCAAGGATTAAATTATAAGTAGATGGCACCTGTAACACCCAGAACTCCACTTGTTTGACCACGGATCCCGCTTTGACCGGCAGAATAATCTTTCCCAAAGGCCACTCTTGTTATGAGTTGAAACCAACCAGTGGCGAAGTTGCCGGGGCCAAATCTGTATCCCGGAGCTTGAGCTGTTTGAAAGCGTCGTAGTACATGATCTCGACCGAGCTTCCCTGATCGATCAAGATCCGTTTGACATCAAATTCTTTGACGTGGAGTGTAACCACTAGGGCATCGTTGAGTGGCGTCTGAACGCGCTCTAGGTCTCTTGAGGAGAAACTGATCACATCTTTCTCTTCGGTCTTTCCCCTCTTGATCGTAGGCTGAACCGACAAAACTTCCCTCATGTGTTCTGCCTTCTTGATCATACCTCGGAGCTCGCATACACGCGCCGGTTCCACTATGCCGTGGATGACATTAACAACCCCTTGCGGAGGCGCATCTCGGTCATCCAGTTCCCGCGGGTCAATCAGAGCTTGATTTGCCTTCACGCCCCCATCAATGTAAAGGTCCAGGTGTCCGGCTGCGACTAGCTCTTCCAAGTGTTGCCTCAAAGGCAAATAGTCCTCTATCTGGTGGCCTCGCTCCCGGTGAAATATGCAACGGTACCTCGGATTGAAGCCCTTTTGTCCGTCGCCTAACTTAGCAAGAAACCGGACATACTCCTCATCACGGATTTCACTTAGTATACGATAGATTGGAATCTTAAAGACTGTGGTGATACTTGTCCTTGCTTTCAACCTTCTGTTTGCAACGGCTATGTCATCCCGGGGGTAGTCATCCTGGTCATTCCGACGTCCCCTACCCCGGTTTTTGTGATTTGAGCCACGGTCTGATTTCTCAGTACGGTCACTTGATCGACTGGACTCTTGTCCGATTGCGTGCACTTTTCCAGTCGACCTCTTGTCTGTTGCTACCGGAGTTGCCTTCGCGGTAGATGCTGACGCATCATCCTCTACTCGGATGTGCTCATTGATGCGTTGCATGAGCTGGCCCATGGATGTCGGCTGGTGCATGGTAAGCGAGTTCCGCAGTCTATGTCCGACCGGGAGACCACGCTTGTATTGTGTGATTGCAAGGTTGACTGGGCAATCCAAGATCTCGTTGAAGGTCTCCCAATATCTGGAGTTGTATGCCTTCAATATGTTGCTCGGTTCCATCTTGACACTCAGTAGGTGGTCAACTTCCTTTGGTGTTTTTGTGTTGGTTTTGAAGCGCGTCACAAAGGCTTCGGCCAACTGATGCCACCTTTCTATGCTCCCCTCCAGCAACCTCTTGAACCATTTCAAGCCCAGTTCGCCTAAACTTGACGGGAAGATAAGGCACATAAGTGCGTCATTCCGCCTATGTTCGGCCATGACCTGTCGGAAGTGGCTTACATGCATGTAGCGATCGGTTTTTCCGTTGTAGAGCGTGAATTTAGGCTGGTGGAAGCCTGCCGGAAGCGGTGTTGTTTCTATCTCCAGGGAGAAAGGGGTGGCGCTCAGTCTTGCCAAGTTTGTATCTAGAAGGAGTGGCGCTGCTAGGCGGGGTGGAGGCATTCTGACTTCCTTACTGGCGTGAACCTTATAGGATAACCGCTGGAACGCCGACACCTTCTGAGCCTCCCGTCGGCGAGCCCGTTCCTTCAAGACTACCTGCAAATCTTCTGAACGAGCGGAATAGGAGTACCTTGACGTCGTCACCGGACGTGAGGGCTGGTAAGTGCTATCTTGCGCGCTGGACTTCTCTGCACGCACATTGGAATCACCAACCTTGTAACTTCTGGTAATAGAAATTGACGGAGTGTGTTGCTGACTCTGATTGCCTGAACGGCGGGGTTGGGTGTGCTCACTGTGGTCTCCCACTCCAGCTACACCCTTTCCTTTGACATGCCGCTTCAGCTCCTCCATCTCCGCCGCCATTCGCCGGATGACGGCGTCCTGGTCCCTTAGCTTGTGTTCCAGACGTCTGGCATGTGATTTGCTCCGCCGCTGATGACCGTCTGGACTCCGTAAATGACCATAACTTCTTCCGCGCTTATCTCGCGTGTCTCCCGATTGTCCTCCGGGGAATGTCTCCAAGTCCGCCATTGGAGGGATGACGGGATGTCCTTCTCTCTGTCTGCCTGACTTCGGCGTAACTCCGTCGATGGCGAACGATGGAATCTCGTCGTTGTTCGCCATAAACGGCGATCAGATGAGCTTGGTAGACAAGGTTTTGTCTGCAAACTTCCCACGGCGCCAATTGTACGGGGAGCAAATATTCAGGCAAACCCATACTCCTTTCTTCCAAGCCCCTGCTTGTCCGATAGACCTGCGTATACAACGGCGGTGAGCTACCCGGCAGTGTGTGGTCGGAAAACCCCTCCGACGATCAAGTTAGCACACACCTTGGGATAGAGAGAGAGAGAGAGAGAGGAGAGAGTTGAGTGTAAGTGTTTCTTACAAAAATGTTCGTCTGTCTCAGCATGGGAGGGCGCAGACATGCTTATATACTTTCTGCGCCCCAAATCTACTCCCAGTGATCTCTCGACACGTGGTACTGCTATCCTATCTGTCAGCACAAATCTTGCTGAACATCACCTATCCCAACTGCCAGCCCACTCTGTTGGGAGCTCGACAGCCGGGGTGCAGCATCTCGGCTGCCGACAGCCAGGCTGCACTTCATGCCACCAATAGCCGAGCTCCGTTCCCATCGTGCTCGATCAGATTCGCCGGGCCGAAGCTCGAAAAGGTCATGCCTGTTGACCAAAGGCTTTCCTGCTGAGCTTCGGGCACAAGCTTTCCCACCGAGCCAAAGGTGTATGCCTTCTGGCCGAGCAACGCAAGTTGCACGGTCACCACCGATGCAAGTCCAAGTAGCTCGGCCACAAGCTGAGTAGCCCCAACTCCCGGCAAATCCAAAAGCCATCTCGGCCTAACACGTCCTTGGGCCTTCAACTTGCTCGGCTTTTATCTCGGCCCACTTCCAGCTCATAAATCTCCTTCTTACAACTCACAACTCCATACTTAGAGTCCGTTTGTTTTGAGAGATGGAAAAATGAATGGGATTGAGATGGAGGTAAGACCAATTAATATTGTGTTAGTTTTGGGAGATGGACCCATTAATATGAACGGTTAGTATATCATGAGCCATCTGTGAAACCACAGGCCACATAGTTTTATTTTGTTTCCACCAATCCAAAATGTCAAAATCATCGAAATCATCCACTGATGGACTTTTTAAATAACGTTGTAGTTCAGAACTATTTACATTTGTATGTTGAGATATTCTTCTACTTTTTATTACTAAAAAAACACTTAATCTCCCACTGCGAGACGAGGTTGTTGATGTAATGTGTGTAAGTGTATTTGCAGATGCAATTGTCCTGTATTCTTCAAATAATATTTTGCATGTTTGCATAATAGGGACAAATTATTTTTGATCAGCAAAAATACGTTCTAAAAATTCCTATAAATCAATTTCTTTACACCTAAGATCAATTATAATGGCTAAACCTAAAAGATGAGGCAATGGATCCAATATTTATCAAATTTTTTGTTCATTGATGTAATTATGGTTACATAATATTCATTACCCATATATTTATGAAAATTTTAATTATTTCTGGTAACATATGTAAAACAAATAGTGAAATAAGAAAATATATATATAAGAAAATAATTTTGTTACAAAACCGAGAAAAAATTTAAAATTTTTATGCAAGTCTACTTGACACCAATTAAGTTATATGTGAGTTAATACTCATTCTATTGATGTTGTTATTAAAAATAAATCTATTATTTTTCTTTATTTACAAACTCTTTTAAACATATTATACGTTGAATTTCACCTACTCTCTATATCTAAAATTAATTTTTTAAATAACATACCTTTTCATTGATAATTTTCTTGTATTCCAAAATTCGATTAACATAAGACATAATAGCAACAACTGCATTTTTTATTACCAGTACAAAAGTCTTGTAGACATGCATAGCTTTTTTAACAATCAAGTTTAAAATATGGGCACAACAACGAATGAAATAAATCACCACGAACAAGTAATTATAAAGTTAATTTGAAATGGGTTATAGTCTAATTGTAATATGTTGCATCATTTATATTAATGTTAAATATTTTATTTTACAAAACCCACTCATATAATACATTTGTTATTCCTACACCAAGCGAATGATCAGCATATACAACTAATCTAAATGAAATAATTAATTTATTTAATTTTTAATCATTATCAATAAAAGGTGTAGTAATATATTGATATTCTAAACCATTATTTGATCACAAATCAGATGTTAAATAAACTCTTCCGTTCAATTTTTTTAAAGATGTCAAATAATTCACTTTTAATATTTTCAAATTTCTTTAAAATCCTGTTTCTAGTAGTATTTTTTGAAAAACTTTGATATTGTGATGCAAAATTTTCATGAATCATTTGGGCAAAATCGGGACAATTACTAGTAGTAAAATGTTATTCTTTTTTAATAATATAATCAATTACAAAATTTTGTACACATATATGATCATATGAAAATGTTTGTACATGACTATTTAATGAAATCCCTAATTGCATTTGACTTCTAATATCAAATTATTGACTTTGTAAATGTCTGTTAGTATGCCTTTTTAGATAAGTAGTATTCCCTACAGATGCAGTACTAAGTAAATGTGCATAATATTTATATTTCGCTTTAAATATAATTGTACCGTCATGATTATTTATAGTTATTTTTTGGGTTAATTACACTAATAGTCCTTATAGTTTGGGACTTGTGTCATTTTGGTCCCTGACTTTTCAATTGTGACACATTTGATCCTAAATTTTGAATCTTGTTCCAAATAAGAACAATTGAAAATATCATTAGATTTTTCAAGGGTAAAATTGTCAATTTGATAAAATATAAACTAATTTTACAAAAATAAATGTCAAAAAAATATTTTTAATTTTTTAAAAATTATTTTTATCTACTAATGATAAAATTATGTAAAATTAATAAAAATTACATGATTAATTTTTAAAAATTAATTTTACATGATCATTATCTAAACACATAATAAAAATTAATTTGGTAAAAAAAATAAATAAATGTTAAAAGATTTATCAATTTTACATAATTTTATTTTTAGTAGATAGAAATAATTTTTAAAAATTCAAAAATATTTGTTTCACATTTATTTTTGTCAAATTAGTTTATATTTTATCAAATTGATAATTTTATCCTTGAAAAATCTAATGATATCTTCAATTGTCCTTATTTGGAATAAGATTCAAAATTTAGGGTCAAATGTGTCACAATTGAAAAGTCAGGGACCAAAGTGACACAAGCGCTAAACTATAGGGACTATTTATGTAATTTGCCCTTATTTTTTTGAAATGCTCTCACACACCACTAGTTGTGCCCGTAGATGATGATCCAGCTATTAAAAGAAGGATATTAGGTACATTAAAAGGAGAATCAATAGATTTATGTTGTGTAGTATATTCATCAATATCAACATAAACATTAGAAATATTTAGATCCATAGTAATGTAAGTAAAATAATATAGAAAAACTAATAATTAATTTAAATAATAAGTAAACAATAACAAATAATATATGTTAAGAAATAATTAATGTAAAAAATGGAGTAACTAATAAATTTAATTAAACTAATTAATGTTGCCAACTAGTGAATGAAATACAAAAATTAATTTCTTTTAATAAAAGTTTTTTCTTGCATAATTGCAATTGCCACTCAGGGACAAGACTTTAAAATTAATTGAGAGAGTTAAGAGTTGGGAGTTGGAGACAGATAATTATTTGTGAGATTTATTTTAAAAGATGGGGTATATTTATAGGAGTTTGGGAGAATGAGGTGAATTTATAAACAATTTTTGTCAAGGTCGTTCTGTTAAACAATCATGTGACCGTTTGAATTATTATTATTATTATTTTATTTATTTATTTTGTTATTGTTAGTTTGTAACAGTAGCAGAAATTTAAATTATTAATTTTTTTTTCTATTGGTATGGAGTAGCGCAACGCATCAGTCTGCACAACAGATTTTTTTATTATTAATTACTGTTAATTTTTTACTGTTGCAATTCACAACAGATTTTTTTTTATTCTTTATTTTTTAATTTTGACAGTTGGTAGTTCAGCAGAGAGCAAGGGAGGCAAGTGGGATGTTGGACCAGGCTGGCCACAAGGCGCAAAATTTTTTCAGGTTGGGTCAGTGGGTTGGGCTTCAAAATAATGGCCTAGGCTTAGAGTTCTGGACTAGGCTTGGCCTGGCCCGTAGGCCTAACCGGGCCCACCTTAGGTTACCCATGAATCTCGGGCTATTTTTACACCCCTAGGGGTTGTTTGGGATAAACTAAATTAGTGTACTTTTTGACTTTTTATGAAATATGGGTTGAGTATAAGTTGTGTTTGAAATGATGTGGTAGAGAGATGATATGACTTAGGCCTTGTTTGGCATATACTAAAAAAGTTAAAAAGTTAAAAAGTCAAAAAGTCACTATCCTATTTAAATCACATCATCTTATTTAAGTCACATCACCTCTCTATAACATAACTTCAAACCCAACCCATATTTCATAAAAAGTCAAAAAGTGCACTTATTTAGAACATCCCAAACCACCCCTTAAATAGGATAATGTGACTTAAATAGGATAGTGACTTTTTGACTTTTTTTTATTATGCCAAACCAAACCCTACATCCAGATCTCTTTGATTATGAGTAAATATAGATTTTTTAAAATTTTTTATTTATAAATTTATATATTTTGATCTATTTAACTATAAAAGTCATACAAATATCGAAGTGATTCATCTATATATATTATGTAAGGTTGGACAAGCATCCATACGATCCGTCCAAAATGAATGATCCAAACCAATCCATTACAAAATGGACGATTTTAATGGTTTAAGCCAACGAATACATATACATTTAAAAAAATGAACCCACCTAAATTAATTAAATGGTTTAAATCAAATTAAATCAAATTCTCAAGATCAAAGAAGATAGATCACATCTTTGCTAATTTTTATTATTAAATGTGATTAAATTTTTTAACGAAAATTTCACCATAAATTCATGTTTACAATTTCTAATCAAATAAGGACGTCTTGTTCATAATTACTCAAGCTTATATTCATGTCTTTTTTACTGAATTGCTTGAGCTCGAACTCCTGAATTATGATTGTACTTGAAAATTTTTAACAACATTATCTTACTTTATTTTATTTAAATAATTTTTCCACTATTCTCTTAATTTTGTTAGGCCGTGTTAGTGCATGTAATAATTATAAAAAGAAAGATTAATGTTCGTCAATTGAATTTGTTTAGCCCAAATTCATTCGAATGAGTCTTTTCCTGAAAAGTGACTTCGGTGCGCGAGTCTCTTGCTGGGAAGAAACTCATTTGGGTGAATTTGGATTAAACAAATTTGATAAATGTAACGGTGTTAAAAAAGAAAATGAATTGAGTCTTTAAGTGGGAGCTACTCTGATTAGGTCTCACTACAACTAATCAATTACTCATATGTGAATCAGTGCATGTAGCATTACTCATTGTAAATAGTATCCTTGGTAATAATTCATCATTATAATAACATCATAATGGTATATTAAGAGCCCAAAACATAATCATTGTAAGATTAAACCCTTCTTTTCTTAAATCACATAGTGGTTGTATTTTTAGCTCTTAAGCCACCATTGCATAATTATTGTAAAGAATTTTACTTCTATTATAAAAGCACGTGAGAAATAAATTTTTTTTTTATCCATAGATTTATGATAAATGATTAATAATATTGATGAGCTCCTCTTGTGTACTTACTCTTTCTTTTTCTTTTTTTTTTTTTTCTTTTGTACTTGCCCTTTCTTTTTCTTTTTTTTCTTTTTAAATTTTAATTACTTCAAATTTTTATGGTCAGTGGGTGAGAGTTGGCTTTTGAATTGAAAAGAGCACTAACAAAACCGACATCAAATGTATGGTGGCTTGGCAGAAAGTTGCTCTTTTTGGGCAGACAAAGCTGCCGTTTGGCATGTAATTTTTTTAAGTTGATTTTTTGATTTTTTAGTTATTTTAATTTTGGTAAAAAAATTTATTTGATTTTTTTAATTATTGTAAAAAAAACATAAAATAATTATAATTTAAATATGAAATTTTATCTTATTAACTTTTTAACTTATTTTATTTTTTTATAACTAATTTCACCAAAAATTCACATGCCAAACAAAGCAAAAGAGATAAATGTATGGCATAAATGTATGGCTTTTGAATTGAAATGGTGCACTAATTTTCCAATGTCAAAGGGCTATTTCAATACTAGTTTTTGTTTATGACGATACCTATTCACCTTTCGAATGTCAAAAAGAAATAAAATAAAATACATACTGTATTTGGCTTGTCCAAAATTAGTAAGCTATTTTTGTTAGTGGAGGAGGAAAATTTTAGATCCCATGAGGTGGAGGATCATCATTGGATTGAGGAATTGAATGAGATAAATATCTTAGTCTGAAGTTAACAGGATAAAAAGTAAGGTCGGTTTGGTTCTCTTTTAAAATTTTTATTCTAATTAAAAAATTTTAATTTTTTGTTTTAAAATTTATAATTAAACATATAACTTAAAAATTCAAAAATTATTTTTAATAAACAAATGCACAACTTAAAACTCAATTTAAAATTTTTTTCAAAATTCATAATTGGACTCTTTTCAAAACTCTATTTAAAAAAATATTTAAATATTTTTTATTTAATTTTTTAAAATTATTTTTAGAATCATTATTTCGAATCATAATTTGAGTGTGAAGTTGCATTTTGAATTATGAGTTTTGAAAAGAAAAAATTTGTTTGACTATGAGCATTGAAAGAGTTTTAGATAGAGTTTTGAGTTTTATTTTTTTAATGTGCACAGTATTTTACACAATTGTGTACTGTATTTTTTTTAAAAAATATTTGAGTTATATTTTTTTCAATAATTAAAAAATAAAAAAATTATTTTTTAAAAAAAATATAAAAAAATTTTAAAAAATGTTTTCTCAAAAAATATAAAATATAAAATAATTTTAAAGAACAAAATAAAAAATATTTTTTTGAATTTTTTTAATAGAATTTTAAAAAAAGTTTTGAAAAGAGTTTTTGAATTAAGTTTTGAGTTTATGTGTTTGTTTATGAGTTTTGAAAATAAACTTTGAATTGAGTTTTGAGTTATGTATTTGGTTATGATTTGATTGTGGAGTTGTGTTTTTCAGTTTAAAATATTAAAAAAATAAAATAAATATTTAAAATTAAAAAATTAATTTTTTAAAACATTTTCAAATATTTTTAAAAAAAATCAAAAAAATTTCAAAGTACAACTCAAAACTCTTTTCAAAATTTAAAATTTAAAAACTTAAAACTTTTTGCAAAATTCAACTCACAACTCCGCACTTAGGGTCCATTTGTTTTGAGAGATGGAGAAATGAATGTGATTGAGATGGAGGTGAGACCCATTAACATTGTGTTTGTTTTGGGAGATAAGGGATTTATAAGCCTTCTGGATTAGGATTGGCCTTGGATAGAGCTGTGATTCGGACCTCGAATCCGTCCGCCCCTAATGCCCCGAACCACGAAACGACGTCGTTTCGTGGTTTTAATTTTTTTTTTTTTTTTCAGCAGAACTAGACGAAGACGAAGGAGAAGGGGGAGGGGGAGAGGGAGAGGGAGGAAGGAGACTGGAGGGGGCCTAAAAAATGGGGAGGAGGCGACGGAGGAGGAGGAGGAGAAGGCGGAGGCGCGGCAGAGCATGGCGATCGGCGACGGAGGCGGAGGCGACGCAATCGGCGACGCGATCGGTGATCTCCCTCTCTCTATCTCTCCCTCTCCCTCTCCCTCACCCTGTAAACGACTGAGGAAGAAGAAAAAAAAAAAAAAAAATCAATTTCAAAACGACGTCGTTTGATATTTTCGGGGCATTCGGGGAACAGACTTTCGAGGTACAAATCTTTTTCCGCCTTGGATATTAGGATTAAGATGGAGGCTAAAGATTTTGTATTAGAAAATTAGTCTTCTAGCTTAGTTTTTTTTTTTGTTTTTTTTTATATGTTGGGCATTTTTTTGAATATTAATGTTTAATATTTTTGTATTTTTTATTAAGTAAAAATCATAATGTTATTTGTTTTATTATTTTATATTTCTTTTCTATAAAAATAATTTAACAATTTCCACACTAATAACTATCATCAAAACAAACATAATTTTACTTAATCCCTCTTACTAACAAACCCCTTCATATTAATTTTTTCATTATTGTTGGCATGAGATGTACATGAATTGTATATAAGATTTAGATTAATTGATTCTAGATATGTTTAGATCCCTTTAGAGTAGGACTGTTTGATTTGGTTTCCTTTAGAATAGGTTTGTTTCCTTATTTACAGGATGTAACTTGTATCTCTATATATTGTCTTATAGTTGAGGAATAAAATATACAGAAATCATTGTTTAACATGGTATCAGAGCACCGCCGATCCTACGGCATTTTGTAATCAACCTTCTGCTACGTTTTCCTCCACACCACCATCACTCTGTTGTGAGTCCAAATGGATGTCACTCCAGGCGTATCCAACCCCACGACCGAACCAGCCTCAACGCCGCAGATCATTGTCCACCAAGACAATTCTGCATTTCCTACCAGCATCACACTTGATGAGACAAATTATTCCTTGTGGTCTCAGCTCATGGAGATGCGTATTGGCGCACGTAACAAGGCTGGATATCTCACTGGCGAAGCCAGCAAACCGGCGCCCGGCGATCCCAATCTGGGAACATGGATTACCGAAAATCACAAAGTTAAAAGTTGGCTTATTGACTCAATGAGCCCGTCGCTGATGCAGCGATTTATTCGTCTTCCTACTGCCCAGGCAATATGGGAGGCTGTATCGAAAACCTTCTATGATGGATCGGACGAAACTTGTATTTTTGAATTGAACCAGAGATCATTCTCCACCTCACAAAATGGTCGACCCTTATCCACATACTACAATGAACTCCTAGCTATTTTCCAGGAAATTGATCATAGGACTATCTGCCAGGAAGGAACAGTTGAAGGAGTGGTTCAGTTGCATTCCGCGATGGCTAGGCTTCGGGTCCATATTTTTTTGAGTGGACTCGATTCCGAATTTGACCAGGTTCGTGGCGAAACATTACGAAAAGACCCGAAACTTGATTTGGAGAGCACGTATGCATACGTTCGGAGAGAATACCAACAGCGACAGACCATGAGCGGCTCTCGTCAAATCTCTGAGAACTCCGCACTGCTGACCAACCATACTCGCCCAGGACCATCGTTTGGCTCGTCGAGAAATCGCAGCAATCAGTCCACTGGAAAGTCTGGCGGCCTAATGTGTACTCATTGTGGTGAAACCGGTCATTCAAAACAACGATGCTATGAACTTATTGGCTATCCGGAGTGGTGGGATTTCACCAAGAAACCGCGCAAGAAGCTCGGCGGGAAGGCAATGGTGACATCTACGGAGGCAGAGCCATTGCAGCCTAAAGCACACATTGCCCACTCAGGTACATCTACGGAGGCAGAGTCATTGCAGCCTAAAGCACACATTGCCCACTCAGGTATTAATGGTAAGGCATCTGTGTTCTCTGCAATTTCTAAGAATAATACTTGGATTATTGATACAGGTGCATCCGATCATATGACTAGGGACTCCAATCAATTACAATCTATTTTCCCTTCTTCTCAATCTGTTATCTCCACTGCTAATGGTAGTACATCTCCTATTACTGGAGAGGGTTCTGTCACTCTATCTAAAACTCTCACTTTAGATACTGTCCTTGTTGTTCCATCACTTGAGTATAATCTTTTGTCTGTTAGCCAAATTACCTCTATTCTTGCTTGCACTGTCACTTTTTGGCCCTCATTTTGTGTTTTTCAGGACATTCTAACGGAAGATTCTTGGTTATGGTGTTAGACGGGCAAACTCTACTACTTGGAATTGGAACATGGAGGACCGGAAATAAGTCGGCAAATCACACTAGCAAATCAAGACAAAGCTAGAGCCCTTATCTGGTTATGGCAGGAGACTCGACATCTTTCTTTTGGTTATCTTCGCAAATTGCGACCACATCTGTTTTCAGTTTTGAATCATTTGGATTTCCATTGTGATATTTGTGAATTGGCTAAGAGCCACCGTATCCCTTATTTACCAAGTTTAAATAAAAGTTCCGAACCTTTTGTCGTCATTCATTCGGATGTTTGGGGTCCCGCAAAGATCCCTTCTTTGTCTAACGCTCGTTACTTTGTTACATTTATTGATGAATGCACTCGCATGACTTGGGTGTCTTTGCTTCGAAAAAAAAATGAAGTTTGTACAGCTTTTAAAGCATTTCATGCCATGGTGAGCACTCAGTATCAAAAAACGATTCGTGTTTTTTAGTCTGACAACGGTACTGAGTTTATAGATACATCATTCGGCAATTTTTTGAGCCACCTTGGCATTCGCCATCAAACTTCCAACACCTATACTCCCCAACAAAATGGTTTGGCAGAGCGGAAAAATAGACAACTATTGGAAGTGGTTCGTGCATCTCTCTTTGGAATGAACATGCCTCGGTTTTACTGGGGCGAAGCTGTGAAATCCGCGGCTTACCTCATTAATCGTACACCCTCTCGTGTGATAGATTTTCAAACCCCTCAACACAACCTGCAATCCTTACTTTCTATTCCTCACCTCCCCAATCTTGAACCTCGCGTCTTCGGTTGTACTGTATATGTTCACATTCCCAAAGTTTTGCGCACTAAACTTGATCCTTGCGCACGCCGGTGTGTTTTTGTTGGCTATTCTGAGTTTCAAAAAGGATATAGATGCTATGACCCTCATACCCGAAAACTCCATGTCACTTTGGATGTTTCTTTTCATGAATCTGAACCGCATTATACTCCCGGGGTCTCTCGTCCTTCTCTTCAGGGGGAGAGTTCTAGTGAAGAGACTGTGTTACCTGGAGGTGATGGAGGAGGTGTATTTATGGATTTAGAAGACATGCATGAACAGCTTGGGAACATGGGGAAAAATCAATGAAATTGTGAAAGACAGAGAATTCGATCAACAAAGTGAAAAACGACAGAAATTGTGAAAAGACAAAGAATTGTGATCAACACATTTGTGAGGATTTTCTTTGGCTGAGCGTCGGTTGTTGTTCTCCCACACTCTACTTCGGTACTCCTCACATATCGTAATCACGAGTTGCCTATGTCTACACCATTAACTGAAGGATCAACCCAAAATGTCATTCCTCAGGTAATCTCGAACCCCGTATCAGATGAATCTAATGTAACACAGCTATATCCAGAATTGCCATTGTCTATATATCCGCAAAGATCCAATAGGGGAGTTCCGAAGAAACAATATGAACCTGATCCTAAAGCTAAGACTAAATACCCAATTAGCAACCATGTGTCGTCCCATAGGTTGTCTGCCTCATGTGCATTTACTGTTAATCAATTATCCACTGTATCTATTCCTAGTAATGTGCAGGACGCATTGTGTAATCTCAAATGGACAAAGGCGATAAATGAAAGATGGAGGCATTACAAAAGAATGCCACTTGGGAAATTGTTCCATTACCTGAAGGAAAGAAGACCACTGGTTGCAGTTGGGTGTTCACGGTGATACTCACGGCAGATGACAGAATTGCTAGATACAAGGCATGGTAAGTTGCAAAGGGTATACGCATAAGGTATGGGGTGGATTATCAAGAGACGCTTATGCCAAGAGCAAGCTCAATACCATTCGTATTCTCATATCTATAGCAGCTAATAGGGATTGGCCTCTGCAGCAATTTGATGTTAAAAATGCGTTCCTCAATGGAAATTTAGAGGAAGAGGTCTACATGGAGTTGCCACCCGGAACTAAACGCAGTTCTTCATATAGAGGTGAAGTGTGTAAACTGAAAAAGTCATTGTACGGTCTGAAACAGTCACCTAGAGCGTGGTTTGGGAGGTTCTCCTTAACAATGAAGGCATTCGGTTATAAGCAGAGTAATTCTGACCATACCTTGTTTATAAAACACAAGGAAGGGAAGGTAACGGCTTTAATTGTGTATGTCGATGATATGGTAGTGACAGGAGACGACCCATGCGAAATGAAAGCATTACAGGACTATTTGGCTGCTAATTTTGAAATGAAGGACCTCGGGCAACTTAAATATTTTTTGGGGATTGAGGTGGCGAGATCAAACCGTGGGATTTTTCTTTCACAACGGAAGTACGTGTTAGACCTTTTAACCGAAACAGGAATGCTTGCTTGCAAACCAGTAGACACGCCCATAGAGCTGAATCATAAGCTTGAAGTTGTTCCCAATCAAGTTCCAACAGACAAAGGTCGCTATCAGCGGTTGGTTGGGAGATTAATCTATTTGTCCCATACAAGGCCAGATATAGCTTATGCAGTGAGCGTTGTAAGTCAGTTCATGCATACACCAGGTGAAGAGCATATGAATGCGGTATATCGAATCTTAAGGTACTTGAAAAATGCTCCAGGAAAAGGGGTGTTGTTTTCAAACAATGGCGTTTCTAATATTGAAGGATACACGGATTCTGATTGGGCGGGTGATCAAACCAACAGAAGGTCCACGTCTGGTTATTTTACTTTCGTGGAAGGTAACCTTGTCACATGGAGAAGCAAGAAACAGAAGGTTGTGGCAAGATCTAGTGCCGAAGCTGAATTCCGAGGTATGGCTCATGGTGTATGTGAATTGTTATGGATAAAAAGTGTACTAAAAGATTTAGGGATTGAATATACATGCCCTATGAATCTCCATTGTGATAATAGAGCAGCCATTGAAATTGCACATAATCCGGTACAACATGATCGCACCAAACATGTTGAAGTTGATCGTCATTTCATCAAGGAGAATCTTGATCAAAAGATTATACAATTTCCATTTGTCCGGTCTGAAAGTCAGTTAGCTGATGTACTCACAAAAGCAGTTTCAGGAAAGGCGTTCCATGGTATAATCAACAAGTTGGGCATGATAGATATCTACGCTCCAACTTGAGGGGGAGTGTTGGCATGAGATGTACATGAATTGTATATAAGATTTAGATTAATTGATTCTAGATATGTTTAGATCCCTTTAGAGTAGGACTGTTTGATTTGGTTTCCTTTAGAATAGGTTTGTTTCCTTATTTACAGGATGTAACTTGTATCTCTATATATTGTCTTATAGTTGAGGAATAAAATATACAGAAATCATTGTTTAACAATTATCAATATCCTCCATTCTACCTCTAAAAATAAATATAACTACACACTCAAATTATTATTTTAAAATTAAATCAGACGGAGCCTAAATTTCAAAAAAATTTAAGAATAAAGTCAAGAATGACAAAAATAATAAGGGAACCTAATCCCGAAAAAAGAAAATCTTTGAAGAATAATGTTTTGTGCCCCCTCAAAACATGACCCCCTTTACCCCCTTTGCCACATGGCAAGAGGGGATTGGATGTGCAGGAAAAATGGACCAATGAGAGTAAGAGGGGGTCCAAAGGGGGTCCTGAAAAGGGGGTCTCTATCACCACCGATCTTTGAATAACAAAGTAAAGAATAGATGATGGATTATGTTTCTATGTGGTGTTTTGGGAAGTTGGTATTTTAATTTTTTTGGTAAAAAATTGAATTGTTTTAAGTAAAAAAATTTTAATTTTTTAATTAAAAAAATTAAAAGTCAAAAAACTGAATTTTTACTATTATCCCCAAAATGACCCTCGATAAACTTCTACTTTCCCCACACCATTTCTAAATCCTTTATGATTTAGGCACGAAATATTTATGTTCTGCAGACAACAGTAACAATGTCCTATATTGCAGGAGCAATTGATGAATATATATCTCAACATCATCATTAACACAGGGGCGTTTTGGCAGCACGCTAAAAAAGTTAAGTTTTTAAGTTTTTAATTTTTTTATCTAAAATAATTTAATATTTTATAAAAAGGTCACTAAAAAAGACAAAAAACTAAAAGATTAAGGTAGTGTTTGGTAGAGTTTTGTAAATGTGATTTGAGAGTATGAGTTGTATTTTGAGTTTGTGTGTTGTGGAATTATAATTTGAGTGTAGAAAATTTGTTTGGTAAAGAGTTTTGAAAATAGTTTTGGAAAAGAGGTTTGATTTGAGTGGGGAATTGTTGATGTGACATTTGATATGTGATATAAAAATTTACAACTCATAACTAAACATACAATTCAAAATTATTTTAAAGCACATAAAAAATTCAGAAAATATTTTTTTCAATTATAAATTAATTAACATATCAATTGTAAAAAAAAAAAAAAAAAATTTGTCAGCCGGCCGGACGACCCTAACGGAAAAAAAAATTACAGACAACACGCAGAACAGACGCAGAAAAACAGGAGCTTTCGGCAGAGTTTTGGAAAATTAATTCCAAAACTCCTACCAAACACCATTCTGAAACTCACATGTTGAAAACGATTTCTAGAATCGTTCCAAACAGACCCTAATTTTTTTATCAATTTCTCAAAACACCGCACACTAATTTATTATATGTGCAGTCACTTTACTTATTTCCTCTCAAACTATTATTTATCATTTTAAATATATATATATATATATATATTTTAATGAGAGTACGAGACACAGATGAGTTGTCATTTTCCTGTTTGATTACCCACTTTGATAAGCTTAATTTGAAGGGCTAAAAGCATCCAATCAACATTTTGATGAGGTGATGTTAATTTTTTTTAATAATATGAGGAATCCTATTTAGTATACAAAATATTTGGCCAAAGTTTCAAATTTGAATATTATCTTCCTTGACATTCTCGAATTTTCTTGCTAGTTGGAGAACTTGGTAGGACATTTTTATAAAAGGGTTGTTTTGAAAAGTAAATTAAAAAGTTAGTTTTTTTATTTTTTTAAAAAAATTATGTAAAAAAATAGAGAGATGATATGACCCAAAAAAGATTAAAAATCAAAAAGTTGATAAATTATATTTGTACTCCATAAAGTATCACTCTTTCTTTATTTTTGATCTTTAAACAAAAAATTATTTTCTTTTAAACTATCATATTCTTTTCACTTTGATCCAAATATCTTTGATCAAAATTACAATAATTACAGTTTTTGTGACAAAAATAGTATGTGACTCAGTTGACAAATAACTGATCCATATTCAAGGGTAATCCACAAAAATGGAGTAAATTACGCTTCAAAATTATAAGCCTTTTTCATTTATTAGTATTTTTTTTTTCATTACCTTATGTGATATAATCACGATCGTTATATTAAATAAAATTTATGTGCAACCTATTAAAATATCAATAGCTCTAAGACCAAACACAGAATAGGCACAATTCTCTCATAAAAAGTGAGGTTATTTTGAGTCTAACAATATGATATATTAATGTGACATAAAAAAAATAGTAAATATAATATTATTATAGTTTTTGGTATAAAATACATTGCTTATTTTCGAAGTACCAAAAAAAAAGAGAGTATAAAATACATTGGTAGGTTCTTCTAATCTTTAATTGATGAAAAATTATTTTTTGCTTAGAATATATTGATATGGCGTCCCAATTTAATTGTTATTAATTAAAATAATAAAATTCATCAACTTTTTTTTAATCTCTTTTGATAAGATAACTGAACAAGTGTTCTTCAATAACGAAGGTCTCTTTTGGTACTTGACTTTTAGCCATTTTTGTGGGTTTGTAGTAAAGTCAAAATTTGATTTTTTTTGTATTTAAAGACATTTGTGAAGTTGGTTTTTAACCATTGGTAAAATTATAATTCTACCTCTCATGGATCAAAATATGCTATATTGGATGAAGTTGTAAATATTTTAAATTGAATAGGAGTAGTTTGGTTATTTTATTGTGATTTGACATCATAAACAAATATTAATCAAAAAAGCTAAAAGCAACTTTTCTGGGAGTGAGCATGGTTTGGATTGGAATAAAACCAGGACCGATCTGTTATTTACGTTTTCTGAAAAACTGGAACTAATCCAATCCGTTTAAATCGTGGAACCAAGCTGAACCAATCCGTTTAAACACGAATTAGATCGATTTAGGATCACGGATTCGCATAATTAAATAAAAAAAATATAGAACATTTTAATTTCATAAAAATATAAACATAACATCAAACAAAAGCAATAAACAAAAGTAATAAAATTAGATACATGTTACACAAAGCAGAGTTCTCCTCTGTATTAAAACTAAACATAACATCAAACAAAAATAATAAGAAAACTAGTTTCAAACAAACAAAAGTAACAAAACTCCATGAACAGAAGCAACAAACAAACAAAATCATAGCAGCAACATGGAATAAGGGTTTAGCTTTTATATGGAATAAAAAATGATATTATGTGAAAGGGTCTATAGTATAAATATAGATTATTTGTATACGGTCTGGATCGGTTCCAATCTGGAACCATGGGGTTAAATTCATAATCGATTCGTGGCCTATGAATTTTTTAATTCCAATCCAGAACTGAATCACGAATTCAAAAAATCAATCCAAACCTATCGAATTGGACTGGACCGGATCGGATTACGGATTATATAGATTTCTTGCTCAGCCCTAAACTTTACCAACTTTCTAAATCACTTGTCTAAAAGAGCCAAAAGCTTAGTTAAAAGTCAAAAAATTACTTTTTACCATATTTTCAAAACACTTCTAAGTAATATGAATGAATGATTCAACACCACCCAATAACTTTTCTTGCTTGGCTCTTGGACAGCACCAAGAAAAAAAAGAAATTGTGTGCGACTGGGGACATTTACAAAAATATTAGAGATTTTAAAAATTTTATCAAATATCTCACACAGATGTGAGATTCATATCAAACTCATGGTATGAGTTCCACACCTATATGAGATATTTTGTAAAAATTTTAATAGAATTTTTAAAATTTCTAATAGAGTAATGCTAAAAATCCAAAAATTTTACTAAATGCCTCGTATAAATATAAAATTCATATAATATAAATCTTGTGAATCACATACTCATTTAAAATATTTAATAAAATTTTTAATAAAATTTTCGAGATCTTTAAAATTTTTGTTTCTAATATTACTCGGGCACTTAAAAGGTAAAGGTATGTCTTAAAAGTGAGAACACCCTCTCAAGCATGGACGCGTGTCCCAATTCAACAATCTCGAGGGTATTTGTGGCAAATAAGAAAACGATTACCAAACAATTAATAAAAGGCCCCCTCCACAGGTGTCACGTGGTACCTCAAAAAATTAAAAAAAAAATGCAAATACTGTAGTAATTCCTCTCCCCCACATCCGACACGTGGCATTGCGTAATGATTGGAATTATTTAGTAAAGAAATGCACGTGTCAAGAATCCAAGAGACCACGCCATCTACTACGAAGGTCTCTGGAGTCTGGTGAGCTTCCAGAAACTTCTGGGAAACTCCTGGCTACCATTAGCCGAAGCATCTACCGGTCACAAATTCGCCACGTGTTCGATCCCCCCACGTGAGCATCCTACGTGGCACCCCCATTCGCTTGAAAATGATACGGATGCCCCCAAAGCATATTATCATTTCAAAATTACAAATTTTATGTATTATACTTATTAATTGATATATTAATAGATGATAAAGTATAATTTTAAAATAATATTAATTATGTATTAATATTAATTAATATATTAATAGATGATAGACTATAATTTTAGAATGATATTAATTATGTATTAATAAATGATGTGGTATAATTTTAGAAATTTTGAATATTTATAATTTATATAATAAGTGTGGTCTATAATTATGTCATTATACTAGTTGATAAACTAATTGATACATATGTCATTACTAATAATTTTATTCATTTTGAATTTTTATAATTTGTATAGTAAATGAGATTCATAATTTTAAAATTATAAAATTATTTTGAGAAATAAGTTAAAAATTAATTTTTTAATTTTTTTAGAAAAATGTAAAAAAATTAGAGATCATATAATCCAAAAAAAATAAAAAACAATTTTTACCCCTTAACCAAAAAATAAAAAATTATTTTATCCTCTTACCAAAAAACATAATAATATTATAACATATATTAATATATTAATTAACATAATAATTGATATGAATAACACTAATTATAGACATTACAAAAATTTAAAATTTTTAAAATTATATCAAATCATCCGTTTTTAATACTCGGGTATACATGGGTATAACTTTATTCAAACGATTAGGGCACTTCCCCTAGTCCAACCCAACTAACCTCCTCTATCTCTCTCTCTCTCTCTCTCTCTCTCTCTAGAAGCTAAAACAGAGACCCTGAAGTGCGTGATTCTTTCGGATTATCTCGGTGTTGTTTTCTCGGGAAAGTCGGTATGAATGGCGATGGTGGAGGAGGAGGTGAAGAAGCTGTGAAAATGGAGGAAGTAAAGGAGAAGTTAGTGTTCATGTGGGGGTACCTTCCCGGAGCTCTGCCGCAGAGGTCGCCGCTGCTGTCTCCGGTGGCGGTTAGGCTTCCGCCGTCGATTGGAGACGGATGCTCGTGGAAGGATGTTTATGGCGGCGGTTGCGGATTTGCTATGGCCATTTCAGGTGCTTTTCTTTTGGTTTTCGTTTCGATTTGTTGTTTTGAAAAGATTGGTGTTTTTTTGTTAACATTGGATCTGTTAACACCGTTCCTTCAGTTAATGTAACCCTAGGTTAGTGATAGAGTCTATTTAAAAAGCTTTAATTTTGGCTGAGATTAGCATTAGGATGGCAATGAATAACCTACCTGTATCCAGGGAGAACTAACCCAAATACATGGCTTTTTCTCTTTTTTCTTGTCCGTCATGTAGAGTAAAGTAATGTTCTTTAAATCTCTACTGGGATAAGGCGATGATGGGTATCCACTAATTTTTTCATATTTTTTTTTAGCTACATCAGATAATAATTTCTCTATATGGTTTCACTAGGATGGCAATGGAGATTAATAAAGTGGATATTAATTCTTCTCCCCATTTCCCTATAATTATTTTTCCCTATTCCCCATAGGTGTTACACTTTTTTTTTTTTTAAATTTTTTTTAAGATCGCAACCAAAGTTAAATATACATTCAATCTTATTTTGGCAAGATTTGGTTTTGGGTTTTTTTTATTTTATTTTTTCTACTAAAAGACAAAGTTTTTACAAAATCAAAAAAAAAAAAATCCAAATAAAATATCACATCTAACTCTATAATCATTTCACTTTTTATCTCACAAATATCTCATTCAACCACAAAAAAACCTAACTATCTTTCCAAATACCAAAATTTTTTTATTTAATAATATCGTACAACTAAAAAAACCTATATAAAAACCCACTTCCCAAACACCAACTTTATTTTATTTGGCTCAACAACAAAATCAAATACACATTAATTAACATTGTCACGTTATTCTTGTCAAATTTTACGTATATTTAGAATTTTTAAAATTTATTTAGAAAAATTCTATTCCTATAAAAAAATTTCAGCTTCTTTTTTAATTTTATGTATCTTCTTCTTCTCTCTATTAGTCGATTTTTGATAATCTGAAGGTGAGTTGTTGCTCTCGTTTCCATTTTCTTCTCTTTTTTAAAAAAAAAAAAAAAATTTATTTGCATTTATAGAATGAATTTTCTTGTTTCAATATCTCTTGCAATTGTTTTATTGGATTTCTCTATAATTTGATAGTAACCTTAGATTGAATTTCCCAATTTTCATCTTAACTAGTGATCACCTTAATTGAAATTTTATACATTTTTGTCTTCAATTTTCATATTTTGGTTATGATTAATTGTGCGTTTTTGATCGATAGTCACAATCTTATTGCCACTAGATTGTCGCTATCGCAAATTGTCGTTGCTGTAGTGAGAGGATGAGAGAGAGTGAGAATTAGAACTTTAATTGTAAATAGAGTAGTGAAAACATATGGAGAAATTATTTTCCGATATACCTAAAAAATATATATATATATATATATATATGGGGAAATTAGTGGATACCCATTCCGGTGGAGATTTAAAGAACATCGCTTACCCTACCTGACAGACAAGAAAAAAGAGAAAAACCCATATATTTGGGTTGTGTCTCCATAGATACCCACAGGGTAGGTTATCCATTGTCATCCCTAGTTTTCACTATTCTGTTTACAATTAGAGTTCTAATTCTCACTCTCTCTCATCCTCTCACTACAACAACGGCGATTTGCAATGGCAACAATCTAGCGGCGATAAGATTGTGACTAGCGATAAAAAACGCGCAATTAATCATAACCAAAATATGGAAATTGGGAAATTCAATTTAAGGTTACCATTAAATCAGAAAGAAATCCAATAAAACAATTGCAAGAGATATTGAAATAAGAAAATTCATTCCATAAATGTAAATAAAAATTTAAAAAAAAGAAGAAGAAGAAGAAGAAGAAGATGGAAACAAGAGTAACAACTCACCTTCAGATTATCGAAGATCAATTAATAGAGAGGAAAATGAGATACTAAAATTAAAAAAGAAGATGAATTTTTTTTGTAGGAATAGAATTTTTTTAAATAAATAAAAAATTCTAAATATACATAAAATTTGACAAGAATAATGTGACAATGTATAATTGATTTTGTTGTTAAGCCAAATAAAATAAAATAAGATTGAATGTATATTTAGCTTTGGTTGTGAATCTTTGAAAAAAAAAAAAAGGGTCAAGTTGGGTTGGGAAAAATCCAAACACATTAGGAGATGGGAAAGGTAGTATCCATGGGAAATGGGAAAAAATAATTATAGGGGAATGGGGATGGGGAATTAATATCCACTCCATTAACCCCCATTGCCATCCCTAATTAGCATTTTTTAAAAATGCTTGCTTAATTTTTGTATTAAGTTTTCATGTCCATGAAAATCTGTTTGCTTTTGATTATGTATTGATTCTGAAATCTTTTCTTCAATTGAAAAGTTTTTTTTTTAATTTTTTGATTTTTGATGTGATTTGCTTGAGTTTTTACTCCATTTCAGTGTTTGTTGGTAATGGTTAGGAGCTTAATTTCATTTGTACTCATATTTATTCTTCAATCAGAGTCCGGAAAGCTCATTACATGGGGTTCAACAGATGATCTAGGTCAAAGCTATGTTACATCCGGAAAGCATGGGGTAAACCAGAACTACATTTTACTTGAAAATGATTTTGAGTTCTTTTTTGATTTCTTCCTTAATTTTATTGTCTTTCCCTTGTGTTTGTTAAGGAAACGCCAGAGCCTTTTCCTCTACCGTCAGAAGCTAAAATAATAAAAGCTGCAGCTGGTTGGGCACATTGTGTTGCAGTTACAGGTACTTCTGATTTCCATTCTTTAATAGGTGAAAGAAACTGAACATTTTTCGCCTTTGGTTGCTAGTAAAATGGAGGGAAAGAATAAAGTCACAAATTGTAAAAACTCGCAGGTACAATGTTTTAAGTTCTCTTTTTCTTCCTTTTCTCCCTACAACCAAATGGAGCGCTATGTTAGTTAAAAGACAGAGATCAAATTAGTCGAAGTCCCATTGAATTTGTTTCACCAAGGTTTTAAAAAGGGGACTGGTGAGCGAATCGGAAAATGCATCGGGTGGACGGATCACCAGTTCAACTGTCGGGTTGAACCGTGATATCATAAATATATAATAAATAAATTAAAAATATAATTAAATAAAAAATAAATATTAAATATACATTATACTATATATTTTTATAAACAAATTTAGGAGTTACATATATTTATACATTTTTTTTATTGATGCTATTTGTAAAAATGTTAATTATGAGAGAAAATGATTGAAATAAATAAATAAATTATATCTACTAATTTATTTACAAGGAGTATTGTTGGCTTTAGTGGGAACTTAACAAGAGTCTCATACTTGAAGTGTTGAGTTCAAGCCTTGTGCACTACAATTTTCAAATCTTAACCTCATATGTTAAGTCCGGCTGGTTTTCTCAAATCGGCACCGGTTTACTGGTTCAACTGCCGGTTTTTCCGGTTAAAGAAAAAAAGACCAGTTTTTTGAGCTTGAATGGGTTCAAGGGTCTAACTGGACTGGAACTTAGACCGGTTGACGGTTCAACCAGTCAAACCAGCCAGTCCGGTTTTCAAAAGTGTGTTTCACATAGAGCTACTGTGGTTTTTTATTATTGGGCCATTTTTTTATAAATAGTTTTCCTGGTAAATCACTCTTCCTTGAGTCATGGAGTAAGCAATGTTTGATTCTCAATACAGAAAATGGAGAAGTGTACACATGGGGTTGGAAAGAGTGTGTTCCCTCTGGGAAAGTATTTGGAGATTCATCTACAGCTGTAATCCAAGAGAAGGATGCTTTTGAAAGACACAGTTCATTTTTGGCAGATGAAGGTAATTTGGTTTAGCCTTGTTATCAGAATGATTCACAAAAAATTGCTTTCCAATTGGTGAATAACGTTAAAGGTTAATTCTGTAACAGTGAGTCCTCGCCCTCAGGGATCAAGATCTTCTGGTGGAACAGTGTCCAGTGTAGATGGTAGAGGAGGTGGGGAGGAAGGTACAAAGCGTAGACGAATATCATCATCTAAGCAAGCTGCAGAAAGCACACCATCTGGTGATGAAACTCTCTCAGCATTGCCATGTCTTGTGACATTGAACCCGGGAGTAAGAATTGCTACTGTTGCAGCTGGTGGGCGCCATACATTAGCATTGTCAGGTATTCACTATATCCTTGATTAACTGCTTTCCTTATGCCACATCTTTGATGTGTAGTTCGCTCTTCATTGTAATACATAGGTTCTAGGTAGCATGCTGTTTGCAACTATGGAAGCATATTATGTGAAGCAAGACACTTGATATATCCTATTATGTGAAGAAAGACACTTGATATATCCTATTTTCCCGAAGTTTCAGATATAGGACAGGTGTGGGGTTGGGGTTATGGAGGCGAGGGGCAGCTAGGTTTGGGGTCCCGGATACGGATGGTGTCCTCTCCGCATCCTGTTCCTTGCATTGATTCCTCTTCTTTTGGGAAAGATAGATCTGCGGCCCTTTCACGAGGAAGCTTGAGCTTAGAGGGACAAGCTTTTAGAGTTCCAGGAAGCTATGTCAGGGAAATTGCCTGTGGAGGGAGACACAGTGCAGTAATCACTGGTAATCACTTCGTGACTTGGTTGATAACTAGTCAAGTACAGCATAGTATTTAGGAAAATATTACTTGTTTTCAATCTTATGTTTACCTCACTTTTTAATGTGACTTTTTTTGCAATTACAGATGCTGGAGCACTACTTACTTTTGGATGGGGACTCTATGGACAGGTGAGTTTTTCTGGATCATGAAATCTCTTGTTGCATGCTTTGTGTGATTTATTTTTCTCATTCTTTTTTTGCTTTGTATCTGAATTGTTAAATTAATAATTTAGGAATATGTTACCACTTCTTTGTAAATGCACTATTCTAGTGTGAATTGGGAATAGTGTCATGTGATTTTGGAGTACATTATAAACAAGTGGAGTGGGAATAATATTTTTCCTAATTTTAGCATGTGTGGCCCCTAAGAAGCATGGGCTTGCCAACACGGTAATTTTCAAAAAATGTAGGACACAGACACGTGGGGAACGCATGCAAAATTTATAATTTTATATATTTATTATATGAATATTTAAGAAAATAATTTTTAGAGTTAAAAAGAGGAGAATAAGTATAAATTTACTTTTTTTTTTGTTTTTATTATTATTATTGGATTTCAAGTTATTTTATTCAAACTTGTGGTGTGATTCATGTGTGAAGTATTGGGAAGTGTCAAACAAGTGTCGTGTTGACACGTTATCTTTTTAGAAGTGTTAATGCTTCTTAGGCCTCATTTGGCAATAGGCCGGTTTAGCCAAAAAGTCAAAAAGTTACTAAAAAAGTCAAAAAGCCAACAACTCATACCAAAATGTCAAAGATTCTCTATTTTCTCTACTAGTTTTTTTTAGCTCATATTTTGGCCAAATAGCCAAAAAGTTACTAAATTAGCCTGTTCCCAAATAAGGCCTTAGTGTGATCCCAATTCTGTGTCTCTGCATGCTACCTAGTTTAACTTATCTGGTTTACCTACATTTGGAGCTTTGACAGTGAATCTGAGTATCAAATAGTAGTTAGGGGGTATTCGGTGGGGCTTTTTTGAGCCAACTTATGGTTTCTGGCTTTTAAAAAGTTATTTTGGACTGTTTGGTTAAACTTATTTCAAACAGCTTCTGATTCAAAAAAGCTGATTTTGAGAAGCTGCTCACCCCTTGCTTCTAATTATCAGCTTCTGCTGTGGACATGTTAATTCACGGTTATACTCTTAAATTTTTTTATTTTTATTTTTTTAAAAATAGAAAAGGACCCAAATGGACTATGGAATATTATTATTATTTTTTATGAGAAATGTAGACAAATAGTGAATAATAAAAAATAAAAGTTAATTGAAAAAGCTATGAAGGTGAAGTACAGAGGAATAGATTGCAGGTGACAGAGTTGCAGTAATGCAACTGAGCAGGTGTGCATCGATGAGCTTCCATTGCAGGTATTCAGGATTATCTTTCTGTGAACCAGAAGGATCTGTAATGCTCAATTGTGGACATGATATAGTTCCATCAACAAATCCAAGAAGATTAGTAGCAATGAGTATATTCTGGACTTGATTTTTCCAGATCAGAAAGTTTGATGCATCAAGCTTGATAGTGATGAATGAAGAAAAGTTTGAAATCAGTAATGATAGATTTGGAGGAAGTGAGGTTGAAGCCATGAGAGAAGATAACGAAGGAGGAGAAGGAGTCATGGATCAACTCGTAAGAGAGAGAAGCTCTGATACCATATAGAAATTCAGCAACTTCTTCTTTATTATCCAAAAATACAATCTCACATCTAATGATTTACAAAGTCAGTATTTATAAACCGGTATGTAAGTCCTAGTTTGTTACAATTGAGTGATGATATAGTTACAATTATATGGTGTGGAAGTAACTTTGAGAAGCTTCTTTACTGGTGGAATAATGTAATTAGTTAGAAGCGGTTGTGCTTTCGGCGGCAGTGTAACAGACATATAACAGAATCGGTTGCGATGTCGGTAGAAGTGGGCGCTCAGTAACCGCTTTCTGTAGCTCTTTCTGTTCTTCAATAGTTCCCGGCAAGCTGATGGGGCATTCAAGAACCATGAGCTTGGACTTGAGATATTGAAACCGAGATCTGTTGAGAGTTTAGTAAGCAGTCGACAAGTTGATCTATAGTTGGAATGTATTGCAACTGAAATTGCTTAGCCAAAACCTTGTCACGGACAAAATGACAATCGATTTCGATATGCTTGGAGCGTGAGTGGAAGACGGGATTGGAGGCTAGAGCTATGGCAGATAGGTTATCGCACCAAAGTATGGGTGTAGTAGGAGAAGAAACACCCATTTCAGTGAGTAGCATGGAAATCCAAGTTACTTCAGCAGCGGTATTAGCTAAAGCTCGATATTCGGCTTCAGTGGAAGAACGAGACACCGTGGCTTGCTTTTTGGCAGACCAAGAGACCAAATTGGACCCCAATCTGATAACGAAGTTGATTTTCTGTCAAGAACATCTCCTGCCCAATTGGAATCGGAATACCCATGCACATCAAAAGTACTGGAGGAAAAAGACAAGCCATGAGTGATGGTGCCTTGAACAAATCTGAGAATTCTTTTCACAGCAGCAAAATGTCCAATGGTAGGGGCATGCATATGTTGACAAGCCTGGTTAACAGAGAGAGACAGATCTGGTCGGGTAATGGTGAGATATTGTAAGGCACCAACAATACTCCGATAAAGAGCTGGATCAGAAAATGGTAAAGCAGCATTTGGAGGAACACTAGGCTTGACGGAGATGGGTGAAGGACAAGGTTTACAAGAAGACAAGCCAGCTTTAAGAAGAATATCTTTGGCATATTTAGACTGAGATAAAAAATATCCAGAACTGGTAGGCCGGACTGAAATACCCAGAAAATAAGCAATGTCACCCAATTCCTTCATGGAGAACACACGGTGCATCTTTGTAATGAGAGATTGAATGTGAGAAGCACTATCACCAGTGATCAAGATGTCATCGACATAAACCAACAGATAAGTGACTGAAGTGGATGTCTTTTGAATGAATAAAGAAGAATCACTCTTGCTATTAGTGAAGCCTTGAGTCAACAAGTATTGAGAAAAGGTGGAATACCAAGCGCGTGGTGCCTGTTTCAACCCATATAATGCTTTGTGAAGTTTACATACTTGATTAGGTGAGGAAGAATCGGCAAAACCTGGAGGTTGAAGCATGAATACTTCTTCTTCAAGACGGCCATGAAGGAATGCATTTGAAATGTCTAACTGTTTAAGTGGCCAATGATGGTGAAGAGCAAGACAAAGTAAGATGCGTATAGTAGGTTGCTTAGCCACCGAATCGAATGAATCATGAAAATCGATACCTTCTTCTGCTGAGATACCCTTTAGCAACCAATCGTGCTTTATCTTAGGGCAATAGTACCATCGAATTGCGTTTAATCTTGAAAATCCATTTGCGACCGATGGCAAGTTTGTTAGATGGAAGAGACACCAAAGACCATGTATGTTGTTCTTTGAAGAGCAGTTAATTCATCAAGCATAGCCTGATGCCAAACTGGAGATAGCAAAGCTTCTTTGTAAGAAGGAGGTTCAGTAGTAATGTAGGAATCTGTGGCTATGATAGGGGAAGCAAGCATACAGTGAGGAGTAAAGCAAATGATTTGGAGCGGGTAATCATGGGATGGTGATTAGATTGAGAAGGTGGGAGAGGTGGTAACTCAATAGAAATAGACTGAATAGGAACGACAGCTGAGGGTAAAGAAGAAGAAGGAAATGCAGAATCGGGGACTGTAGAATCTGGGACAGCAGGAGTGGCAAAATTGGGAACTGCAGAATTTGGGACTGAAGTAGAGAGAATCGGAGAACCAGTAGAAGAAGAGGAAGCAGGCCAGAAAAAAGATTGAATATCATGTAATGTGATTGGTAATGATGTTGAAGAGGATTTAGGAATTGTAGAAGAAGCCATATGAGCAAAAGGAAATATGTGCTCATTAAAAACCACATGTCTAGATAGATAAACTCTACCAGTGAGTGGGTCAAGACATCGATATCCTTTAGCAAAAGGATGATAGCCCAGAAAAACACAGGGCACCGATTTAGGTTTAGGATGGAGCTTGAGAGGTTGATAAGGCTTAAGCCAAGGGAAGCATTGACAACCAAATATGCGAAAATAAGAGTAATCGGGAGTGTATTGAAAAAGCTTTTCAAATGGAGATTTATGGCCAAGCTTAGAAGAGGGAAGTCTATTAATAAGAAAAGTGGAAATAGCAACAGCATCAAACCAGTATTGGAGAGGCACAGATGAGTGATGAAGAAGTGCAGTAGCCATTTCAGTGATATGCCGATGTTTTCTCTCAGCAGTACCATTCTGAGAAGGAGTGTGTGGACAAGAGTGTTGGTGAATAACACCTTGAGTACTCAAGAAGGACTTCATTTTATTAGTAAAATATTCAGATCCACCATCAGTTCGCAAAATTTTTAATGAAGTATGAAATTGATTTTCAATATAAGACTTGAATTCGATGAACTTGTCACATACTTCACTTTTATAAGATAATGGAAAAAGCCAGGTGAAGCGACTAAAATCATCCACAAAAAGTAAGTAGTATTTATAACCAGAAGTAGAAGAATATGGCCCCCATACATCACTATGAATAAGAGAAAAAGGAGCATCTACAGTAGTATTAGACAATTGAAAAGGAAGTCCATGACTTTTAGCTATGCAACAATCAGTACAAGCAGAATCCATTTTATTCGATGAAACTTTCAACAATGGTTTCAAATGATTAAACTTCACTACGGAAGGATGGCCTAATCTATTATGCCAAATAGAGGAAAAGCAGATGGGCTGTGATGTAGTAAAGTAAGAATGATGAACAGATGAAGCAGCAGGCATCATGGATGAAGAAGGGGAGTAAAAATGGTAAAGACCATTAGTACTAGAACCTTGATGAAGAATTCTCCTCGAATCCTTGTCCTGAATCACAAATTTAGAATCATCAAAGGTAATGAGACAATTATTGTCCTTTGTAAATTTGTGGACTGACAGAAGGTTAGAAGAAATGGACGGTGTATGTAAAACATGATTCAAACGAAAAGAACAATGAGGTGTAGGAAGCAATCCCTTACCAGTGTTGTGAATGGGAATTGTAGTTCCATTACCTACTGTGATCTAATCGGAACCTTGATAAGGCTGTGTGTGACTGAGATGGTGAAGATCATGTGTGATATGATCTGTAGCTCCAGAGTCCAAGTACCAAGGCGTAGAAGGAGTAGAATCAGTTGCTGATTGAGTTGCAGCAACAAAGGCTCGGGAGTTGGACTCAGAAGGATGCTGAGAACTAGAGGAAGACTGATACTGTGAATCCATCCGGTACCAGCAGTCTAATGCAGAATGACCAGTACCGCCACAAATCTGACAAATGATAGATCGACCTCTGCTGCGAGAAAAACCTCCGTGATCAGAAATGTTTCGTGAATTGGTGAAATTAGGGCCAGATCTACCACCACCGCGAGGATTGCCTCTAGAATAGTAACCACCTCTATTGCCTCTGTAAGATTGACCTCTGGAACCAGAAAAACGACCTTTGAGATTAGAATTGAAAGAACCTCGAACTGAAGAACAGGCCATAGTAGGTTCAGAAGACAGTTTCTGAAGTTTGGAGTCCATATGAATAGCTTCAGAAAGAAGAAGAGCAGTCAATTCTTCCATGCGAATTGACTCCGATCTGGCTCGAATGGTAGTCTTGAAGGCATCATACTCATCAGGAAGTCCATTCAAGGTGAGTAACACAAGATCTTCATCATCTATAAATGAAGAAACAAGAGCCAATTGATTAACCAAGTCTTTGATCTTGGAAAGATAAGTCTCCATCGAATCTGTTTTCTTCGAAATACTGTTTAATTTGTTCTTCAACTGATGAACATGAGATCGAGAAAGTGAAGTGAATTGCTTATGTAACACAGTCCAGATCTCAGCACAGCTATGAAGGTGAAGTACAGAGGAATAGATTGCAGGTGACAGAGTTGCAGTAATGCAACTGAGCAGGTGTGCATCGATGACAAACACTACTCAGCAACTTAAATCTATAATCCAACAGCTATACCAAACAGATTAACAGCTTCTGATTAAAGTCATAATCTATAATCCGTTAAGCTATAATCTATAATCTGTTTTAACAGCTACACCAAACAGGACCTAACTCATCTGGTTTACCTGCCTTCGGAGATTTGACTGTGAATCTGAGTAGTTGTCAAATAGGTTGACTCAGGGAACAGCATAGCTTTGCTTACAGAAGTATTTTAACGTTTTAGTAAGGCCTGATGGTTGTATGGAGGCATCAAGATTTCTTTAAAATTTTAACCCATTAGGTCTGGGCTTTAAGCAGCTAACTCAACATGAGGATGTTTTGTTTTTCTTCCCAACTGCTGAAGTTGCAGCAAATTTTTCATAATATATAATTTGGTTGCTCAATATAGAAACCAGCTTTAGATCAAGTTCCCAGTTGCTGACAGAGTCTTGACTTTGTTTAATCATTTTTTTGGCAGTTTGCATTCCTTACCATGGTTTCTTTATTATGCCTTCATTTATCTGATGGTCAAATATGTCATTCTCTTTCAATTTAATGAGCTAGTAGTCTATCTGTTAAGACAAGGACTAGCATACATTTTGATGCCTAGCCATCTGGTCAAATATGCCATCTCCTTTTTCTTCAAAGTATGCTCCAGAAAAATCATATGTGCGTCTATCCTTCCTTTCCTCGCTGAAACTCTAGAGATTCAGTCTGGGTGCGGCATTGCTGTCTCCTGAATAAAAAATGTCCATTGCTTGTCAGTTGTCGAAATTCAGTCACTGTGCCTGTTAACTATAGTTCTGTGAAGGCTTGCTGTTGGATTTCATGACATCACCGATTTGCATGAATTTTGGGCCCACCTATCATTTTATTACTTTTGTATGTCTGCATCTTTTGTAGTAAAGCATTATTATTTGTTGTCTAATGAAAGTACCAAAGGAAAATTTGGTATTGCGGTCTTATTTTGTTGCTCCACTTAGCATGTTAAAAATTTATTTTTCCTACATACATTGCTGATGCTCAAGAAGTTTTCAAAGCTGGTGTCTTGTTTTGTTGTTCCGCTTAGTATGTTGAACATTTTATTTTTCTTACATACATTGTTGATGCTCAAGAAGTTTTCTAAGCATTAACTGCTTTCTGAGTCAACATCTATGTAAGGTAGAAAATGGTGGAGGAAAAAAAAAAAAAGCACAGTAGATGTTTAAGATGAGCTCCATATCCACTCTAGAAAGGGATAATCTGATCAATATCCTTGTGTTGTTTTTGCTAAGTTTTTGAATTGTACTCAATCTAATTGTTTGATGTTTCGCGAATTGTCATATTAATATGTTGATTTATGTTTGCTGAGATGTCCTGGTGCAGTGCGGGCAAGGAAGCACAGATGATGAGCTCAGCCCTATATGTGTATCTAGCTTACTGGGTATCCAGATAGAGGGCGTGGCTGCAGGACTCTGGCACACCGTCTGCATTTCTGCTGATGGTGATGTTTATTCATTTGGTGGGAATCAATTTGGGCAGTTGGGAACTGGCACTGATCAGGCAGAGGTATATATTTTGAATTCATTCTATTTATGAAATGCCATGATTTGCTGGTTAAGATTCTACTCTTGCACTAAAAATCTACTAGTTCAAAAATAGAGTCAATTGGAAGTAGTTCTTAGTTTTGCAATATATTCTCCTTCAAAACTGGAACGGCTTGTAATGCAAACTTCAAAAATGTTTCCTTATTTCTGGTCTTGCTTTATTTCAGACATGTCCTTCACCCCGATTTTTTGCCCTATCACTAGTGGTTAATCATTTTAGAATATCAGAGACTTGTAAACATCCTCAAAGCTGAAAGGCAAGTTTGCTTAACTAACTCTGTTTTTTCTGTATTTCCTGCATCAGACACTTCCCAGGCTTCTTGATGCTCCAAGTTTGGAAAACAATCATGCAAAAATAGTATCTTGCGGTGCTCGTCACAGTGCTGTAGTCACAGGTACATCATTCATGCTCTTTTATTGCCATCTGGATTTCCATTTTTGGTGAAAAGAGTGTGGACTGTGGAGTAGGTAGTTTTCCATGACGCCAAGCGTATAAATGCATAGACAAACTGGCTTGGCCTGTCTTTTGCACTGGATTTGAATTCTGAAATGAACAAAAACAGAGGTTCTGGTGATCAATGAGAGCCAAGAGGCCTTACTTATACCTTCAAGATATGAATATATGTTCTAGAAATGTTATGCAGTTAGTGGATAGGTGTCTGACCAGCATTCTACGAGAATGTGGTGAAACACAAAAGGTTGATGTGAAAAGAAGCTAGTTTTGAACTCTATTTAATTCAACAAAAGGGGTAGGAACAAAATAGAAAATCAGGGTTTTGGACAACCATTCCTACGTCAAATAAGCATAAAATTCCAAGTTTTACTTTTTATTTTATTTTATTTTTTTATTGTTTTATTTTTTATACTCAAAAGTGCATTCATGCACTTAAAACTTCTCAAAAAGGTGGATTAGTTATCATAGAGAAAATTTAAGCCAACAGAACTATATGCTATCATAATTTTACAAGTAGAAGATGGAAAAAGATTATCATTAGATAACTGTGCGGATTGGTTTCCGCAATAGAGTAAGATGAAACTTCGTAGACGAATCCTGATGCACCGATGGGTGAAGGCTTGCACAACGAGCAAATCGTTAGGCTGCCTGACCGGGGGTTGGTCAGAAACCCCTCCGACGGTCGAGTTGGTACCAGAGTTTGGTGGAGAGAAGGTAGAGAAGACGAGTGTGTAGAGTGTAAAGAGATTGATCCTTTGTAAAGGGAGGTAAGGTTAGGCTTAACTTGATCATTAAGTTTGTCTTTCTGCCACCTGGCACTTATTTGTTATGTTAGGTCGCTCCTTATTGGAGGAGAGCAAAGGCTCTGTTGGGCGGTTCCATCGTTCGTGGGCACCACGCGTCCTTTACTCACGTGGTGTTGGTTGATCTGTTAGAGCTCAAGTGTCTTGGAGTAATAGTCTTGGAGCCTAAGTTATGGACTAAACCACTTCGGAGTGGCGAAAGGGCCAAGGCCGAACCCTTAACCCGGCCCACATCATAGTAAGGAAAGGAGCTTGGGCTAAGCCCATGGCCTTCCCCACTTCGGAGTGGGGAATGGGCCAAGACTGAACCCTTAGCTTAGCCCACCTTAGAATGGGGGTGGGGAGGACCACTTTGGAGTGGGACCTTCGTCTGGCCTAGCTTGGTTCCATACAAATAGGCTTGAATAATTGTGCCTCCTTCAATAACCAAAGTGGGATCTTAGTGTAGCGCCTCATTAGGCAATAAAGATGAGAGCTAACTGATATTTTATGGTTGTCGCAAAGAAGGAAATGGACCAATTTCAAGCTCTTTAATATGGAATAAAATAATGGATGAGATTAGTTAGTAATGTTATTTATAGATTGTTCTATTGTTGGATGAGATAACTCGTAAGAGTTTGTAAAAACAGTTTAGCATTTTGCTTTATGTGTTCATGTTTAGATGAGATTAATTGGTAATGATATTTATAGATTGTTGTATGGATGAGATAACTCCTAAGAGTTTGTAAAATCAGTTTAGCATTTTGCTTTGTGTGTTCATGTTTGGATGTGTCATTGATTGTGTCTTCTCTGACTTCTTGTTTTGTTGCTTGAAGATGACGGTAAGGTGTTCTGCTGGGGATGGAACAAGTATGGCCAGGTACTGCACTAAAACTTCTCGATTAAGTTGCATATGTGGCATGGCGTGCACTCAAATAGCTCAATCAAGCTAAACATTTACACATAACACAACATTGACCGAAATAATTCCTTTTATTTTTCACCTGCACTAATATTTTTGCGTTGTTTAATTGATCAACTTGTTTTCTCAACACCCTGAAAATCCACTAATCTACCTTTCGTGCACATCGTGTGTTGTCTACAAAGATTTAATCCATATACTAATTCTTCTACCAATGCAGCTTGGCTTGGGCGATGTAATCGACCGCAACATTCCTTCTCAAGTTCCCATTGATGGTTGTGTCTCTAAAAATATCGCATGTGGCTGGTGGCACACTCTTATGCTTGCTGAATCGCCTACTTAAGGTGCGTTAACTCAAAAGGGCTCGAACACAGTTTTGTTAGGTTAGTAGTTTCCTCCATTGATATATAAACATTTGAATTTTATGTGTATGTACATACATCAGTAGTTTGTATACATATGCATATATATATGTATGCAAGTAATCATTCTTTCATGGTCAAGGTTCACCATGATTGGTGTCGTATTTTCAGCAGCAGGCAGCACCGCTGCTACAGGGGAATGTGCTTTCTGAGATGTATAACAAAAACAAAGTTTTAGTTCATTGTGGATATGCATAATGCATTCTGAACTATCTGATGTAAACTAAGCCTTCAAACGCTGACTTATGTATGGGGTTGTTTCTGGATTCTTTTCAACTCTCTAGTTGCTCTTTTGTTCTTTATATATATATATATATTTAAAAAAGGTCGTGCAAGATACAGGTTATTATTACATTATATTTAAGCTTTTTATTTTGATAATTTTTTTAAAATTAAAATATTGTTCTATAAAATTGAATAGAATAAATCATTAGATATATGATAGAATTATGTGGTATGATATGTATCATTTTTTGATTTGTTACACACCTATTGATGCAGACTCAAATTCTATTACCATATCATTTTTGGTGAATTTAGAAGTCTTTAATATTTTTTCCGAATTTATATAAAAAAAATTATGGTATGTAACTTTTCTCAACACATAAATATAAAATAAATACTAGGATAATTTTTTCATCTAAAAAAATTGTTATGATAATTTACTGAATTACTAAAGAAGTAGAAGAAAGTACATATATATATACACAAATGATTAATTTTATTTTTGAATTAATGACTAGTTTTATTAATATATAAATCATACTTGCATAACAAATGATTAATTTTATTAATAATAAATCATTAAGTAAATTAATAATTTTTAATGATATGAAAAATATTTTTTAATTAACCATTTTGTTAATAAATAAATCATTAAGTCAATTAATAGTTTTCAATAAATAATTTTAATAATTTATTATTGTGTGGGAGAATAGTTTTTTTTTTTTTTTTGTTTCCCCCGAGTATTACGTCAAATTAAGGGGTTATTTGGGGTATCTTAAATAAGTGTACTTTTTATCTTTTTAGACTAAAAAGTTGAGGAAAAAAAAATGATTGTTTGAATTAATTTTTTGACTTTTTATGAAAAAACGTGGATTAAAAAATTGTATAAATTAATATGTAGGAGAAGGTAGGGAGAGTAGCAGTACGGCCAACTGTCTTAGGCAGAGGCATTTGACATAAGAAATAGTTGCCTCATTTGCGGGCATTGCATTGGACTGTGATGTTCAGCTTGTGGGGCCCACCACAGGTCTCTTTTTGCTAATCGAAACTGTTCAATGTATAGAAATCGTCGAGTATTATATACTTATAAAAAATCACATTGATTGGATATCGATAGCTATTTGATCGGATTAGTTTTTTTTCAACTATCAACTATAACACCATCCTTTTATTTATACAAAACTGATTTGATCATATAGTTAGCGATATCCGATCAAAGTGGTTTTTTGTAGGCATATAATACTCGACGAGTTCTACACATTCGACGGTTCATATTATCAAAACGAGACCCGTGATGGCCCCTCACGGGCCGAACATCAGCGTGCTTTTTGTGCAATATGGCTGTACAATTTTTTCTAAAAAATTAGCTTCACTTGTGGGACGTCAGACGAGTTTTATTATTTTTTATGTAAAATTAATTTTTTAATTATTTTTTTGGTGAATAGTGATAATTTTTTAACTTTTTTTTGTAACTTTTTAACTTTTTAGATTATTTTGAAGATGCCAAACCAGGCCTAAATTTAGGATAAATTACAACTACACTCTCTAAGCTTTGCTTAAAGTACATATTGTCTCTTGTGGTTTGAAAAATTACTAGGGGTGTACACGGTTCGGATTGGTTCGGTTATGAGAAAATCCAAGAACTGAACCGATCCTAACGGTTCTGTGATTTTGATAACCAGACCAGACCGTTATATTTGTAAAATCGGACCAGAACCAAACCGAAAAAACGGTTCGGTTTCGGTTTGGTTTACAGTTCCAAAAATTTATATTTACAAGAATAAATTGTTAATATTAGCAAAATAATTACTCAAACTAATTATATTTAACTCATGATAAAAACTAATAATATTAAGGCATTACTTAATATTACATATCTATACCATCCTAATATCATTAAAATTATAAAAAATCAATTAATAAAAATAAAATTTGATATTATATATATATATATATCTTTTAAAATTCGGTTCGGTTCGGTTCGGTTCGAACCGCGATTTTTTCATAAAATCCATTAACTGAATTGTTTTTACGGTTATCATATTTCTTAATCCAAAATCGAACCAATTCTTAATAAAACTGAACCAAACCGTACAATTCGGTCTGGTTCGGTCCAGATTACCGGTTTGAACGGATTTTTGAACAGCCCTAAAAATTACAAATACCTTTGTTAATATTTTTTTATTTAACAGAATTAATTAAAAAAATTAAATTCATAATTGCTCTATTATAGAATAATAAAATTACTTAAATTATTAATTGAAACATATTTCTAAAATCATTAAAAATTGTTAATTGACTTGATGATTTATTAATAAAATGAGTAATTTGTTATGAAATTAAAAATCTCAGAGGTGGAATGTAATTTTCAAAATTACAACGAGTGATTCGTATTTTAATCAAATCTCAATGGATGTAGTTGTAATTTATCCTAAAATTTATAACAAATGATAGTTGTAATTTCTAATATTATAGGATCGATTCATATTTTAAACAAATTTTTTTAGTGTATTTGTAATTTATTAAAAATAAAAGATTTATATTTCATAATTGGCCAAGAATGTTTATGTAATTACGAAAAAATCTATTTTCAAGAATGTTTGCGTAATTGCGAAAAAACCTGTTTCATAATTGACTAAGAATGTTTGCATAATTACAAAAAATCTGTTGAATAATTGACCAAGAATATTTGCGTAATTACGAAAAAAACTCACTCAATATATAGGCCATCATTGGTAAATTATTCAAAATGAAAGGACAAAATTAGAAAAAAAAGACGAACCTCAAGCAACGAAGCAGTTCTTATATATATACTAGTTTAAGAAAGCCCGTGCAAGGCCTGGACTATTATTACAATAGATTTAAGTTTTGTATTTTGATAATTTTTTTAAAATTAAAATATTTTTCTCTGAAATTGAATAAAATAAATCATTACATATATAATAGAATTATATGGTATGGTATGTATTATTTTTTAATTTATTATACAACTAATGATGTAAACTCCAATTTTATTACCATATTATTTTGGATGAATTTATGAGTTTTTAACATTTTTTCCGAATTTATTTATAAAAAAAAAATTATGGTGTGTAGCTAAAACAAATACTAAAATAATTTTCTCATCTAAAAAAAACTATTAAGATAGTTTACTGAACTAATAAAAAAAAATACATACATATATATATATATATATAAATAACTAAATGCATAAATTATATTCGCAAAACGAATGACCAATTTTATTAATAAGTAAATCATTAAGTAATTAAAAATTTGTAATGATATGAAAAATATTTTTCAGTTAACCATTTTGTTAATAAATAAATCATTAAGTCAATTAATAGTTTTTAATGATAAGAAATAATTTCGATAATTTATTATTGCATAGGAGAATTAGTTTTTTTTTGCCCTGAATATTGTGTTCAATGAAAATTTATATAACAAATGGTAGTTGTAATTTATGATATTATAGGACCAATTCTTATTTTAAACAAACTTTATGAGTGTATTTATAATTTGTTAAAAAATAAAAGATTTATGTTTCATAGTTGACTAAGAATATTTGCGTAATTACGAAAAAACTTGTTGCATGATTGACCAAGAATGTTGACATAATTACGAAAAATCTATTTTACATAATTGATTAAGAATGTTTGGATAATTATAAAAAAACTTTCACTCAATATATAAGCCACCATTCATAAATTATTCAAACTAAAAAGACAAAACTAAAAAAAAAAAAAAAAAAGACGAACCTCAAGCAAATTCTTATATATATATATATATTTCGTTTGGAAAGTAAGATTTGGGCTAAAATAGTCATATAAGACAAAATAAGTTATTTTAGTTTAATAAGACAAAACATCACATCCAACTCATAATCATTATATTCTTTCTCTCATAAAAAAAATCAAAAAAACCAAAAACCCTTCTCAAATTAGACTTTTTAACCCTATGATAAAATAGTCAAAAAAAAAAGTCAAAAAGTTAAAAAACACACCCACTTTCCAAACGGAGGCTATTTCACCCTTCTCCTTCATGATTTTTTTTGGGTCTGTGCTCCATAATTACAGTGATCAGGTTCTTTATGCCATCCATCCCCTACGCTAGATGCCTCTCTGATAAGAAAACGGGGGAGGGGATTTGCTTCTCCCATTATGTTTTCTCCGCGCCTGGTTCAATTATATTAACTAACTAATTTATATATAATTTAATTAGGGGAAAAATTTGGCAAAGAGTGCCTTTAATAGCCTTGATTTCCTTGGAAAACACAAACACAAAAATGAAGAACACAGACGTAGACATAGAAGCACGTAGATGGCTATATGTTCCTGGAAATTTCTTAGGATAAATTATTCAGTGCACTTGAAGTATTGTTTTATTCCATTTATTGATTGATATTTAGCACATTCTCTCTTAAAACTCTTACCACAAAAAGTGTATGGATGTGATTTAGACGAATAACTATTATTTTGGAGCATTACTTGAATTTACTCTAAGAGTATTGAATAATTTCTCAATTAGTGGATATTTTTAAAATTTTATGTGACGTTGTCTACGTAGTATTTTCGATAAATGAGGAACTACAAAAACATATTATATTAGGTATCATTGTCTTATTCGTTAAAAAAAAAATTCTATGTCATTGGTTGGATTGAATCGTATACACAATATAACATGATATTCTAGGTACTGATTCATTCTTGTTTAAGGCATTGATGCTGCCATATTGCCAATATGAACCCATTTTCAAAGCAGGGCATTCTTCTACTTATTCTTCTCCTTTTTCTTCTTCTTTATTTATTTATTTGGCTAAATTGTGAAAGGGTCAAGTGTTGTCCTTGCACTTTCTTCCATGGGGAGGATGATGGAGACCCTCAAAGTCAGTTGCCCTTTACAAAACTATTTCAAGTCTTTTAACTAGTCTATTAAAGGAATTTTTAAAAAAAATGATTTAAGTTAATTAAAAGTTTAGTTAGCCTTCTTGTGAATGCTCTTTAGATAGTCAAAAGTCTCTACTCAAAGAAAAAAAATAAAATAAATCAATCATTACAAATATTCCAAGAGGCACCAAACTTGGTTTCATGACAAGTATAGTTTTGTCATTCAAAGGGTAGGGAATATATAAAATCAAATTTAGCTGCTATTCTAGAGACGACTTTTGAAGTCTTGCTAGATGAAACCCCCCACTACAAGCACATCATGCTCAGCTCTCATCTTCAAAAACAAAAACAAAGTTTTAGTTCATTGTGGATATGCATAATGCATTCTGAACTATCTGCTGTCAACTAAGCCTTCAAAGGCTGACTTATGTATGGGGTTGTTTCTGGATTCTTTTCAACTCTCTAGTTGCACTTTTGCTCTTTATATATATATATATTTAAAAAGGGTGGTGCAAGATGTAAGTTATTATTACAGTATATTTAAGTTTTTTATTTTGATAATTTTTTTAAAATTAAAATATTGTTCTGTAAAATTGAATAGAATAAATCATTAGATATATGATAGAATTATGTGGTATGATATGTGTCATTTTTTGATTTGTTATACATCCATTGATGTAGATTCAAATTCTATTGTCATATCATTTTAGGTGAATTTATGAGTCTTATATTTTTTCCGAATTTATATAAATAAAAAATTATAGTGCATAACTTTTCTCAACACATAAATATAAAATAAATACTAAGATAATTTTTTCATCTAAAAAAAATTACTAAGATAATTCATTGAATTACTAAAGAAGTAGAAGAAATACATATATATACACAAATGATTAATTTTATTTTTGAATCAATGACTAATTTTATTAATATATAAATCAAACTCACATAATAAATGATTAATTTTATCAATAATAAATCATTAAGCAAATTAATAATTTTTAATGATATGAAAAATATTTTTTAATTAACCATTTTGTTAATAAATAAATCATTAAGTCAATTAATAGTTTTTAATGATATGAGAAATAATTTTCAATAAATAATTTTAATAATTTATTATTGTTTAGGAGAATATTTTTTTTTTCCTAAGTATTATGTTAAATTAAAATTTAGGGTAAATTATAAATACACCCACTAAGGTTTGCTTAAAGTACATATTGTCTCTTATGATTTAAAAAATTACAAATACCTCCTTATTAATATTTTTTATTTAACAGAATTAACTAAAAAAATGAAATTCATAATTGCTCTATTATACAATAATAAAATTACCTAAATTATTAATTGAAACATATTTCTAACATTATTAAAAATTGTTAATTGACTTGATGATTTATTAATAAAATAGACAATTTGTTATGAAATTAGAAATATCAAGGAGTGAAATGCATTTTTCAAAACCACAAGGAATGATTCGTATTTTAATTAAAACCTCAAGGGGTGTAATTGTAATTTATCCTAAAATTTATAACAAACGATAGTTGTAATTTCTAATATTATAAGATCGATTCATATTTTAAACAAAATTTTTGAGTGTATTTGTAATTTATTAGAAAATAAAATATTTGTATTCATAATTGACTAAGAATTTTTGTGTAATTACAAAAAAAACATGTTGCATAATTGACCAAGAATGTTTGCGTAATTATGAAAAAAACTTTCACTCAATATATAGGCTATCATTGGTAAATTATTCAAAATGAAAGGACAAAATTAAAAAGAAAAGACGAACCTTAAGCAGCGAAGCGGTTCTTATATATATACTAGTTTAAGAAGGCCTGTGCAAGGCTCGGACTATTATTACAATAGATTTAAGTTTTGTATTTTGATAATTTTTTAAAAATTAAAATATTTTTCTATGAAATTGAATAAAATAAATCATTACATATATAATAAAATTATGTAGTATGATATGTATTTTTTTTAATTTGTTATAACACTAATGATGTAGACTCCAATTTTATTATCATATCATTTTGAATGAATTTATGAGTTTTTAACATTCTTTCCGAATTTATAAAAAAATAAAATTATGGTATGTGACTTTCCTCAACAGACAAATATAAAACTAATACTAAAATAATTCTCTCATCTAAAAAAAAACTACTAAGATAATTTATTGAACTAATAAAGAAGCAAAATATATATATATATATATAACTAAATACATAAATCATACTCGCATAACGAATGACCAATTTTATTAATAAGTAAATCATTAAGTAATTAAAAATTGGTAATAATATGAAAAATATTTTTCAGTTAATCATTTTTGAGAGGGTAATTTATATTTATAAATTGGGCCGAGCTAGGGTTATGAGCCGTTTTATGGACCGAAGTAAAGAGGCTTAGAAGCCGGGCCGCGGACAAATGGTAGACTGGTCCAGAGTAAGGTTTTGTCGCCGGATGAAGTAAGTTTGTTTAGTTCGGTCTCCGTCATAAGAGGTGTAGCTCGGTCGCGTTGTTCGGAGCCGAGGTGTGTATTCCATTCTAAGGCTTGATTGAAGGTTAGCTCGGCTTAGTTCTTCTATGGATAGCTCGGTCGTGCTTGTGAAGCCGAGGTAGAAGAAAGGAAAGGAAGATCGAGGTAACAGTTAGATCGGTCTAGATTTGTTAGTCTGGCAGGACAATGTTATTTCGGTCTTGAAGTAGTTCGGCCATAAGGAAAACCATCTCACTTGGTTTAAGCAATGAGGGAGGGTGTTGGAGGATAAGCCTTATCTTCCAGGAGTATGAATCCTGGGAGGACTCTACATGGAGGAGTAAGAGTCCTACTTGGATTGTGCCACGCGGAACCTATAAAAGCTCACCCAAATCACCTAAGGAGAGGTAATGCAACTTTTGCTCCCTGAATACATAGAGCTTTTGCCTTCTTGTCTTGCTTACTGACTTAGGCATCGGAGAGGTTTCCGGCACACACCCGCCGGCCAGCTCACGTTTGTGTTTTCAGGTTGTAGAACGACGACATACAGAAGAACGCAGACTTGATCAACAGGATTATATGAGAAGGCATATTTCTTTCCCATACAATTGGCGCCGTCTGTGGGAATTCAGACAAGAACAACCTCTTGATCAAGCTTTTTCTCTCAAACACCAATGGCGAACAATGAAGAGTTACCCCAGTCCGCCATTGACGGACAAACGCCAGATGGGGGTGCAAGGCGGGAAGACCTACCCTTGGTCGCTCCCATGGCAAACCTAGAGCCACAAAGACAGAATTCCAGAAGGGATGTGAGGGGACGAAGGCGGAATAACAGCCCTCACCCATCTCGTTCGCAAAGCCCAGAAAGACAAAGGCGTAGGATTGATCCACAAGCTTTAGAGGATCGCGTCAGACAACAAGACGAATTGATTCGTAAGATGGCGGCGGACATGGAGTCTCTAAAGCACCAGGTAAAAGGAAAAGAAGTGGCGACAGGAGAGGGGCGCAATAACAAGACGCCCCCTCGCCACTCAGAGGGTCGCAGTAGGAATTCTGCACCCTCTCAAGCAGAGAACAGAAGCCTCAGGATAGGCGATACGCAATCCCGATCTTCCAGGACTCGACACTCCAGGTCTGGAAGGACGAGGTCTGAGAGGTCGTACACTGAGGGAAGCACATATTGGCCCTCACATACACACCAGACAAGGTCTAGACAGACGGAGTTGCCCAGATCGTCCGACCTACGGTCTGTGCTAGAAGAGAAGGCACGATGGAAGGAGGACGCCAGGATGCGCGATCCACACAGGGTTTCTGCCTTACAGTGGTTGGCTCCTCGGACGCATAGAAGCGTCGAGGTTGGAATGCCAATACCGCGTCCGGCATACGAACCAACAGACAAGGCGTTGGCGAGGCTGCAGACCTCACCATTCGTCCCAGCAATAGAGAACGCGCCCCTTCCGTCAGGCTTCCTACAACCCAAATTCACAACGTATGAGGGGAAGACGACCCTACTCACACTGAGCCACTTTCGCGGAGTTATAGGCGTATCTGCGGAACGAGGCCTTGATGTGTATCCTATTCCCTTCAAGCCTTGGCGACCTAGGCTTGACTTGGTTTGAGAAGCTTCCAGAGGGCAGCATAGCCTCCTGGGCGCAATTGGCAGAGGCGTTTGTAACGCGGTTCAGAACAAACACAAAAACCCCGGTGGAGATCGACCAGTTACTCTCCATCGACATGGGCGACAAGGAGACCCTGAGGTCATACAACAGTCGCTACTGGGAGACATTCAACCAGATTGGGGACTGCCCAACTAACCTCGCCATTGCGCAATACAAAAGAGGCCTTCCAGTCGGGAACAGACTGAGGGACTCTATCACCATGACGCCACCCCTCACCATGGAGGCCCTGATGGAGAGAGTGCATCAGCACATCAGGGTGGAAGAGGATGACGCTCGTGCCAAAGCAAAAACTGGCGCGACCACAACACCAGAGAAGAAAACCTCAGCAAAGGTCAATGCGGTAGATTGCCAAAATCGAAACAGACGAGGCAGGCGAGACAATGGTGAGGACCAGGACAAGAGATGGTTAAGAGTCCGCACCGCCATAACCACGGTATTCAAGAAATCGATCTACCGTATACTTAGTAAGATTCGAGACGAGCCTTTCGTCAAGTGGCCAGCCAAGCTAGGCGAGGCCCAAAAGGACTATGATGACAGATCCAGATGCACCTTCCACAAAGAAAACGGGCACCGCACTGAGAATTGCACGCCGTTGAGGCAGCATCTGGAAGAATTGGTGGCAGCAGGCCACCTGGACAAATACATAGAGGGAGGGGCGCAGCCAGCCCTCCAGGACCACAACAACCCCAATGGGATGTCGATCGACGCCCCGCCCCAAGGCGTTATCAACGTAATACATGGAGTCTTTGAACCTGAGCGTGTATGCGAGCTCAGAGGTTCAATAAAAAAGGCTAAGCACTTAAGGGAGGTGCTAAGTGCCCAACCGGTTGTTAAGAAGGGGAAGACAGAGGCCACAAATATCATGTCTTTTTCGGATAAAGACTTGGCAAGGATTTATTGCCCTCACAACGATGCCCTGGTCGTCACTCTCCGAGTCAAGGATTTTGACGTCAAGCGGATTCTGATTGACCAAGGTAGTTCATGTGAAATCATGTACTATGAAACCTTCAAGCAACTGAAGCTTCAAGAAAAGGACTTAGCCCCTGCCATATCCCCTTTGATTGGATTCAATTCTATGCCGGAGTGGCCAGTCGGCAAAATCATCTTTCCAGTCAAGGCAGGAAGTGTGACAAAGCAAGTGGAGTTCTGGGTATTGAAGGTCCCCTCCACCTACAACATCATCTTAGGCAGAACATGGCTGCATGCCATGCGCTCGGTGGCATCCTCCTACTACCAAGTGATGTGGTTTTCCAACGACACCGGAATAATTGAAGAAGTATATGGGGACCAGATTATGTCCAAACAATGCTTCGTCACAACGAATGGCAGCCGCGCTGCCAAAGGATATGTTCATTCGGTTGAAGAACCTGAAAGTAATGAACTGTTCGCGAAGTTAACCATGGTGATCGTAAAGCGGTGGAAGACTTGGTGGAGGTAAGAATCGATGAAAAGAACCCGGATAAGTTCTTTTTGCTTGGTTCGTCGTTGTCCAGCGCTGAGAGGTTGGAGGTTATGGAATTCCTGACCTCCAACATCGAAGTGTTTGCCTGGACGCCTTACGACATGCCAGGCATTGATCCAAACCTCATCTGCCACTAACTCAATGTCCACCCATCTGCCAGACCGGTCATTCAACGCACACGCAGATCGGTACTCCACCACGCAGAGATAGTGGCAGAAGAAGTCGGTAACCTACTGGAGGCAGGAGCAATCAGAGAGGTACATTGCCCCAAATGGATCTCCAACACAGTCGTGGTGCCAAAGAAGAATGGCAAGTGGCGCGTCTGCGTCGATTACAAGACGGTCAACAAAGCATGCCCGAAGGACGACTTCCTACCAAGGATAGATCAATTGGTGGACCTAACAGCTGGGCACAGCAGGCTTAGCTTCCTTGACGCATACAGAGGCTACCATCAGATAGCCATGCACGAACCGGATCAGGAAGTAACATCCTTCACCACTCCAAGAGGACTATATTGCTACAAGGTCATGCCCTTTGGCCTAAAGAACGCAGGGGCGACGTTCTAGAAAATGGTTACCAAGATGTTCGAGCCATTGTTAGGCAGAACAATGGAGGCTTACATCGACGATATGGTGGTCAAAAGCAAAGATGAGAATGACCATCTCAAGGACCTAGGTGAGATGTTCGAGATCCTGAAGAAGCATAAGTTACGCCTCAACGCGTCAAAATGTGCGTTCGGAGTAGGATCTGGCAAATTCTTAGGCTTCTTGGTGACCAACCGAGGTATAGAGGCAGACCCTTCTCAGATCAAGGCCATTCAAGATTTGGAGAGGCCGAACTCAGTAAAGGAAGTAAGATCTCACCGCATGGCGGTCAGACTCAATCGATTCATAAGCCGGTCATCAGACAGGCTACGACCATTCTTCCATGCACTGAAGGCTAAGTTTGAATGGGATGAAGAGTGCGACCGCGCCCTAGAAAGCCTAAAAGAATACATGTCTTCTCCACCATTACTTGTAACACCAATCCCAGGAGAAGAACTCTTCTTATACTTGGCAGTATCGCAGCATGCAATTAGTGCAGTGTTGGTCCACGCAGAAGGAATTCAACACTTGCCCATCTACTATGTCAGCAAGACGTTACTGGGCGCCGAAACAAGGTACTTGCCACTGGAGAAACTGGCATTGGCCTTGATGATGGCTTCAAGGAAGTTGTCGCATTACTTTCACGCCCACACAATAGTTGTTCTCACGGCCTTCCCATTAAAGGCTTTATTTGAAAGAGCGAACTTCTCTGGATGAATTCTAAAGTGGGCAGTAGAGTTGGGACAATACGACATCAAGTTCCAACCAAGGACCGCAATAAAAGCATAAGTATTGGCAGACTTCGTCGAAGAATTCACACCAGGAAGTCATCACATCTGCCCGGTCGACCTAACTGAGACAACCGAACTAGGGATAGAAGTTGACATCGGAATAACGCAACCCCTAGTGCTGGTTACTCAGTCAGGCCCCAAGGCAGACTAGAGTTAAAAAAGGAAGGAAGAAACAAACCATGCTGCACCAAGTCAAGACTCACCGACAAACAAAGACTTGGTGCAAACAGAGAACAAGGGGCAGACAGCAAGCATCGACTCTGAAAAAGCCACCAGCAACGTGGAAGATCCCAAGGCATCATCCGATCCCTCCACCTGCTGGAAGTTGTTCGTTGGAGAGATGTGGAAGCTCTTCGTGGATGGAGCATCCAATAGGCATGGAGCAGGACTTGGCATAGTCCTCATCTCTCCAGACGGCCTAGTAGTGGAGCAAGCAATCAACCTGGGCTTCCCAGCATCAAATAATGAAGCAAAGTATGAAGCGCTTCTAGCAGGTCTCAAGTCGGCATTCTACATGAAGGCCACAGAACTAATGGTTTACAGCGACTCGCAGCTGGTGGTAAACCAAATATCTGGCGACTATGAGGCAAAGGATGATAGGATGGCCAAGTACCAAGACTTGGTCAGAACAGAGATAAAGAAGTTTGAAGTGGTGAGAATAGAACAGATCGGCAGGGAGGAAAACAGCAGAGCAGATGAACTTGCAGGCTTCGCCTCAATGGCAGATACCTCCATACCTCACCCACTATTGATCGACTACCTGCCTAGACCAAGTATTGAAGACCCAGAAGCAAAAGAGGTATGTTGTGCGGAGTTAGGCCCTTCTTGGATGGATCCCATCATATTGTTCCTAAAAAATGACACCTTACCAGAAGAAAAGAAAGAAGCCAACAAAATAAGAGCAAAGTCGCAGAGATTTTGGCTCTCTCCATCCTTGGCATTATACAAGAAGTCGTTCTCAGGACCTTACTTAAAGTGTGTTCACCCCAGCAAGGTGGAAGCGTTCCTGTTCGAAATACATGAGGGGGTATGTGGCAGCCATCAAGAAGGAAGATCATTGGCATACCGAGCTATTTCACAAGGATACTGGTGGCCATACATGCAAGCAGATTCAGAGAAGTATGTCAAAAAATGCGAAAAGTGTCAGAAGTTTGCGCACCAAATACACCAACCTGCCAGAGAACTACTACCATTAACTAGCCCATGGCCTTTTGCAATGTGGGGCTTAGACATAGTAGGTCCACTTCCAACTGCACCAGGCAACAAGAAGTTCTTTCTTGCGGCAACAGACTACTTCACAAAGTGGGTGGAAGCAGAAGCCTTGGCGTCAATCAAGGAAAGAGATATGAAGAAGTTTGTTTGGCAGAACATCATTACTCGCTTTGGCATACCAAAAGCACTGATCTCAGACAACGGCACTCAGTTCGACGGCAGAATTTTCAGAGGCTTTTGTGAAGAGTACAAGATAGAGTTCTACAATTCTACACCGGCATATCCCCAAGCAAACGGTCAAGCAGAGGCATCAAACAAGGTAGTCTTAGATGGGTTGAAGAAAAGGCTAGAGAGAGCAAAAGGCAAGTGGGCAGAAGAGCTCCCTCATGTTTTATGGGCCTACCGCACCACGCCTCGACGTTCAACAGGAGAAACACCATTCTCCTTAGCTTATGGCATGGAAGCAGTCATCCCATTAGAAGTCGGACTTCCCACAATCCGGAGCGAAAATTTTGATCCAGACTTAAATGGCGAAGCCATAGCATTGGAACTTGACCTTGCGGAAGAAAGAAGAGACAGGGCATTGGTTCACGTCGCCTCCTACCAACAATAACTATCTAGGAAGTATAACAAAACGGTGCATCCAAGGCAATTCAAGATCGGCAATTGGGTACTTCGCAAAGTTATGGGCAACACATTGGTCCCAGGAGATGGCAAGTTAGGGCCTAACTGGGAAGGTCCTTACAAAGTGGTCGGATTAGCAGGCAAAGGGGCATACCACTTGGAAGATGAGGACGGCAAAGCAATTCCTAGGCCATGGAACACTGCCAATCTTAAGTTATTTTACTTTTAGCTTTCTCCTTTTTAAGTATGTGTAATTTTTTACTTTCTCAATAAAACAAGTCTATTCTTTTTCAGTATGTTTGTTTTCCGTAGAAAGTAGCTTTAGCAAGTTAGGAGTATTGTAAACATAGTTGGCCGGAATAACCAACTATGGACCTTCCTAAGCCCAGGATCAGGATCCAGGCTGCAGGACGTTTGGCCGCAAAAACCAAACATTTTATTCTAAGTTGGCCGAAACAACCAACTTACAGGTTGGCTGGATTAAACCAACTCTTTGTACTCTTCAGCCGAAGTAAGTGTATGGCTAAAGAGTGGTTGGCTGGATTAAACCAACACTTCGTACTCTTCGGTCGAAGTAAGCTATATCGGCTGAAGAGTGGTTGGCTGGATTAAACCAACACTTTGTACTCTTCAGCCGAAGTAAGCTATATCGGCTGAAGAGTGGTTGGCCGAATTAAACCAACACTTTGTACTCTTCAGCCGAAGTAAGCTATATCGGCTGAAGAGTGGTTGGCCGGATTAAACCAACGCTTTGTACTCTTCAGCCGAAGTACGCTATATCGGCTGAAGAGTGGTTGGCTAGTAAGTTAGACAGCTTAAACCGGATTATGGTATATCGGCAGAAAGAAAGCATTCAAACCGAAACAACAGTTGAATAATAGCAGATATTAAAAATTCATTACAAATGCACGCTTACAAATACAGAACTGGGATAAGAGTTGAAGATCTTTTCATTGAAATCAAAGGCAAGTACAAGTAGAGGGGCCGTAGCCCGGTTACAAGTTCGGACAAAAGAAAGAAAAAGAAGAAAGTACGAGTTCAGTCAAAAAAGATCTTCTATCTCGGCATCCAAATCGGCATCAATGGCAACCCGAGCTCCGGAGTCGGAGATTATAGCAGTGTCGGTCTGGAGTTCGGTCTGCATTGGAAGCACGAATCCGGAAGTTAAGTCCTCAACCGTCTGCTCCAACCGAACTGATTGCTCATCAGCTTGCTCCTGGACGACCGGAGTCTCCATTGCCTCCTCTTCATCGTCATCATCAGATGAACCAAGAAATTGGTTTTGGAGGTCGTCAGCGTAATCTTTCAGTGAGGCCGGAATGAAGTACTCGGGAGCGTTGTAGGCCTCGGTTTCAGGTCTACAACCGAGCTTCTCCACTTCTCCTTCTCCACACTTGAAGAATAAATCTTTAGTGCTTCACCTTTGTTGGGTATAGCGACCGGCTTCTTTTGAAACCTTCTTTGGATCGTCTTCAACCTTCTTCTTCACCGCTATTTCGGCGTCCTTTTGGTTTCAAGTTCGCCATCTCCCACAAATCTTGGTCTTTCACCTCGATTCTGGCCGCATTTTATCCTTTGTCGGTAAGGCAACCATCGGTCAGACGTGCTACCTCGGCCTCGATTCGGCCGACCTCTGCTAAACGATGTTAGCTCGGCGATCTGGTTTGACTTCCCTCATTGCTTGCCTTGTTGTTTCTGAGCTCCATTACTTGCCTATGAGCTATTGTGTTTTTGAATGGCCTACAAAAGTATAGTAAGTTCCTTCTACCGTCTTTGAGAGTTGGAAAAATTCAACAAATCAAAAGAGGGCAGTCTTTGCTTACCAATACCATGGACTTCGTGGTCAAGAAGGACTTATTTCGGTGTTGAGTTGCTTGCTGTGGTGCTCCATGTCTTTGGGAAGGCAAACACCCCTGGCCAGGTTGAAGGCCAGTAAGTGATCCTTCTCAGCAACGACCGAGTCGCTTTCATGGATATCTCGGTTGTTGAAGACGAAGGGTGGAGTCCATTTGTTGGTATGAGCCTGGTCTGATTGCTCCGGCTGGGGGCTCGGTCGAGTGCTTGGTGGGGGGCTTGGTGGCAGGATGAACTCATCCTCATCAACAAGGCGTGGCTCGGTTTGGCTAGTCCGAGCACGCTTGCTTCGGCGAGATGAGGATGGCTGTTGAGTTGGGAGAGCCACCACGGCCTCAGTTGTTTGGCCGGTTTGTGGCACTTCGGCCCTGGTTGTGGCGGTGAGCAAGGCCTTCAATCTGTTTTTCTTCGCCATTTCCTGTTCGGCTGTGAGTGGCACTAAGTTTATCTCGGGCAAGGTGGGGTCCGGTTCCGGTGCTTCCTCGAGAAGAAAGTCGGTCACCCTCGCTTTGACGGCCATACATGATAGGTCGGCTCGAAACCGAGAAGTTTTGCCCAACTCCTTTCTTTAACCTTGAGTGCGGCACGGAGTACTGTAAGGTTGGGATAGTTGTAGTTGGAGATGAGATGAGCCTTATCTGCAAAAGAAGACAAGTGTTAGTCCGGTTTAGTATGAGAATCAAATTAAAAGAAAAGGAGGAATGGAAACCGAAGTGCAGATATCTGGGCTCCCTTTTTCCAATTTATTCTTGACACAGGATTCGGGCTTGGAAGTCCTCAAAATTCCCAGACACCCAAAAGAAGTCATCATCGTTGACATCTTTATCCGGTGTATGTTTTATGATTTTTTCTCGGCCACGGCGTACCCTTAAGTAATAGCACCAGCCTTTGTTTTTGGATCCCATTGAGTATTGATGGAATAGCTCGGCTAGACCGAGGTTGAGATCGTTTTGGTGGTTCAGTGCGTCTATTCCCATTATTATGCGGTATGTATTAGTGGAAAGCTGGGTAGGGTAGAGTCTGGTCTGTCTAAGGAATTCATAGAGCAATGGCTGGACTGGGAATCTAAGTCCGGTCTCAATTATTGATTGGAGGGTGAAGGGGTCGAAGCCTTCCTTACCCCAGGGGTCTACACCTTGCTCGGCCAGGGTGAGGTTTACATCGGTTGGTATGTCGTAGTCTTTCCGGAATTCGGCTAGACCTCTAGGGGTTTCTACCAAAAATCTGTATTTCCTCATTTATTCTATAAGTTATAAATAATTTATTTCGGCCGAAAGGATGTTCTCAGAAGCTCGGTTTAGCGCGCAGATGTGTCTGGGCAACCTAAGTCTGCAAAGTGGAAAAACAAGGTGTTAAGCACAAATCACTGACCGTGCTACAAAAAACAGAGGGAGAAAAGACAAATCCTATTTCGGCTACACAGGGTGCTACAAGGATCTATCTCGGTTTCAGCGAAGTGCCTCTTATCTCAGCTCGTCAAGACGTCAGGTTATCTCGGTTCTACCTATGGGTTTGTACTCCGGCTGGGCATTGAGGGGCAGCTTTCTCAATTCGGTTTAGGAACTGAGAAAGTTGGCTTAGCCCCACAAGGCTTAGCTCGGTCAAGGGCCAGAATTTCTAGTTTGCTGCGTTTTCATCTCGGCTAAGGTGGATCAGATGGAGACCTATTAAAACTACTGTAATGTGTATAAGTATTAGTTCGGTTCCAGTCTGCCTAAGTCTTCATACAGCAAAAACAGTTTCCTAGTTCAGTTGGATATGTTTTTTGGATCAAATACGCATTCTACTAGTTATTATTTGAAGATTCATAAGGTTCTACAGAGTTTTCAGAAAGTACAAGAACAAGTAGAAAAAATTGACAACAAAGTGTTTTGCAAAAGCAGAGGAAGCAAAAAACGGATTCGTGTGCTTACCTGGAAGAGAGAAGGAGCTGGAGAAGGAAGCAAGGCGGTGGAGAACATGAGCTCGAAGTTGTAGGGAGTGAAGAGCAGCAATGGAGCAAGAAAAGAGAGGGGAGAGAGTGAATAGTGAAAAGTGAAATCGAAAATAGAGAGGTTTGTTTTATGTAAAAGGCAAAAATGGCGGGACTGTTCAAAAATTGTGAAACACGAAGACGGCGTTACAGTTGTGAATAGCCAATACCAGCGTGCCACGTGTCATTGAAAGGACAATCGATTCAGTTTCTGCAACTGAAGAGACGTTTGGACTGGACAGGTATAGCCCGGTGTGGACTTAGCTCGGTTGTAAAAGCTAAAGGTCTCAGCTCGGCTGGAAAAGTTAAAGAGGTTTTAGCTCGGCTGGAATAGCTAAAGAGTTTTAGCTCGGCTGGAAGACAGGTAATCCCTATCATGCTTTGCAGATGGAATTAAGGGGCAATTGAGAGGGTAATTTATATTTATAAATTGGGGCGAGCTAGGGTTATGGGCCGTTTTATGGACCGAAGTAAAGAGGCTTAGAAGCCGAGCCGCGGACAAATGGTAGACCGGTCCAGAGTAAGGTTTTGTTGCCGGATGAAGTAAGTTTGTTTAGTTCGGTCTCCGTCATAAGAGGTGTAGCTCGGTCGCGCTGTTCGGAGCCGAGGTGTGTATTCCGTTCTAAGGCTTGATTGAAGGTTAGCTCGGCTTAGTTCTTCTATGGATAGCTCGGTCGTGCTTGTGAAGCCGAGGTAGAAGAAAGGAAAGGAAGACCGAGGTAACAGTTAGATCGGTCTAGATTTGTTAGTCTGGCAGGGCAATGTTATTTCGGTCTTGAAGTAGTTCGGCCATAAGGAAAACCATCTCACTTGGTTTAAGCAGTGAGGGAGGGTGTTGGAGGATAAGCCTTATCTTCCAGGAGTATGAATCCTGGGAGGACTCTACATGGAGAAGTAAGAGTCCTACTTGGATTGTGCCACGCGGAACCTATAAAAGCTCACCCAAATCACCTAAGGAGAGGTAATGTAACTTTTGCTCCTTGAATACATAGAGCTTTTGCCTTCTTGTCTTGCTTACTGACTTAGGCATCGGAGAGGTTTCCGGCACACACCCGTCGGCCAGCTCACGTTTGTGTTTTCAGGTTGTAGAACGACGACATACAGAAGAACGCAGACTTGATCAACAGGATTATACGAGAAGGCATATTTCTTTCCCGTACAATTTTGTTAATAAATAAATCATTAAGTCAATTAATAGTTTTTAATGATGAGAAATAATTTTTTATAAATAATTTTGATAATTTATTGTTGCATAGGAGAATTGGTTTTTTTTTTTTTGCCCTGAATATTGTGTTAAATGAAAATTTATATAACAAACGGTAGTTGTAATTTCTAATATTATAGGACCAATTCTTATTTTAAACAAATCTTATAATTGTATTTATAATTTGTTAAAAAATAAAAGATTTAAGTTTCATAGTTGACTAAGAATGTTTACGTAATTATGAAAAAACTTGTTTCATGATTGACCAAGAATGTTCGCGTAATTATGAAAAAATCTGTTACAAATTGATCAAGAATATTTGCATAGTTACGAAAAAACTTTAACTTAACATATAAGCCTCCATTAATAAATTATTCAAAATAAAATGATAAAATCGAAAAGAAAAAACAAACTTCAAACAGTTAAGGAATTCTTATATATATAGATATAGATATAGATATATATAGTATATTTATAAAAAAATTTAAATATAAGGAAACATTCAATGGATGGGCTGGCCTGGTGGGCCTGGGCTTGGGCGGGTCTGATCATTTTTTTTTATTTTTTTAAATTTTTTTTATCAAAATTTTATTATTTTCCACTAAAAAATACACTGGGCCTTGGGCAGGCTGAGCCAAGTGGGCCAGGCTTCAAAATGATGGCCCAGGCCCAAGCCTAGGGGCTTGGACTGGGCTCGGGCCCAAACTGGCCAGGCCCACCCCGGGCCACGGACAGGTTTCGGGCCGCCCACGGACCGCGGGCCATTTTTACACTCCTAAACGCAAACGTAGACACAGAAACACATAGATGGCTATATGTGTCAGAAAAAATAGTACCAAACTATAAGGAAAATATAATTTAAAAATATGTAAATGGTTTTTAGGCAAAATCAAAATTGAAATCAATTGACAAAACAACAGAACAAAACTTAAAGTACGTAAATAAATAAAACTTGATCGAGTCGAGTGTGTGACACTTTTTCCTTAAGACAGATTCGTCCTCCCACTAGTGCTTAGGATTCAATGGACGTCTATCTTCTAGGCTACAACGATCAATGTCTTGCACTAACAGCACTACTATTGCAAGCCTAGTGAACTTCGCTGTGCATGTACTCTCTTTATAAGAAAATTAGACTAAAAAAATATGAAGAATAAACGCAAAATAAAGAAGAAAATAGCAATTCTATATTCCAAAATGAAGTGAGAGGGATGGAATTTATAGAATCCTCCATGACTCTTTAGAAAAGTTGTGACCTTTCAAAATGACACACCCTTCCATCTCAAGAGGCACAACTATTGGAGTAAATTTAAATTCAAATTTTCCAACAATGCCCCACATGAATGAAATTTACGAAAAGGACATACAACAACATGCAGACAAAGAGAGAGTACATTAAGGAAATACCCTAGATCAGGATAGGTAGCTTTTGGCTTTGAACCTTCCCTAGTGAAAGCATATCGGACTTACTAGTTAATCAGTGAACGTGATGCCTTGAACTGTTCAACCGTTTGTGTAAGCCAAGACAATAGAATTCACATGGAATATCTCCAGACACAGTTTAGTTCTCACGGTTATGCTCGTTTTGGCCTTGGGCAAATCCTGGTGTTTCATGAGTGCTTTAGAAAATTTAGTCTTATCAATTCTCATAGAAAGGGCCCCTTCACACTCATATAGGTGATCCTTATTTCAAGTCTCTTAAATACTCCTCTTGAAAGATACCCCTTTAGAGTTTTCAAGATATAAATGATTATTAAAAGCATAGCTTACCCTAAGTCCCCTACATACAACACATGTTGCAGATATCACTCTCATTATAGGAATGGTTAGGAGATAGACTCCTTTAGTGATTTCTGGCGAGCCATACATAACTTAGTTGTCCCTTTGAATTTAGTTCTTGGGATCTCCAGTCATCTAAGTAGGGTTACAATTATGATAACTCTGATGTAATAGGCTTTAATCACATTCCTCTCGATGAACTTTCCCTCATTTGCTCTCTAGTCAAACTTTTTGTTTAGCGGCCGCTATTTTTCTGTTTGACCATCTCAGTTATATATCATTGAGTAGTTTGTGGATCCACTATATTATCCTTAGACAATATGCACAACTAAAAGCAAATGTCTTACGGTATTAAGTCTTTGATTACTTCGAGACTTACCGTTACTCTATGTTACTCCTATTTTCAAATTTAAATAATAAACATAGAGTTGTTCCTTAAGAGTTAATGAAACCATTTTTGCTTCTACTCCAACTTTGTCCTATAGAAAGAATTGAAATTCTTTGTAGACTTATTATTGGAATCGTTACTTTGGTAAAACCTTCGAAGCACCCTCACATTTTAAGCATTCCAAAGAAACTTAATTTCTCTTACTGGTGTATAATTATACAAAAATATTAATACACCCCCACAATTCTGAGATAAATCAGAATATATCATTAATTGGCATACTTGAACTAAATAACAAGACGCAAATTGCTTTGTGATATAATCACAATACTAATTTGTCTAAAATAAAATTAGACTTTATAACTTTCTTTTGCAGTACAAAGGAAAAAAAACTAATACCGGTTATGACCACAACACTTTGTCAACTAACATTTATTTAGCCATGCATTATTTCTTTTTCTTTAATTCCAATCTCAATATGGACTATAAGATCTCACTATTGCATTCACATTCACATTCACATTCAAGACAACATAGTCTCAATCATAACAACAATAAACTTGTCAAAATACCAAGTTTTATGCAAAAGACTCATGTAAAACATACTCAAAAATAGGATTTATTATGAAAAATTCAAAATTCAAAATCCATCATAATTAAATAAAATGACATAAACCATCACGTTTAGTCTTCTCCGGTATTGGTGACTATCTTGATACTTACCAAAACATCATTCACGCATGAAACATATTAACCCATGTAATATTTTATAATGGAGTCATTGGTCACCACACCAATATCACAGTCACTAATCCAAATAAAATTTAGAATTACTCTTATTATGTCAAAGCACATAAGTCTACGTGTTCATCAACACTTTGAAAAATAATTTTCTAGACTATTTATAATGCACTATATAACAAATTGATACATAAAAAATATTAATTAAAGACATCATATCACAAGGAATTATAAAATCAATAATGTCTATAGATGACATCTCTTCATCATATCCATACATGAACATTATGATAACTAATCAAATCAACAGTTCCTCACCCATCTGTAATTTCTGAATAACATAATCTGATTTTTAATAAAACAAAACCAGAAAATCATATATGGATAGAAATTTAATATAGAATAAACATTTTCTATAAAAACATAACCAAAAGATTGAATGGAAATCTGTCTTTAATAGATTCATATCATAGTCATACCGATGAGCACAAGCACCGGTTGCTAAAACACCAAATTGAGAAGCCGCGAAAAGAACACAAATCATAGTTGTATCAGTTGGTTTCAATCCACTGATATCAACTAACTTGTCCTTAAACAACAAAATTCATTGCCGGCATGTTCACAAACTCTCAATTTTTGTGAACAATAGCCCTTTACTATTGCATTCTAAGTAATACTATTTCTCACAGACATTTCATCAAACACTTGGTATGCCGTGAAAACATCCTTATTACTCGCAGAGAAATGTATAGCAGTGGTTTGGATCATCAGATTCAATAGAAACCCATGTTTGATCAAGCACAGGCTCCGAGAACAAAAATGTAAGTGAAATCGTCAAATGAGAGTACAGAATTTGAGACCCAATTGGAAAATACGAGAATCGAGTCTCGGGGATTGGATAACTCAATACACCGTTCCAAATCCAAAATGTATCGCTTCAAATCAAAATATATTATTTAATATATATTGAATCACAACAGTTGATGTATCATGTACATTAATAGTATAGAAAGTTCCAAAAGACAAACAACGAAATGAAGTATTAATGGAACAAAATCAATCTAACCAAAAAAAAAAAAAATTTTAGACGTAGATTGTAGAAATTCTTTTTGTAACCAAGAAACAAACGAATACATATTTAACCAAGTATTATGTTATAATTAAAATTAAAAATTGATCACAACAGCGCCACTAGGGCACTCGGACATAATTCATCATTATAGGGTATGTCTCTTCCTGAGTATGTTCACTCTATTGGCTTGATATTGGCTTGCGATATGATAACACATAACTTTGATACTCTAAACAAAAAGTTTGATTCTGCCTAAGTATATTTACTCTACCGTTATCAGACCAAGTTTTATAAAGAGTAAATGATACTAATATCAAGGATATCGCAATTAAAATTATGCATAAACCAGAAAATCAATATATCTTAAAAGACAACAAATCGATTCGGAAAGAATGACAACCGAATTACGACTATAGGTTTTCCTATTGGCCTATTGAACTCTTAGTAAAGAAAAGAAAGAACAGGGTCAAATATATAACATAAGAATGTTATATCATGAAGTTATAGACAATCTCCTATCTACGTAACATGAAAGAAGAGTATCATATTCACAATAGACATGAATTCTGTTTGGAATAAATGCTAGTAATCTTTGACATTATGAATAATATAAACACAGATTTGATACAGAAACAAATTCCGTAAAATAATACTATGTCAAGAGAATCAATATCCAGAGAACTAGCAATATTTATAAATAGAATATATAAATCTTGAAACAAAAATGAAATCTGTAAAATATAATTGCATAGTATAATTACCAAAAAACCATAAACAAAATCTGAATCTGTCTTAAGATTGTTAGAAAAAAAAAAAGTACCAAACTATAAGGAAAATATAATTTAAAAATATGTAAATGGTTTTTGGGCAAAACCAAAACTAAAATAAATTGACAAAACAACGGAACAAAACTTACAGTACATAAATAAATAAAACATGATCGAGTCGAGTGTGTGACACTCTTTCCTTAAGACAGATTCATCCTCCCACCGGTGCTTAGGATTCAATGGACGTCTATCTCCTAGGATACAACGATCAATGTCTTGCACTAGCAGCACTATAATTGCAAGCCTAGCGAATTTCGCTGTGCATGTACTCTCTTTATAAGAAAATTAGACTAAAAAAATATGAAGAATAAATGCAAAGTGAAGAAGAAAATAGCAATTCTATATTCCAAAATGAAGTGAAGGGGATGGAATTTATAGATTCCTCCATGATTCTTTAGAAATGTTGTGACCCTTCAAAAGGACACACCATTCCATCTCAAGAGACACAACCATTGAAGTAAATTTAAATTCAAATTTTCCAACAATATGTTCATGGAAATTTCTTAGGATAAATTATTCAGTGCACTTGGAGTATTGAGGATTGTTCCATTCCATTTATTGATTGATACTTAGCACATTCTTTCTTAAAACTCTTAATAGCAAAAAGTGAAGAGGTCTGGTTTAGACGAATAACTACTAGTATTTTGGAGCACTACTTGGATTTGTTTTAAGAGTATTGAATAATTTCTCAATTATTGGATAGTTTCAAAATTTGATGTGACATTGTCTACGTAGTATTTCTGATAAATGAGGAACTACAAAAACATATTACATTAGGTATCATTGTCTTATTCGTTAAAAAAAAATTCTATGTCATTGGTTGGATTGAATCGCATACACAGTATAACATGATATTTTAGGTACTGATTCATTCTTGTTTAAGGCATTGATGCTGCCATATTGCCACTATGAACCCATTTTCAAAGCTGGGCATTCTTCTACTTCTTCTTCTCCTTTTTCTTCTTCTTTACTTATTTATTTGGCTAAATTGTGAGAGCGTCACATATTGTCCTTGCATTTTCTTCCATGGGGAGGATGACAGAGACCCTCAAAGTCAGTTGCCCTTTACAAAACTATTTCAAGTCTTTTAACTAGTCTATGAAAGGATTTTTAAAAAAAATATGATTTAAGTTAATTAAAAGTTTAGTTAGCCTTCTTGTGAATGCTCTGTAGATAGTCAAAAGTCTCTACTCAAAGAAAAACAAATAAAAAATCATTACAAATATTCCAAGAGGCACCAAACTTGGTTCCATGACAAGTATAGTTTTGTCATTTAAAGGGTAGGGAATATATAAAATCAAATTTAGCTGCTATTCTAGAGACGACTTTTGAAGTCTTTCTAGATGAAACCCCCCACTACAAGCACATCATGTTCAGCTCTCATCTTCAATTTTGAATATGTATATATACATATAGGATTTGGTGAACTCTCATTGTCTTATGTAGGATTTTGGGTCAAATCTGTTTATGATTGATCAAAGCACATGGGCATGGGTTGGTGGTGGTCCTACCTACTTGTTGTGATCCAACGACTAGTTGACCATATTGGAAAACTATTATTAGTCAGAGCAATAAATGGATTTAATTTAGGAGACTATAAAAGGAAAATGCTATTTATTATGTATTTTTATCTTGAAAATTATTCAAAAAGTGAAGTGAATATTGTAAATTTAAAATTGATGAGATATGAGTTATATTCAGAATAATTGTCATTTATATATATATATATATATTTCTTTTTTCTTTTTCAAAAATAATTTTATTATTAGAGTATAAAATAGTTAGGAAGGACAGTAGAGAAGATTCTCAAAGATCATGTGGTGTTAGTGTTAGTGTTGTTGGGTAATTATTCAGTAATTTTGAGTTATAAATACATGATATTTCATAATATTATAATTAGTGGAAAATGTAGGTAGGTGATGTATTGTGTTGAATGATTGAGGAACATGAGAGAACATATTACATGATAATTGGTTAAAGAGTAGGCTTCTTCTTAAGTGTGCAACCCATAAAAGGTGTAAGTGGGTTGTACACCATGTGCCACTCACACAAAAGGTGTAAGTGTAAGGTGTAAGTGTAAGTGGAAGGTATAAATGAAATGTATAAGTTGCACACCATGTGCCACTTACACAAAAGGTGTAAGTGCAAGGTAAAAAAGGTGTAAGTGTAAGGTGTAAGTGAACACAAAAAGGTGTAAGGTGTAAGTTGCACACTATAGCATTACCCTAAAGAGTATGGACACGTGATACTTCAAAAACATTTTATAATTTGCCGGGGCATGTCTTATGTTGTTTAAAAGTCTTTTTCACTCAATTGTTTATTAATTAAGTTTGATATCTCTAAATTCTACTATGATATTAAAGTTGGGTTTCATTAATCTCCTAGGCCAAATCACAATGCTGGTCTTACCTTGTTTGATGTCTTCTTTTTAAGCCACCAGCCACTTACTGCTAATTGATTTCGTCACCATGGATTAATGCCCTGGATTTTGAATTTCTAAGAATGAATTTTATAATGCCAAACACATTTAAGAGGTTTTATTTGGTTATGGTCACTTCTTGATTATTCAATTTAATTTTTTTTTAATAATTTGGCTGCGGTGCTGACAATTGTGGAATTGGTTTTAAACAAGATAAGTTATATCTATTTAGTAAATTTTTTAAACATCAACATTAATTTTTATATTTTTTTTTTACTTTTAAAGTATGTAGTATAGGATTGAATTTTTTTTAATATAAAAATTGACTAAAGATTTAAAAAAAGTAATAATAAGCTGGATAACTAATAAGTCGTACGACAAATGTTAAAAATTAACACCGTGAACACCCTTAATTATAATATGAAATTTAAGATAAATAAATAAATAATGAAAATTAAACTGGTTGACTAACTTTTTATTTCTTAATTCTTTAGTAAAATGTTCATAAGAAGTTGCCATCAACGTGTTTAGAATAGGAAAAAATATATATATAAAAAGGGAAAAGAAAAGAAAAGGGAAATTGCAATGCGGCACGCAACATTACTTAAATAATAATCTTGCATTTGCACACAATTAATAATTAGAATAATGATATTGGCGTTCTATTTTTACATTGTGTTTGATTGGAAGATTTGAGAAGAAATTTGAAAAAAAAAAGATAAAATGTGTGAAATTAAGTGAAATATACTTATCTTTTCTCTTTTTCTTTTCAAATCTATTCTCAAATCTCCCAATCAAACACAATATTAGTCTCTTACACGAGTGGTTATTTGGTGGTTTTATAGTAATACTTTACACCATTCATTCTGTGACACTTGTTATGTTGTCTCTTAAAAAATAATATGAAAATATTCAGTCTCATAATTTTAATCAATAAAAATTAACTTTAAATCTTACATTATCTTGCTCTAGGAGCACTAAATATTTTCTCGCTTACGCGCTTTTTATAAGAAATTAATGTCATGTTTGACATGGATACAAGTTGAGTTATGAATTTGTTGGAACTTAATTATAATGCTATATGTATTAATTAATATATTAAATAATATATCAATCGATGATGTGATATAATTTAAGAAATTTTTAAAATTTATAATGTAATTAATGAGTGTGGTCAATAATAATATTATAATTAGTGTTGATACATTAGTTCGTATACTAATTGATACATGAGTTATGAATTTGTTGGAACTTAATGGTGAGATTACTAGTATGACTATTAAGTAAAAATGTAATATCAGTCGGTTAGGTTTGTTTACCACAAGAAGATTACGACATTAATACCAACATGCTCATTTATTTTATACTATATAATTGAGTAACCTTAATACTGATATAAGAGATGAGATTAAATAAAGAAAATTTAAAAATTAAACAATACCATAAATATTGTAGTATTAAGGAATTAAGCTTCATAGTTAATTTTCTTCTTTCATCCAACCAAAAAAAATAATTATATATTTCTACCTCATTTAAACGATGACATTATCTTACTTGAGAAGTTATTTGATTATTATAAGACATAGTCAGTATCAAGAGTGTTGTAATTGATGGAAAGAATAACTCTAAAATCGTGTTGAAGCACGAGAAGAACAATAGTGAACATGATATGGTAGAGTGCAAAGACACATGGTTGCCTATTGACTACCTAATAATTTTTCTGCTTGGACGTATCCAATTTTTTGAAAGAAAATTTCAGAAAAAATTATCAATTTTTTTTTTATGATTTGATTTTTATAACTAAATAAATTATAAAATTTTAAGTTTATCAATTTAAATTTTAATATGTTGATTTATTTTCGATCTAAATTATTTATCTATTTTTACTAAATAAAATTGATAAAAAAAAAAAAGAAAGATATCGTAGTAGAATATTTTAGATATTCTATATATACTTATATTGAGTTTAATGAGTAAAACATATTTTTTTCATTAACTTTATTTAATGAAAATAAATAAATAATTTAAATTAATAAAATTTAAAATTTATTTTAGGGGGATGCACCAATAAATCCCAAAATTGTATCTTGTAGTCCATTTGGTCCTATGAATTTTCTTATGAACCATTAGGTCCTATTCCAATGTTAATGATCATTAAACATCAAACATCATCAACATCAAACAACACAACATCATTATAAAAACATCAAACATCATCATCAAAACAAATCAAACACCACAACATCATCATCAAACAACATCAAACATCATCATCAAAACATCAACTACATCACTAAAAAAACATTATCAAAATTCAACAACATCATAAAAACACCATAAAACATGTCAACTACATCACCAACATCACTTAAAAAAAAATCATCAAACATAATTCATCATCAACATCAAACATCAGACATAAAACATTATTCTTCAACATTAAACATTATACATCATCATAAAACATTAAACATCATTATCAATATTAAACATTAAACATTAAACATCATCATCAAAATCAAACATTATCCAACATCAAACATTATTCTATTCAACATCAAACAATAGAAAAGCCGTTCGTCAATTTAGGATTAAAATTTGAACATTTCATGTAACAATTAAAAAACGAAAACCCTAATCAAGATTGAAATATAGGATTAAAATTTGAACCTTAAAATGAAAACCCAAATCAAGATTGAAATTTAGGGTTTAAAATTGAACCTTTCATGACGCTTTGTTCATGGGTCAAGCCATCATCTTCCTTGCCTTTACCGCGTTAGATCAAGAATCAAGGAAAAAAACACAAGAACCAATCGATATATACATATGTATATATATAAAAACATATACCTATATGTACACAATCAGCGAATCAATAAATTGGAAACATTCAAGTTGCGAATCATACATGGATTTTTGGTGAATCGATTTGAGAATTGAATAGTGAATTGATGAGATGATGTTTGCGAATCATCTGGGTTTGTGAATAGTGAATTTTTGGTTTGCGAATCATCTGGGTTTGAGATGATGTTTGAATAGTGATTTTTGATTTGCGAATCATCTGGGTTTGAGATGATGTTTGAATAGTGGATTTTTGGTTTGCGAATCATCTGGGTTTGTGTGTTTAGAGTTAATAAATTATGATGATGTGTGATAAAAAAATTGTTATGATGATGTTTGATCAAAAATTTTTTTTTTATGATATGATGTTTGATCAGAAAAAATTATTTAATCGTTATTTTGATGTTTGATGTTATTTTAATTGTTATTTTGATATTTAATCGTTATTTAAAAAATTGTTTAATTTTTATTTTGATGTTGTTTTGATGATGATGTCGTGATGTTTGACGTTATTTTGATGATGATTTTTTACGTTTGATGAATAATGTTTGATGTTTGATGAATAATCATAATGTTTAATGATTGTGTTTGATGTTTGGTGTTTGATGTTTGATGAATGTTAATAATGTTGTTGATGTTGCTGATGTAAATAGTGGGACTAAATGGTGCATAAGAAAATTCATAGGACTAAATGGTTCACCTTTCTATCATATAGGATTTACTGGTAATTTTTCCTTTATTTTATTACATTCGGCGAATTATTTATATAATTTGCCCAAAATTCTAATATAAAGCGTGCAAGATATTTTTCTGTAAGAATTATTCACATCATAATCTTCTAGAAAAATAGCAGATCTTGTACAAAACTTTGACCCAAAACACACACGCACTCGCACTCGCACTCGCACGTATAAATCAGAAAAACCACTGCCCAACCCTTCAGGTCTCTCTCTCTCTCTCTCTCTCTCTCTCTCTCTAGAATGGCATTGACTTCCAATCTCCGGCTTTTCACGGCGGCGCTGCTAATGTGCGCCGGGTTGACCACCTCCGCCAACCACTGCCCCTCCTGCGGCACCACCCCAGTCCCATACCCCCTCAGCACCGGACCAAACTGCGGCGACCAATCCTACAAAATCCGCTGCGACGCGGGCTCACTCAAATTCGACACCCTCAACAACACCTACTCCATCACCACAATCACTCCCGACATCCAACGGTTCGTCATCCAGCCCTCTAGCTTCGTCCCCAACACCTGCGTCACATCCGATATCTCCACCACGGGGATCCAGATGAACAGCTCTCTCCCCTTCAATATCACCAGCAGCAACACCATCATGTATCTCAATTGCACCACAACACTTCTCAGCTCGCCGTTGAATTGCTCATCGACGAGTCTTTGCCACAGTTTCATCAATTCCTCGGCCCAGGTATCGGCCTGCCAGAGCGCTCCGATCTGTTGTACGTTTCGGGCTGGGGGGTCCACTACGTCGTATATGATTCGGGTTCGAGATGCGGGTTGTCGGGCTTATTCAAGTTTTGTGAATTTGGACCCGACGTTGCCCGTGAACCGGTGGCCTCAGCCCGGGTTGGAGATACAGTGGGTGTCGCCGAGTGAACCGGTTTGTGGGACTCAGGCGGATTGTGATTCCAACTCCACGTGCGGGTCGGATCCGCTGGAGAATGGGGTTAATAGGTGCTTTTGTAATTCGGGTCTGCGGTGGGACCCGATTCAAGGATTGTGTGCTGAAAGTGAGTTTTTTTTTAACACTTGCTCAATTTTTATAAGTTTTAGTCTTAATTACACCAAGACCCCTATTACTTGTCAATATCAATTTTTTGAATTTATTTATGAATTCATACATTTTGACCTCTTTATATACATTACACTCCTCTAGATCACTTTTTGAAAGGATATATATGTATATGATTTTTCGACAATGTTACGTAGCTCAAATTTTGTGACTCAAACGTGGCTCAAATGGTCAAAACGACGTCGTTTTGGCCATTTGAGCCACTTTTGAGCCAAAAAATTTGAGCTACGAGATATTTTCCATGATTTTTATAATTCAAGGGATCAATTTGAATGAGTTTATGGATGAAGGGGTAAGTGATACAAAATAGTTATTTGCTAGGAGTGTTGGTGTAATTAACTCTATCTAAGTCTTATTTGTGGGAGTCTTTCTATACATGTGATGGGTTTGGTTTTCTTGTGCAGTTGTGACATGTCAAGATCCGAATGGCTGTAATGGGTCAAAGAATCGGACTGCACTTATAGCAGGTGAGAATGGAACTACATAATTTGGTTTAATTTTCAAATTCTAAATTTTCATGATAAAACAAAATTAAAAATTAAAAATAAAATAGTACTCATAATTTTTATGTGGTTTTATATTTTTTGGGAAATGAAATAATTTTTATAGATAAACACTACCCAATATGCTATTTCTATGCAACTAATATTTGTGTTTAGGTGCCTATTTCCTCTTATAAAGCAATTAAATATGTTTTTTTTTTTTTATTTCAATTTTATAGATAAACACTACCCATTAAAATATTGCTTTCTTCTTTGCTAATTGGATTGATTTAGATAGTAAGATTTTTTTTTTTTCTTTTTATGGGTTACATAAGATCTATTTATGATGGTGTTAGAAAATGAGAACTTTTAGAATACAAAATATGAATACATAAATAATCACAATGTGAGATCAACGGTTTTGTATTTGTGATTGTTTATTTGTTTCAAATTTTGTTGCTTGAGAAATTTGTAATTGGTGAAGTTACCATATAACATTGTCACATGGTACCTCTCGGTATTCAATATTTTACTTCCCTTCTGTTTTCTCCAATTTTGAAAGAGAATAATAGTGTTCAGATTATCATATTTCCGAGTTCAAAAAAGTTGTCGTCATATTTCCAATCGCCCTTAAGAACAATCCATGGAGCATGTTAGGGCATCTTTAATTTTGGACTTAAACTTATATCAAATTTAAATTTAAAGAAAAATACTCAAAACACCCGTTATTCTTTGACTTAAACTTATACTAAATAAATTGAATTGTACTCAAATTTTTACCGAAATTAAGGGAAACCCATTTTATTTACCCACATTTCTATCCAATCTAAACTTCATGGTTGGACATTTTTACTTAAAAACTTTCCGCTAATCTCCTTACTCCAATCTATGGCTTCTGCTCAACATGACACTGTAATTTTACTCAAATTTGAATTTACCTCACTCATCCAAGTTTAATTCCTGTTTGGCAAATTAACTGTCAATTTAACTAATTCCGGTGCAAAAACCCATGCAGGTCTGACTGCCGGTCTTGGCACAGCATTACTTGCTGCCATAATCGGAGCTTTACTGTACAAACGCCACCGCCGCATCAAAGAAGCAAAAGAGCGTCTTACCAGAGAGCGTGAAGAGATCCTAAACGCTGGGAACACTGGCAAGTCTGCCAAAATCTTCACCGGCAAGGAAATCAAGAAAGCAACCAACAACTTCTCTAGAGACCGCCTCCTAGGCATTGGCGGCTATGGCGAAGTCTACAAGGGCTTCCTCAACGACGGCACAACTGTCGCGGTCAAATGTGCCAAGCTCGGCAACACCAAGAGTACCGAACAAGTTCTCAATGAGGTCCGCATCCTCTGCCAGGTCAACCACAAGAGCCTAGTCGGCCTCCTCGGGTGCTGTGTCGAGCTCGAACAACCATTGATGGTTTACGAGTACATCCCTAATGGAACCCTATCCGACCACTTACAGGGTCCCAACCGAGGCCACCTCTCATGGAACCACCGGCTCTTCATTGCCCATTCGACGGCCGAAGGACTAGCTTATCTCCACTTCTCTGCAATGCCTCCAATTTATCATCGTGACGTGAAGTCGAGCAACATTTTGCTCGATGAGAAGATGAATGCAAAGGTTGGAGATTTCGGCTTGTCTCGTTTGGCCCATACGGATTTGAGCCACGTATCCACGTGTGCTCAAGGGACACTAGGTTATCTCGACCCTGAGTACTACAGGAACTACCAGTTGACAGACAAGAGCGATGTGTACAGCTTCGGAGTCGTGCTTTTGGAGCTTTTGACATCACAAAAGGCCATAGATTTCAATAGACCATCAGATGATGTAAATTTGGCAGTTTATGTGCAACGGATGGTGGAGGAAGAGAGGATAATGGACGTAGTGGATCCGATATTGAAGGAAGGAGCAAGCAGCTTGGAGTTGGAGACAATGAAAGCATTAGGGTTTTTGGCTGCTGGGTGCTTGGAGGAGCGGAGACAAAACCGGCCTTCGATGAAGGAGGTTGCAGAAGAGATTGAGTACATAATCAGTGTTGCAACTGCCAAGGAGGTTGAGAAAGTGGACTGATTGAGGATGGAGTTTTTGTTTAGAGTTGGTTTAGGTCAGTGTTGGATAGCAGAGTTCTGATCTAGGTTTAGGTTAGTATGTTTCTCTAAGTTCCGTATTGTATATTGTAAGTGGAAGTGGAAGTGGAAGTGTTTTTCACTGTTACATAAAATAAAGATCCCAAAGATCCCAATGCTTATGTAACAAAGATCCCAATGCTGTTAATTGAGGAGTATTGTCCAAACAAAAACCCCACTAGCAGTGAGAGTTGGGTGACACTAGTAGCTTTCATTTAATTTATATATGCACAACTTGTCACCCGTTTCTTTCTCTCGCCCTAGGAGTAGGTTAGATATATAAATTGTATTTAAATCCTCCAAAAAAAACAAAAAATACCACATGAAAAGGAAAAACTATGAGATAACTGTGGCATTGTCTACATGCTACTTCTAACAAATGAAAAAATTGCCACGCTAAAGTGAATCATTGTCTCCCACTCCTAACTTCTCAACAATGAATCAGCATGTCTCACTCATAAAAATTTTTATTATGTGATTGATTCGAAACATCACATAAGCAATGCCACATAATACTTCGGGACTAGAGAATAATTACCCATGAAAGAGAGCATCAAAAAACAATATAAAGTAGAATGGAAATAAATATAGCTCCTGATTCATGCATTTTAGTCACAAATAAAAAATAACAATATCATTAATAATACAAGAATTAGTAATTATTTTTTGACTCCCAATATCAGATATGATAACCAAAATGTTGAAATAAAATCTAAAAAAAAAAAAACCAATAACAAATTTTTCCAAAACTGTAACACCATAAAAATAAAAACAAAAAAGGGAGGATAAAAAGACAACCGTACCAGCAGAGCCTGGAGCCCAGGCCGAACAAAGTTTCAATAATCCAGCATCCCCAAGGAAAACAATTGCGTTCTAATTTGTTCTGGGTGTGGCCCACTCAACACGAAGAATGAGGTTGTCATAACCATACCCATTGAGCTTTGCAATGGCCCTCTCGGCATCTTCCTTGTTAACAAAATTGACAAAACCAAAACCTCTGCTCATGCCAGTTTTCTGATCAATAGCAACATAGACCCGACTCACAGCGCCAAATGTGCGGAACAGCTCATGCAAGTCCGGTTCACGCGTGTCTTCTGATAGATTGGTGACACGAACTGAGTTCTCTTCATTTCTGCGCCTCATGTCGGACCCCCCACCAGCAGGTCTTTCTGCTCCTGCCCTCAGGCTTGGTGGAACATAAGCTCCCTTGGTCATGCCGGAGGTTGCATTTGTCTCCGATGAAACAGGTTTATCAACGAAGGATTCGGGTTGAGGTGCAAGATCTTTGTACGGGCATCTAGATGTCCAGTGGTCACCTTTCTTGCCGCAAGTCCGGCACACCATGAGAACAGCACCACCTTTTCCAAGCTGAGCCAGGGAGTCTCCAGCAACCTTGGTTTCTTCTTTGGTACCTGTTTGAAGCTCCAACATAAGATAAATGCAAAACTATACCAATCAAACCAGGTGAACTAACATGTAAAATTATATCCACCAAAATATTAGAAAGTTAAAACTACGTTTGTTGTCAAATCGCGAATTGGATAGTGAATCGTTTTGTTAAAATAGTGAAACATGAATAGTATTAAATCATGAATTGTAAGATTCACTTTATTTAGCATAATATATAATTTTATATATGTATGTACACAATTCATTCATATTGTGATGTTAGATTTAATACAAAAGAAGGCTTTGTGTTTTCATAAGCATATTATTGATTGTTAATTAAAGCCGTGATGGATTTACAATAAAATGAAATAAAAATTGTTGGTGCTGATCTCCCCCATTGTTCTCGTTTTAATTATGGCTCTATTGTATGTGTCCTTAATCACATTAAAACATATCTAAAGCCTCATATTTTTTAGGTTAGTTATAAATGAATTTACCAGGCACATTCAAGAGAATGTCCCATCATATGTTATTTCTTTACAACATAGTTTTAATTGCTGAAACTAAGTACAACTAATGTTTTAGGTTAAGTAGGACTGAGGTAGTAATATAGAGTACAAGTTTAGCAAAACTAGTAGGAATGAAATAGCATAGCACATGATGGACAGGAACGACACAAGAGTATCCATTTTCGATATCTTGGCCAATTATTCATAAAGATTGAGATGGCTGTCGCCTACAAACTTTATAGAAGTGGATGACTTGGAAAACTGCTTTAAAAGTATTATGGCATCATAATTGAAAAGAAAGTTTTATATGACAGTTACAAGATGAATTATTTGTAAAGTATAGAATGTTGTGTAGTAAATAATCAAAATGTTTAAAAAAAATTTCATCAAAATGAGAATGCTGAAATGGATAGTGAAATTACCAGGAAAAATAAAATAAGGAACAAATGCATTATGATAAGTAAGAAGTGACGAAATTAAATAGAATGAGAATCATAGATAGAGCTGGTTTGGTGCAACATAGACAGAGCTGGTTTGGTGCAACATAGACCAAATGTCAGCTGCTACAAAGGAGTGATACAATTTATGTAAAAGGTGTCAAAAGGACAAGAGGAAAGCCAATAAAGACACAGTCAAGGTTGTGAAAGAGACAGGAAATAATTGCCTTATTTAACTGAGCAAATGGCTTTGGATGGAGTTTATTTGGAGAATACAAAACCATGTATCTAACTTCAAGTGGTTTGAATAAGGTTTGTTGAGTTAAGCTAACAAAAGCAACTCATATGTCCCCATATAACATAATGTAATACCTTTAAAAGGAAAAGGCCAAAGACAATGAATCCCTAAATGCATTGTTAAAAATTATCATATCATTTGGGGATGGAACAAAATGATTCCACAATTTTTTTTTTTGGAAAAAGAAAACAGAACATGGGTTTTAAGGAATTTCACCTTCTCACCCTTTCTCACCTCTTTTATCATCCAAATAAGTGATGAGAAATCTCAATCTCAATATCTCTCTCTATCTCTCTCTCTCTCTCTCTCTCTCTCTATATATATATATATATATACGTATATATATATTTCTTTTCTTTTCTATCAAACACGTCTATCAAAACCGATTGTCAATCCAAAAGCAGCACACCAAACAAATTTCAAGCTTCTTTTTTTTTTTCCCTGAAGAACAAAATTTCAACTTTTTCGATCCACGATCCATCTTAATCAAGTATTCAACAAATCTAAATAACAAAGTGACAGTTTTCAGTGATTCTTCTATTTCTTAACACATGATTCGAAAACGAATAAAATTCAAACTTAGTGCAAATCCAATTCACAAAAACCAATCAAGCAAAGATATTGAAAAGCAAATCAACATGATATAGCAGAGAATTAAAAGAAAAAAAAAAAATAGAGCACCAGAGAGAGAGAGAGAGACGAACCAGGGGCGCGAGGACGCTCGAGCAAGATCTCCTCGGTGGAGACCATGGTGAGGCGACTACCAACATCTACGTGAACAGCATCGCCGAACTTGGCCCAAGAGCGCCTCTCGACGGCGCGTTTGCTGAGGCGTGCCTTGGCGAGCTTGCGGACGCGAGTGGTGGTGGTGATCTTGACCTTGTTGCCTTCGTCATTGAATTTGTACTCGATCACCTTCTTGATTCCATTCTCGTCGGGTCCGATCACTTGCCGCGGCGGCAGAAGGAAATCGAGGTCCTCGCCGTCGTCCTCCTCCAGCTCACCCCACCGGAGCTTGCTCGGCTGTGCCGGGTTGGAGTAACCGGGTCTATTCATCGCCATGATTGGTGATCAGAGAATGATCAGCGCGGAGGAGATGACTGGTGTGTGTTCTAGGGCTTCTTCTACGAGCACAAGCAACGATTATTTATTTATTTATTTTGTTCTTTTCCCCAATCATCATTCATATATATATATATATATATCGACAATGATAGGTAGCTCAAATTTTGTGACTTAAAAGTGGCTTAAATGGCCAAAATAACGTTGTTTTGAGTACAAAATAACATAAAAATGGCCAAAACGATATCGTTTTGGCCATTTGAGCCACAAAATTTGAGCTACGAGACATTTTCCTATATATATATATTAAGGGGTTGTTTGGGGTGTTCTAAATAAGTGTATTTTTTGTCTTTTTAGATTAAAAAATTGAGAAAAAAAATATAGATGTTTGGGTTAACTTTTTGAATTTTTATGGAAAAATGTGTAATAAAAAATTGTAAAAATTGATTTGTAGGAGAAAATTAAGATTGGGAATTATGTAGCCGTAATTGTTGACTTTTAGTGAATAGTGTTAACTTTTAACTTTTTGAGTAATTTTTTGACTTTTTAACTTTTCCTGTACATGCCAAACTTGGCCTAAAAGTAAATATTTTTTCTTGATTTAATTTTACACAAATTTAATTTTAATTATAATAATTAATTTTAATTTTAATTGTAATTGTAATAATCAATTTTATATGAACTCTAATAGTTTTTTTTTCTTATTTAGATGGAGGTTTACTTCTTCTTCTTTTTTTCTTCTAAAAAAGGCATATCAACATGTCTTTTTTTTTCCTTCTAAAAAAGGCATATCAACATATCTTCTAAAAAAGTTCTACACAAACTTAATTTCAATTATAATAACTAATTTTATATGAACTCTAATTGAGAAATACTTATTTTACATATATTTTTTTTATTTAGTTTTGTCGTTATTAAATTTCTTTTATATAGTTGATATTTTAATTTAATTATTATGATATTTTTAAAAAAAATTATCTCGATATACAAATAAATAAAGGGAGACTTATTTATAAATCCTTTTTCAGAGCCTTATGCTAGGCTAAGTCTTGTGTAATTTCTTATAGAGTCTCAAGTCTTATTTTTATAAGAATGTATTCCACAAGATCCTAATCTTTTTACCCTTCATTTTCACACCTTAATCCTCCTCGTTGATCATCTGCGAGGCAATTTGCCATTTTTATCGCATTCTCAAGAGCTTAATGGTAATGTTGATGTTTTAGTCCCTCTCTATCAAGAAAACAATGATGACGTTAATCCCAGGGAGTCCAAGAATAGAGTTAATAGGTTAGAGAAAGAATGTAGTAACTTATTTAGTGGGAAATGGGTTCCTTATCCACAAGGGCCTTTGTACACAAACAAAAGTGGATGTGTGATTGATAATGGAGAAAACTGCATCAAGTTTGGAAGACCAAACACAGAGTTCATGAAGTGGAGGTGGAAACCAGATGGATGTGAGCTACCGGTCTTCGATGCTGCTCAATTCTTGGAGATTGTCAGAGGGAAGTCCATGGCCTTTGTTGGGGACTCTGTCGCAAGAAATCAAGCGCAGTCACTGCTTTGCCTATTGACTAGTGTAAGTTATGCTTGTTTGTGTAGTAAACAAACATCCGTTTCTGATGCTGTGGAGTAGGTTTTGAACACTGATTGCAGAAGATATTTGATTTCGTTTTTGTTGTAATGATTTTTTTTTTCTTTAAATGCCTATGTTTTCTTTTATTTTTCTATATAAAAAAATTCAAAAAATAAATAATTTTTTAAATTTTACAATTAATAATACAAAATAAAAATATATTAAGATTATATATCTATTTCAAAACAAACGGATTAAAAAAATAAAAACTTATTAAGTTTGCGAAACGTAACGTGATACATTACGTTACGTTTATGTAAATGTCACATTGCGTTTATATAGGTGTCACGTTACGTTATGTTTATGTAGGTGTCACATTACGTTCATATTGGTGTCACGTTACGTTTATATAGGTGTCACGTTACGTTACGTTTATGTAGATATGTCACGTTACGTTTATATAGGTGTCACGTTACATTACGTTTATGTAGACATGTCACGTTACGTTTATATAGGTGTCACGTTACGTTACGTTTATGTAGATATGTCACGTTACGTTTATATAGGTGTCACGTTACGTTTATGTAGGTGTCGCGTTACGTTACGTTTATATCAATTTCCTACATATGGTTTTATTACTTATTTATGATATTAACAACTAATATTGAGGGTAAATGTGTCAACAAACTTTCCACAGGACTTATGGGAACGTAAGTTTTTTAGTAGGACCATATGTAGCATAAGTCTCCCTAATAGGACTTTTAAATAATTTTCCTATAAGGGGATAAGACAGAATATACTTAATTATGTGTATCACAAGAATCAAATTAATTTCTTTATATTTTTTATTTTTTGTCCATCTTATTGATGTCTTAGTATAATTTATATTTAATTTTTTATTTAATATGAAATTATTTAGGGTAAATTACACTAGCATCCCCCAAGGTTTGGCCCAATTACATCCCACCTTTTGTCGTTTTAAAAATTACATTCCTACCCATGTGGTTAATAGTTTCGTTTAACAAACCCTTTACTTATATAAAAAGTAACAATTCCTAGTAGAAAAATAGAGGAAATTATATTGGGAAAAAAAAATAAATCAAAGGAAAGGGAAAAAAACAAAGAAAGTAAATGAAAGTAAGAAAAGAGATAGTGCACGAGTTTAATATTTTCATTCTGTCTAAATAATTACAATGACAGGGGGATTAATGTAATTTTCCAAACGTCAGGAAGTGACATGTATTAAACCTAAATCTCAATGGGTGTAAGTGTAATTTACCCAATTATTATTACAAAATATTTATATTTAATTTAAATTTTATATACCTATACACAATATGTATGAATAATTTAAAAAGAATATTAAAGAAAAAAATCAATACTTTACATATTTAATTTATTTATATTTTTCTTAATTCAATCACAACATATTTATATTTAATCTTTTAAATGAATTTTATGTAGTTGTATTTCTATATATTTTTATTTCCAAATAAAAATAAAAATAAATAATTAGAATCACTTTTAATTTTAGGAGTTTTTTTAAGTGTGCAAGTGCACACCATGTGCCACTTACACAAAAAGTGTAAGTGTAAGGTGTAAGTATAAGTATAAGGTGTAAGTGGGTTGCATATGGTGTGCAACCTCAAAAAATGTGTAAGTGCAAGGTTTAATTTTTCACAAAAGGTGTAAGTATAAGGTATAAGGTGTAAGGTGTAAGTTGCACACCATAACCAAATATTTTTAATCAATGTTGAGGAACCTTAGACATTATGAAAATATTAAGAATCCTTTATACTATAAAATCTTAATACTAGGGACCTTAAAAAAAATCCCCTTTATTTTACTATCTTATAATTTAATATATATATATATATATCATATAAAATCATTATATGATAATTACATTTTTATAGCACAATAGAACTAAAATAATCAAAATAAACAAATAATTTAACTAAATTTATTATATACAAGTATTCAAATAACAATTTTATAAAATAATAGGGACAAGGTTATTAAAATAAATAATTTAAATTTTTTTTTAAATTAAAATTAATATTATTGTTTTGTAACATATATTATAGTATAAAATATTAACTCCATTATAATTTTATGTCAGACATCATATTTTTAAAAGTGATTTAAATACACGTGTAGCATCCAATTTGATATTGATTGATTAAAATAATATAACTCAATACTTTTTTTGTTAAGTTTTTAGAAGATAAATTGACAAATGTCAAATGAAAAATAGTGTAGAGTATTATTATACAATGGCGAATTACACTAACTGTGGGGATATATTTTCTGAGTACCAACACGTGGCCGAGGTGACACCGAAGTGTCAGCAGAGTTCCCCACGTGTTATGGTAGTTGTGCCGAGGTTATCTCGGCTAGGCCGAGGATACCTCCGAAGATATCGGAATCCGAGATAAGCGGATAAAGGACAAGAGTCCTAGAATGAAGAGGAAGCTCAAACCTGGATGTGGACAAGAGTCCAAGGTTGGGGAAGACTTGATTTGGGGGTAAAGATAAACTCTTAGAGAGTATGTCTTAATTCCTTGAGAGTCCTAGATTAGCAGGAGTCCTAAGTCCATTAGGACGGGTTCTGTTGGGACTAGGATTGGATTGGCTATAAAAGAGAGGCACCCCATGGGTCTAAGGTACGTTTTTATGCTCAAGCTAGTGAGTTAAGTACTTGATTATCCTTGAGAGATATCTTGACTTGATCGTCGGAGTACCCCGGTGGTGAAACCACACGAGTCTTTTTCCTTCATGCGAGTTACAAGGAGCCGTCTACTCGCTGTGTTCTTCTGTTGAATCACTAAGGAGGCGGTGTGATCGGAAATTCACTCACACAATTTGGCGCGTCATGGGGAAAGAAAGAAGAGTAGATGGCTAATAACTTGAAGGAAAATATTGGGGACGACACTCCATCTGGGAGTGGAAGACCTGTCGATCCTAACGTGGAAGGAGGCGACCGCAACGAAGAAACTCGTGATCAGAATCACGCAGAAAAAGACGTCGGCCAGGACGGCGACACATCAAAGAAAGCGAACCAGAGCAAGTACTACAACGAGGATGACCTCCAGACCTGGAAAGACAGATGTCTGAGGAGGGATGAAGAAGTAAAGGAGATGGCACATAAGCTGGCTAACCTTCAATCGGTCGTCAACTTTATGATGCAGAATAATGTCATGCAGCCGCCATACCCGCTGCAGGACACACCAATGCCAGCAGCAAACGCCCAAAAGAAGGGACGGAAAGAAGTCCCAAGCCCTCAAAGATACGAGGCGGAAGGCACTCTCACCGACCATCCAGAGGTCGGCCGAGAAGAGCCGAGGAGAGAAGAGTCGAAGGACACATCGTGAGAAGGATGCAGACCCCAAAGAACATCGGCATGTTAAGGCGGGTGTTGTGTTTTGATCGTCCTGCGGAGAAGGATCAAAAGGGGCCACCATGAGGCCGAGTAGTCGCCAAAAGGTTTGAAGTCCATTGACAAATGCCGCAGGAGAAATAAAGAGGACTTGAGAGACTACCTCAAGAGGAAGCAGGAGAATCTTTGAGCCAAGTAACCTCCCGATTAAGCGAGACTCCATTCTCGGTGGAATTGGACAAATTCGTGGCACCAAAAAGATTGACATGCCGAGGTTCGGATATATGATGGTAAGTCGGACCCTAACTTCCATGTTGGATTATTTTTGAATTCAATGGCTATTAGATTGGGGAACGAGCCGTTGCTCTGCAAGTGTTCCCTTCATCCTTTGGGGAGATTGCATCGATTGGTTCCACAAACTCTAGAAGGGAGCGTAAAGAACTGGAAGGCTGGCCGAGATGTTTGTGGCGAGTTCATAACAAACAAACCGCAACCTTTGAGGGTGGATGCATTGATGGCCGAAGATCGGCAAGATGAGAGCCTCGAGCTCATAGCGCGGTACTATGAGGTGTTCAATCGAATACTGAGTGCAACCAGAGGTGGCGGTCGTCTCTTTCAAGAACGGCCTAAAGGATGGTATCCCACCGCGAAGTCATTAGCAAAACCCCGCCAAGAGTATGGAAGAGCTCATGGCGAGGATCGAGAAGTATGTGAGCCGAGGAGGATACCTCGAGAACAAGGAGACAAAAGGCGAGAAAAAGGCGAGGCCGAGGCAACAATGGACAAAACAAGCAGAGACGAGTTGAGGACTAAACAAGCGATGGCAGCGGTGTTTGAATTCGATCCAAAAGGTCCTTGACCAAATTCGAAATCACCTACTTGAGCGGCAAAGAGCACAAGGAGAATTCATGGGAGAAACCTCGGTGGCGTTGTGCCTACCATAATGAGCAGACCACCCAACTCGGGGTTGCAGGGCCCTTAAAGCACACTTAGAAGATCTGGTGAGACAAGGCCATTTAAGAGATCTTGTGGATGAGGCCGAACAGGGAAGAACGAGCTGCAGTTGCCTCAAGCACCAGCTGACGCCAAAGACAAAGAACCACGGCGAGGTGGACCTCGGGTGGTTAACGCGTGATCCACTCAAAGGTGAGCGAAAACGACATACGAGGAGACGCAGGGTGAAACATCTGACATGTCAACCAGTCGATGAAAAGACCTCGGCGAAGATTGCCGAGGACCTATGATAACCTTCACGAGCGACCTTGACATGGTTCGGACCGCACAATGATGCCTGGTAGTATCCCTCCGGGTTGGAGTGCCGGTGAAACGCATCTTGATTGATCAAGGCACTCTGCGACATCATGTATGTCGATGCTACAAGGAGTTAGGCCTTCACCGATGACATGGAGGTCAAGCGGCCCGATGGTCGGCTTCAATGGAACGCCGCGTGGCCTTTAAGGCAACAAGCTTGGAGGTACAAGCCGCACAAAGAAGGTGAGGACAGAATTTATTGTGATTGATACGCCTTCGCCTTTACAACATCATCTGGGGAGGCCGTGGTTGCATGCAATGGGCGATTCCTCCACCTTGCATCAAGCTGCTGCGATTCCCAAGCGAACATGGGATTGAGGAAATCGAGGAGATCGATTCAAAGTAAAACGCTCCATGGCAAAGAATGAAGTTAACCTGCAAGATTCGAGAACCGGTGAAGCAGAGGTTGAAGAAGAGGACATGAAAGTCCTAGATGAAGTCGGCAAGGAGCCGAGAGAAGAGTGAAGAAGCATTGAAGAAAGTCTTCGTCCCAAGAGGGTGATGAGGAACGCTTCTTTCTTCGGCAGGATTAGCCAAGAAGAAGAAAGGGAGTTGGAAGCCTTCGAGAAAAAATATTGAGGTGTTCGCTGGACACCTTATGAAATGCTGGCATCGACCAGAGGTCACATGCCAGACTCAACGTTGACAGTCGCCAAAACTCGTAATACAACGACGAGAGACCGACGTTGATACATGTCGAAGCAGTGGAAGAGGAAGTAGCTAGACTTCTAGAGGCCAGGGCCATCCGAGAAGCCAATTATCCGACGTGGTTGTCAAATACCGTGGTAGTAAAAAAGAAGAATGGCAAGTGGAGGGTCTGCGTAGACTTCACAAATTTGAACAAAGCCTGTCCCAAAGACAGCTTCCTCTGCCAAAGATCGACCCGGTTGGTTGGACGCCACATCTGGACATGGTAGGATGAGCTTCTTGGGCGCATAGGGTATCACCAGATAGCCATGTACCGGATGAGGAGAAGACGGCGTTTATTACTCTAAAGGTCTGATCTTTATTCTGAGTCATGCCCTTTGGGTTGAAGAAGAACGCAGACAACTTACCAAAGGTGGTGACGGATGTTCGAGACACTTGATTGGCGAAGCGTGGAAGTCTACATCGATGATATGGTCGTGAAGACAAAGGAACCGAAGGATCATCTCCGACTTAGAAGAGGTCTTCAACATACTCAAAACATATCGGCTCGACTAAACGCATCGAAATGCGCATTTGGAGTCGGATCCGTAAGTTTTGGGGTACTGGTGACAAGAAGGGCATTGAAGCCACCAGATCAAATCAAGGCCATTCGCGGAATTCTGAGTCCGACATCGGCTAAGGAGTTCAGATGCTTCTTTGGAAGGGCATGACCCTAAACAGATTTATAATGAAGTTCGGACAAGTGTAAACCTTTTTTCAATCTGGTGAAAAAGGCCTGATTTTATGGACGGAGGAATGCGAGGCCGCCAAACTGAAGAAGTACCTTACCTCGATCCTCTCAACGCCTCAACAGGGAGGAACCGTTCTTATACCTAGCGTTTGAGAGCACGTGATGAGTCTTTGTGATTATCCGAGAAGAAAAGCGAGAAGGCGGTTTACTATGTGAGCAAGACCTTGACGCAGTAAAACAAGGTATCTGCCATTAGAAAAATTAATCTTGGCCTTGGTAATGGCTTCAAAGAATTTGAACCACTATTTTCAAAGCTCACAAGATAGTGGTTACGACAGAGCACCCATTAAAATCCTTGTTGCGACAAGGAGACTTGTTGGAAGAATTGCAAGATGGGCGTAGTTGTTTTGGGCCAATATGACTGGAGTTTAGGCCGAGAACCGCAATTAAGGGCCAAGTCTTGGCCGACTTTGTGGCCGAGTTCTCACGAATACATCGAACATCGACTCCGTCGAGCCGAGATGAACGATGCCCGAACAAGGAAAGAGAAGCCCCAAAGCCAAAGAACCAAGGAAGGAGAAACTCGACCTGCGGCATTTACATCGGCAATTCCTTTCAACTTTTGTTGATGGGAGCTCAAACCGGCGGGAGCTGGAGTAGTGTTAATTTCCCGATGGGGAGATATTGGAAGCGATCAATTATTTGGGGTTCAAGGCCTCGAACAATGAGGCGGAGTATGAAGCATTGATTCTTTGGATTGAAGCCGCAATAGCAGAGGCGATGAGGTAATTATTTTTGTGATTCACGACTTATAGTAAATCAAACTACGGGAGAGTTTCTTTGCGAGATGAAAGAATGTCGGCATCGTAAAAGAAGTCATCGGTGGCGGACATGTTTCAAAACCGCCGACTTCTTGAGTTAGCCGAGATGACAACAACCACGCGTTGGCCAATTTGGCAAGTTCAAGACAAACCAGGAAGACAAGGACAATAATGATTGACTACCTACTGTGCCCGAAAGCATAGAGCCAACGCATAATGCAAGAAGCATTATGTGCGGTTGGGACCAAAATTTGGATGGATGCAATTGTTGCATTCCTAAAAGAAGGCAATTTGCCAGAAGATCGGAAGGAAGCACACAAGGTCGATTGAAGTCGGCAAGATTCGGTCGGCAATGAAGACATCTGTCTGAAGATCCTTCATGGACCTCTTTTAAGGTCGTACACCCTCTTCAAGTCGAAGACTTTCGCATTTAAATTCATGAAGGAGTTTGTGGAAGCCACGCAGGGGGCAGATCGTTAGCACATAGGGCCATTACCCAGGGGTATTGGTGGTCCTATATGCAGAAAGATACAAAAGCCTATGTAAAGAAGTGAGAACAATGTCGAGGTTTGCACCATTGATACACCACCGCCTTGACTTGAATCTGTTTCGGCCCTTGGCCATTTGCCCAATGGGGCATGGATCTTGTTGGAAAATTGCCCCAAGCAATCGGGCAGCGGAAGTACCCTCTTGGTGGCTACGGATTACTTCACAAAATGGATAGAAGCGAGCCTCTTGCCAAAATCCGAGATGTGGATGTGAAGAACTTCATCTGGAAAAGCATCATTACCAGTTGGGATTCCAAGAGCAATCGCGTTGCGACAACGGAACACGGTTTGATGACAAACTCATCAAGAATTTTTGCGCCAAATTCAAGATAAAAATTACTTCTCAACACCAAGCTTTCCCCAAAGTAATGGGCAAGCGAAGCATCAAACAAGGTCATTCTAGATGGAATAAAGAAGAAATTGCAGTAAAGGAAGTGGGTAGACGAATTGCCCAACGTGCTCTGGGCATATTGCACTACGTCGAGAAGATCAACAGGGGAATCCCCCTTTGCCATGGCATATGGCACAGAAGCAGTCATTCCATTGGAGATTGGCATCCCAGGGATCAGAACACAGGGAGTTGAGAACGGGTCTAATGATGTGCTCTTAGCCCGTGATCTTGACCTACTAGAAGAAAGAAGAGAGAAAGTCGCAATGCAAAGATACCGACAACGACTTGCCAAAGCTTACAACAAGAAGGTCAATCCAAGGGATTTTCAGGTCAACGACTTAGTCTTAAGAAAAGTGGTCGGCAATAAGAAGGATGCGAGAAGGCAAACTTGGCCCCAAAGCGGGAAGGCCCCTCTGAGAATAATTTCGGTGTTAGGGAATGGGGCATCTGGCTCGAAGATAATGAGGGCAAAGCATTGCCTAGAACATGAAACACTTGTAATTTAAAGTTTTTCTATCATTAGATATTGTTTGATTTTTTCTTGCCGATATGATAAATAAAATCTTAGCGAATTTCTCGAACTTATACAACTTGGCACGATGTTGTTTTTGAATAATGAGAACCCAAGAGGAACTTAGGTTCACATTGAGGCGAAGAAGACATTAGTAATGCTTAGCGAAGTTAAGCGAGATAAATTCCTTATCTTTACTTGTTGAAATTTGTAGCAATTTACAAGTTAAAGTTAAGCTGAGATAAATTCCTTATCTTTACTTGTTGAAATTTGTAGCAATTTACAAGTTAAAGTTAAGCTGAGATAAATTCCTTATCTTTACTTGTTGAAATTTGTAGCAATTTACAAGTTAAAGTTAAGCGAGAAGATTCCTTGACCTCGCTTGTTGAAATTTGTAGCAATTTACTAGGTGAGTAAAGATTATTGTCTAAACACTTGAGTAAATTCCGCTGATTATTTTTGAAATTTGTATCAATTTACAAGAAAGGCAAATTGAAATTGTTATTTATGGCCTTTTGGAACTTGAGAAAAGTTAACATTGAATAGTATCTGTCTATACTTGTTGAAATAATGCAGACAGATCTCTTGTCAAGTAAAATTTGCGGTGTAATGCCCGAGGTATGTTACAGGAGATTGTGCAAAAAGGAAGAATCGAAATCATGCAAAATATTCTAAGTATAGAATCATTGAAGCGAAAGAAGAATTAAAAGCACGAAGCATTCAAGAATAAGCAATTGCATAAATAAGTTGTTTACAAGCAGAGAGGCACATCGCCACGAAGGAACGACTTACAAAGAAAAGAAAACAAAGTACAAGAAATAGAAGAAAACAAAAAGCGTCAAGGTGTCCTTCTTCAACTTGCGAAGGTTGGTTGGAACCTCGGAAGGTTACGGAAGAACCACCTCGGTGTCTTTGGGTCCACAACCTCTGCATCTTTTTCAGGAACCCTGTGTTCTTTATTTGCCACGACCTCGGAGTGTTTGTCACCGCAACCTCGTCGATTTGCTAAGGTTTCATCAACACTTCTCCCAATTAGAAGCATATCGGAAGCAGTAATGGCCCAGCGGCTTCCTTGGATTGCTTCTCGACTGTTCATCCCGGTGAGGTCCAAAATCTGTCGGCCTTGGGAGGATTTGGCCTTCCTCACCAAGGGTTCATCTTTATCTTCATCTTTTCTTCATCTTCATCCTCGGCAGATTCAGATTCATCTTGCGGTGGAGAGGGAGGAAGTGGGGAAGGAAGACGGGGGCGCTCAGTCTTGCGCCATGGCGAAGTCATTGGAAGATCAAGCTTTTTGGTCGAGCATTCCAACCTAGGGCGTATCCTTTGTTGCAAGCTTGCTTGACACAAGCTTGTAGTCTTCAAAGAACGTCTGCCATGCCTTGGTTGTGGGCGACCGATTTGACCTTTTTGTGGCGAGCATCCTAAGCTCTTTCTCGGCCTCGGCCTTCTTAGCCTCGGCTTCCTTTTTCTCGGCCGGCAACTTCGCCAGCGTTCTGACCGCCTCGGCCTTTGAAGAGCAAGTGATTGGGCCTTTGTGGCCGCCTACCGCTTCTTCCGGTTTTTCATCCTCAGTTGATCTCTTTTTGGGTCTTTTGAAGGCGAAACTCCTTCTTTAATTGAGAGCTCCTCCTTGTTTCAAATGCCTTTACAGAGAAGGCGTGGGCATGTTGAGCGGCACGACAGTTCATAAAGACAAAGGTTATTACTGAGTGAAAATGATGTTTTACAAGTATGAAGATAAAACAAGATCATCAAAGTTCGAAGGCTTACTTGGGCGAGCGTTGCAACATGAGGGCATAGTTCTCGTATTCACCGATCTTGGAGTTTTCTCAAGATCACCTTCGATGAGAACAGCCATCTTGAGTGCCACGCCGGCGTTAACGTCGAGGCGCTTTCATTGGCATAAGCGCCTTGTCCTCAAGTGTAATTTTGGGCTCAGGAACTTTGGGAACCACGGATCCCGAGGTTGAAGGCTTTTGCTTTTTCGGTGGACCAGATCGAGGCTGCGTCTCGGCCGAAACCTCTTCACAGAGCATAGGTGGTCTTCTGCTCTCCGCTATTTGGGAGATTGGCAGAGGGCATCTTGACCTCGGCATCAAGAGCCTTAGCCTTCGGTTGGGCCTTCTTGGTTCTCTTCGGTTTTGGTGGGGGCATAGTTTGGTGGCTCATCCTCCATGTCATCTGGCGGAGTCGGCCAAGAGATTGAGCACCGTTTTCTTCGGTTTTCCATTTCAATTTGTTTTACGAGTCTGCGTGGCGCTTTTTTCTTGGCGTGGTTCAGACGTGGAAGCAACTTGTCCAGTGGAGGCAGTTGATGAGGAGGTGCTCCTCTTCCTCTGTCTTGGAACGTCGGGCAACTTTGAAGTATATGTGGGGATGAAGTTCAAGACCAAAGGGCCTTATGCGTTTCAAGAGGAGGTCCAAGAGCTTTTTGATTCGAACTGAGGAAGTAGGGGTGACGAAAGTCCTGGAGGTCGTGACGTCGCAAAAGCAGAACAAAACATGAGAAGCAGATAAAATATTTTGGAAAATTGAAGAAAAGCAATGATTAAGTAGTTCGAGATGGGCTCTTACCCTTGCCCTCCTTCTTGTTCGTGGGAGAGGAAAAGGTGGACTTCTTCACCGGCCAAATTCCAGTTCAGTGACAATAAGATAATCCTCAAGAGCCCCTTTGTTGGAGTGGGAGCTCGGCTACAATCTTATATTCGGTAGACCTCGGCTTGAGGTAATATACAAAACCTTTCTCCTTAAGGTTAAGGGCACTCATGGTGTAACAATCTTGGATATCGGCAAGAGTGATTCTAACACCCTCTTGCCGAGCTAAAGCTATTATTAGATAAGGGTTCTATAGGCATTTATGGTAAGTTGCATGGGGTTGAGTTTGTAGTAGTTAAGGACCTCGCGGAAGAGGATATCAAGAGGGAACCTAAGTCCACACCGAATGAAGGCAACTTCTGAGGAAAGGCATTTTATCGCCATCGGGCATAATGGAGTCCTCCTCCCACTAGTCTGAGTTGGGCGTCATCTGGAATGGAGAATTCTTGCCTAAAGTGTTCTAGTTTTGGGGGTATCCACCCTATGTTTCCACACACCCATGGTCTTTATAAGTGTTTGGCTCTGAGAAGCAGAGTATTCCTAAGGGTTTTAAGGACCTCGGCTAAAACCTAAGAAATCTTGATTGTTTCAGTTCTTTCCTAGAGATTGATGGTTCTACAACAAATCCCAAACTTAAATCTCTGAATAAATGAGAATGGAAGGCGAAAATCTGGAAAACAGAAAGCAAAAGAAGTTTGATTCAGAATACAAGAAAGTGGAAGGCCAAAACGAAGTGAGATGGTGCAAGTATTCAGGATGCAAAATCAAGAAATGATTCAAAAATTACATGACAAACAGAACATTAGAAGCGAGAAAAACCAATAACGATCAAAGAAATGGAAAAGAAGGAACAGGGCTTACGGAAAGGATGAAGCGAGATGAGTCTGCCGAGGTCGAGGTGACTTAGGCGGCAATGACAGAGCTCCACGAAATGGCAAAGGGAGACCTAATGCTGAGCTTGAGCTTGGGGCAATGGAGGATTCGAAAGAAAAAAGCAGAGAGAGAGAGAACAAGAATTTCAAAATGCGAAGTGAAGCGAGAGAGAGACAAACGTTTTTGTCAAAAGTGGGCGGCAAAGCAGCAATAATAGCGCCTAAGGTAATACGCATGCGCCAGAATGACGAAGAGAAAAACGGCTTGTAGGCGCGTCAACGCACGGACCCGAAGAATGAAAGCGTCCTCGGAATGGTTGAAGATTGGTGTATGACGGCTCATACACGTAAGGAAGTTGATTTGAATCAAGAGGACATGCCGATCTGGAATGAATGATCTCGGCTAAAAGTTCTTAGGCCGATGTGCGAGATAAAATTCGAAGATAGGTTCCATCACCTCGAATGCCGAGGTAATAGAACCTAGGGCGGTTAATGGGGATATATTTTACGAGTACCAACACGTGGCGAGGTGACACCGGTGTCGTGAGTTCCCACGTGTTATGGTAGTTGTGCCGAGGTTATCTCGGCTAGGCCGAGGATACCTCGAAGATATCGAATCCGAGATAAGCGGATAAAGGACAAGAGTCCTAGAATGAAGAGGAAGCTCAAACACGGATGTGGACAAGAGTCCAAGGTTGGGGAAGACTTCAGTTTGGGGTAAAGATAAACTCTTAGGGAGTATGTCTTAATTCCACTGAGAGTCCTAGATTAGCAGGAGTCCTAAGTCCATTAGGACCGGGTTCCTGTTGGGACTAGGATTGGATTGGCTATAAAAGAGAGGCACCCCCATGGGTCTAAGGTACGTTTTTTATGCTCAAGCTAGTGAGTTAAGTACTTGATTATCCTTGAGAGATATACTGACTTGATCGTCGGAGTACCCGGTGGTGAAACCACCACGAGTCTTTTCTTCATGCGAGTTACAAGGAGCCGTCTACTCTGCCTGTGTTCTTCTGCTGAATCACTAAGGAGGGCAGTGTGATCGGAAATTCACTCACACACTAACAGTCCTTATAGTTTGAGACTTATGTCACTTTATTTCTTGACCTTTCAATTGGCATACATTTGACTTGAAATTTTGAATATCGTTCCAAGTAAGGATAATTGAAAATACTATTACTCCATTTCAATATTGCTTCATTTCAAGAGTAAAGTCGTCAATTTGATAAAATATAAACTAATTTGACAAAAATAAATATCAAAAAATTATTTTGAATTTTTAAAAATTATTTCTAGCCACCAAAGATAAAATTATATTAAAATGACAATTTTTTACATTTTTATTTTTTTATCAAATTAATTTTTAGTATGTAAACATGATGATCATGTGATGGGTGGTTATTTTTGTTGATTTTTTGGATGGTTATTATGTAATATATAGTTGTATTTGTTGTTAATAGATATTTTTGGATGGTTATTAGGTTTTTAATGTGTAATCGATATTAATATATGAAATATTTTTTGTTTTGGATTTTTTGATTTAATGAATTAGTTTAATAATGACATCAAAATTGTCGTCATATTTGACTTTTGAAAAAATAGAAACTAATTTAATGAAAATAATCAAAAAAAATTATTTCTACCCTCTCAAAAGATAAAATTATATAAAAATGATGTGTTTAAAAAAAAATTCACTAATTTCATTTTTTATTTCTTAGAAAAAATTTCTGAAAATAAATTATAAATACCAAACCAAACAGAATTTTATAACCAAAAAAGTTATAATATTATTTATTAATAAAAATGCCATTACATTTTAAACACCGTATAAGTTAACCAACACAAAATAAGTTGTATGGCAACTTTGTCGTTGAAATGGACTGTTTGCAAAGAAAACATTTTTTATTATGCTTGTTTGGAACAAGATTCAAAATTTAGGGCCAAATGTATTACAATCGAAAAGTCATGGATCAAAGTGACACAAACCCCAAACTATAGAGACTGTTGGTACAATTTGCCCAATTAAAGAATAATGATTTATCGAAAATAATTGTGTATATTTAAGGTACCTATTGATGTTTCTTGAATAATTTTTAAATAAAAATTTTGAATTTATAATATTATTGATAATGCACCTTCATAAGCTCTGCCTAAAAAGATATGCAAAAATAATTTGGCTGGAATAATTTTTTTAATTAGAATCCCTTTGAGAACTAAAATTATTAAAGTTATAGAAATTTTGTACTTGATTCCCTTTATCATATAAAAATATTATAATAGATTATAGTCAAATAATTAAATACTCGATGTACCATTTTAGACATAATAAAAAACATAAGAAATTAATAAACACATTTTCTATTAATAATTAAAATAATATATCATGAGTTATAACCAAGTCATAATTTGTATATTATAAAATTTTTCATTATGTTTATGTTTTTTCCCAGAAAAAAATATTTTGATACAAGTGGAATTCATGATTTTTGATAAATTTGATTAACACAAATAAGCATTTGATTTTAGGTTGAGAATACACATTTTTAAAAAAAAATTTGAAAGAAATTATTTTTATGAACCTATTTTGGGTAATTCTATTTCCACACACCAATTCTTCTCAGTTTACACACTTAATGAAAATTTTCATTAATACAATTTTATCCTAGAATAAAAATACTATAATACCCTCATCTTCTTCTACTCAAACCCTAATTCTAAAACATCACAACCATTTTATATTGTCAGCGCCACATCTCTCATCCACCATCCCCTCCCATCACCTTTTTCCCTTTCTGCCTACGATCACTTTCTGCTATGAACCATACACTCTCATAAGTCTTCTATCGCGAATCACTCAAGATTGACTGTGGAGGTCTAGGATAGAGGGGGATGAGCTAGAAGTGGCGGTGGTGGCGATGGAGGGTTAAAAGTGGCGGTAACGACAATAGAGGAAGAGTGGGCAAACGGAAAAGAAATAGGCTTTGTTTCATCTAGTTTTAGAATATGTTTTCAGCAATAAATATAAAAATAAAAAAAAAATTTATTTCAATATGATTTTATCTTTCTAGGGGCAAAAAAATTTAAAAATTATTTTTTTTGGTATTTATTTTTGTCAAATTAATTTATAATTTTCTCTGAAAAATTTCAAAAAATTGATTCAAACATTAAAACCAAACATAGCCTTAGGATTTTAAAATTGAAAATAAGGGTAATATTGGAATATAGAGATGTGTACTAAGAATTTATATTTTTATAATATGTGTATTGAGAATATGTTCATTAAGTGTATGTATTGAAAAAATTAATGTGTGGAAATAGAATTACCCGCCTATTTTACATAGAATCACATACAGTGGCAATAATTTTCATCAACCATTAACAAATCTATTTGTATTTGAGTTTCATTTATTAAAAGTTTCTACACAAAGTATTAAGACTCAAAATTAATTTTTCATTTTAAAAATAAATTCTCGTATATCGCACGGGTCACCTACTTGTTTATGAGAGATTTGATTTGTAATTTGATTTCTCCCCTCCTTATAGCATCTTCAACGCTTACTCTCTTTTTTCATCAAATTTGAGTAAAAATTTCATCTAGTATTGAGCGTTCCAATAGAAAATTTTCATTTTTTATTAACTCACTAGTCGACTGGACAGATGTCTGGCCGGTTGACCGGTTTGTATAAATTGACTAGAACTTGAAGGATAATTTTGCAAGGAAGAGATTGTTGTCTGGTGTACTTGCAACACTGAGACATCCTTAATTTGATGAAAAGCTGAAGACATCTTGGATTTGATGTTATGGTTAGACCATCTCCAACGGTTCACCAAAGTTGATATCAAATTTAAATTTTGATGAAAAAGTTACTGTTTGGTGCTCCAACGGTTGCACTAAATCGATATCAAATTGAGATTTCACCAAACAATTCATCAAACTGAGGACAACATACAAATTTCACCAAAACACTGTGTGTGACTGTTGAAGGGAGGAACCGGTTAACCAACCGGTTGCCCGACCGGTTGACCAACTGGTCGACCGGTGCACCATTTAAGCCACTGGTTTGTTTGAATCCTCAGCTGGTTGGTTTGAACTGGTTGGTTTGAACTGCTGCCTCTCGTGATCGTTGGAGAGCAACCGGTCAACCACCCAGTTGATAACCGGTCGACCGGGTTGGGCAATTCGGCTACAGTGCACAACTAGCAAGAACAGGTTTGAACTGGTTGGTTTCAACTTGTTTGAGCTGGTTTATTTGGACATAGGTTAATTTGTGAATTATGAATAATTTGAAGGGTGATATAAATTTAAATTCTCTATATATTTGACATACATATTTCATAACTAGCCGTTACAATAATTTACCATTGGATGGACGGAGTATTTTGAAAATTTACCGTTGATGATGTGCTCTATAAAATAGATCTGATTTCTATATCAAGCTGACAAAGTATTTCATTTTCAGAATAGCATTTATATGTTGTGAATTTTTTTTCTTTTGTGTCATTAGATATTTGTTTCCCTTGAAATTTTAATTAATAGTATCTGATTAAATTATCTGATTATGAGTTTGAGCTTTATATCATTACAATATTTTTCAGTAAGTGTATTGTATTTTTTCTAAACTATGGAAGATTTCGAAATGTTTGAGGAATCACAAATGTTTGAGCACAACACTCATATTAATTTTATGTCAGAATCTTCACGAGAACAGAACACGCAGAACAGTGATAATCATTTTATTTTAGAAAACTTCTTGTGTTTTTCGTGGTAAAGCATTCACAATTATAGAAGATGAAACTTTATGTAGATCTTGGTTAGCGGTCTCTCAAGATCCCATTACTGGTAATAGTCAGATTATGGCTATATTTTGGGAACGAGTACTTGTTTATTTTAATTCGCAATTGAGCAGTGAATCAAATCGAAATCGTATTTCTTTGACTCACCGTTGGTCTGCTACGCAAAAGGCAATTAATGAATTCTGTGGTTTTCTTGAACAAATTCAATTGAGGCAACAAAGTGGAACAATTGAGGCAGATATGGTAAAATTTATTTGTGTTATTAAATATCAATTTTCTTTTTTAAATGTATACTTGTTATTGAAATCTTTGTAATTTTTTTTTGTAGGTCACTGAAACGAAGCAGATGTATCATGCAATACAGAAAAAACAATTCACATTTGATACATGTTGGGAGATTTTGCGCCAAAGTTGTAAGTAGGATGAATTTCGATCAAAAAGAAACACGCAACGTGCTGATCCATGTTCGAATCCACCAAGTGAATATGAGGCTTCTCAATCCAACCAGAATAATGCGATGCACGAACAACCATCTAATACATCAACACGACCAATTGGTACTAAGGGAGCGAAAGAGAAGTTAAAGAATCAAATAACGCACGATAGTAGATTTGATGAAATGGCTGCTAACCAATCCAAAATTGTTGAAGTGTTATCAACTATCTCCGCTAGAACTATTCAGCAAGATAAACAAAAGGCGATAGACCGTGAGCAGAAGGCTGCAGAGCGTCGAAGAAGGGCTGAAGATAGGAAGGAACAACTAAAACTCCTATCTATGATGAATGAAAGAGAACAACGAAATGAAGATCATAAAATTATGTCAATAGATATGACAATTTTAAATCTTATGCAAAGGGCGTACTACGAAGATCTTCAACGACAGATTTTATTTCGAACAACTAATAGATTGCCTTGAAAGGTTCCGTATTTGTGGGTCTCATCTATTGGTTTTATTATTTAAAAATATTACGTCTAACTTGTATTGGTTAGTTTTATTGGTTTTGTGAATTTCTCCCGATACGTATTTTTGCCATATTTCAAGTTCAATATCTAATTGTTGCCATGTTTTTTGCATAGGGAGATCTTTGGCCTGTAGTTTAATGTGTGTTTTTTTTAATTAACCTCGTCTTCTTTAAAATGATATTTAAAGTGAAGTCATTGACTACTATAACATGATTTGTACCAAAGGAATCATAACTGGATAATGACCTTTTTGTAGCATTTTCAGGATGTACATAATCATGTCCTTTGTCAATTAGGCATTAAAATGAAAAACTACAATATAAAGTGATAATAACTGCATAGGCCAATGGTCATAACTGAATAGGTTTTAATTAATGTCGTCCTCTTTAACAAATTGACCCAACAAAAGGTTGTTAAAATAACAAAATACAAAACAATACAAATACATAATGTGAAACACATCAACAGTCATTATCTGGTGGTGGTGGTGGAGAATGGTAGTAGTGATGGTATATGTCATTTACGCGATACTCAATTGTATCTATGCAATGCTCAATGTCCACACGAAAATCACCAAATTGTTGAATTAATGAGTTCTGTGCAGTGGCAAATGTATCAAACTGAGTACCCAACGAATTGACCTGATTAGTCATTTGATGTTCCCATTGAACGCGTTGATTATAACGTTGTTCTTCCATGGCCAAAAACTCAGTCCAATATTGAGGTTGTTCAGTTGATGGCATGACAGTGGCATGAGGATCTTCTGGAGCATCATCTTCTGGGACTTCATCTTCTGAATCTTCTGGAGCATTAACACTTCCCATTAAATTGAAGGCTGCACCAGCACGGGTCACTATATACTAATTAATTGGTGAACGGATTTTGATATCCATTTCATCTACAAGGTGAACCTTAAAATGTTTGAAAATTTTTGTTAAGAATGCCCCAAACAGTAATGACCGACACGTGAATTGACCTTGATTTGCCAGTATCATTTCTTTCATAATTATGTAACACAAATCTAACTTTTGACCAACTTCAAAACAGTATAACAAATAGGCATTAAAATATGGGACCGCATCATGATGTCCTTTTTTTGGAGTGAAATTTTCTACAATCCACCGGTGGAGAATCCGAAGATAAGGTTTTAAATGTCTTGCTTGTAAACTAGTCTCAGTAAATCTGTTCCGACAAATAGTAGTATAGACATCAGTAGCATTACCAACAATATTAGCTAACTCAGCCACAGTCTGAAAATGAATATTTTCATCACCTAACTCAACTCCAATAATGCTTACCAAAGTAAGAATATCAAATTGTATACCCTTTCCTTTTACATATGACAAAAGAGTAAAATTTCCATCTTCTTTCTGAGTACCTCTTAGGTGAACATAAAATAGAGATACCAGCCGTGGATATACCTTTTGGGGCAAATTAATTAAGTTTAGCCATCCCATTGCTTTAAGTTTACTAATTAATAGTGCATCATATTGAGATGGAAGATTTACCCTCCTCTTTGTTACAATTGGTCAGCTAGAGAAGTTTGGAAAGGCTAGTGCATGACTTTCACTGAAAAAATCATCAGTAGGAAATGACTGAATTTGAGGCTGTTGTTCTTCGCGTCGTGGAGAGTTGGAACTTTCACCAAATTGTGCTCTCGCTCTTTTAGTTCTAGGCATGATGTCAAAATCTGTTGAATTTCAAATGAATATAGTTTTAATATTACAATGCATATTAAAATAGAAAAACATTACCATATTTCAGTATGCATACTAATTACATGTTATTTTCATATTACATGTTTTTTTAATTACCCTAAAAGTCAATAGTGAATATGCTATATGAATTACAGTTCTGTATGAATTTGTTGCCTTAATATGCTATGAAAGTTAATAGGGAGTTGAAAATTCATACAGCACATTCTCTATTCATTTGCTATTCATTTGTTGTATTACAGTTCTGTGCTGCCTTAAAATCAATAGGGAGTTCATTTTCATATTCTATGTTGTCTTTCAACATATTCTCTATTCTGTATGAATTACAGTTCTGTATGAATAATCCTAAAAATCATCATATGCCAGTACCACAGAAAGTTTGATTAAAATATTGAGAAAGTTAAAGTTGAACAACATCAGTAATTGAACATACTGATTTTAATTTTAAAATATTGAACAATTTTATGTTTTAAAATATTGAACATAAAGTTTGATTCAAACATGAATTTCATGCTCTTGAGAAAGTTAAACTTGAACAAATAAAACATAAAATTGAACAAATACAGCATACACACTTAAAAAATACAGCATACACTCTGAAAGAAAAAAAAAAAAAAAAAAAAACACAGGGTCGGTTGACCCGTGCCTTTCACCATGCAACATACTACCTCTTGGATGCTGCCTTCTTATTTATGTTCTTGCCTTTCTTGATTCAAATGGTTTCCCTTGCTCAGTCTGTGGATTCACACTTACACTACACTGAATATGCAGAGTTTGGGATTAGATTTTGGGTAAGCCGAATTTGAAAGTAGTGGTGGAGGGAATACACTGACTGTGTTCTTAGAGGCAATCTGTGGACAGACAAGCAATCTGTGGGCAGAGGTTGTCACGACCCAAACTTGGTACCCAAAAGCTCAGCGTCGTAACAAGATAAAAATAAAATAATTCAGATAATTCTGTAGTCACAGAGCAAGCGGATAAATTAAATAAGTTAAAATAAATAACTGGGTACCAATTGTTTATTTAAAAGGAAATAAAACATAGTCATTTGAGCTTCACTGTATTACAAGAGTTTTAATAATAAAAGATAGAAAACAAAATAACATAGTGATTCATTTTCCATCTTGATCCCGCTAAACCTCAACACTTGAAAGGGTAACAGCTATAAGCACATAGCAGAGTGAGAAACATTATACTATGAGGGCACAAAATGGCCATGGATATTTATTTAAGCTAAAACATTATAAATTGAGTTGAGTTGAATACACCAATTAATTAAGTGCCAGAAACTGAAATAATCACTATAACCACGGTACATCACTAAGTGACAAGCACTACACTGGTCAATGGATCCATGACAAACGCTAGACCACAAAGTGGTCAAACACTAGCCAATGGTTATTTAAGTCCCCCAAGGCATGGGACTCCGTGGTGGTACTCACAAAATATATTTTCATATAAGGTCATAGCCAAATATTCTTTAAAAGTAAAATAAACATATCCATGGATTTTACTTTTAAGCAAATAGGATTAGAAATAAAACCACGTAGCTGAAAGTTTTATAAAATATAACTTTTATTAATATACTAATAAAACATAACTTGTATAAAACAGATTTTGGTAAGTCAAAATATACGTAAAATACATTTTGGTAACTTAAGGTATAATATAACTCACCTTAATAGTGACCCTTAGCCTTACTCCACTAACACAACCTCCCTGCTATAAGTTCAGTACTTAAGCTCACCTCTCACGTTTTCTTTTTCTTCCTTTCCCTTCTTCTTTCCTTTTTCTTTCTTTTCCTACAGACTGATCTCTTCTTCCTTATTTATAGAAAAGTGGTGCCACTAATCAAGCCAACACGTGGCCAATCCGTATCTCTCGCAGATCTGCTTCTTAATTCACCTGATTTGTTGTTATCAACTTAGATTTGTATTTATCTTAATTTTAGAATAATTATATTTTGACCCAATGTTATAATTATATAAATAATTTAACTCTTTATTAAATTACACTTTATCTTATACTAACAGGAAATTAATTATTTAATTTAGTACCACACCTATTATTATTATTATTATTATTATTATTATTATTATTATTATTATTATTATTATTATTATTATTATTATTATTATTATTATTGTTATCAATATTATTATTATTATTATTATTATTGTTATCAATATTATTATTTATTCCCTCTATTTATTTACTATCTTTAACTTTAATTTATATTATAAATTTTATATTTGTGTTAATTTAGCCTCAAATAATAATCTCTAATTAATCCCATATTTGATAACCCAACGCTAATTTAGATTTATATATTTATTTATTTAATAATCTATCATCACATGCAACCATAATTATATATAAATATAAATATTTATGTGGACTTGATTACACGTTCGGGGTGTCACAGAGGTATTCAGTGAAGGTTGTTAATTTTTTGATGGCATGTTTGTATATAATTTTGAGCTGATATAGAGGCTCCATTCTTGAGGTAGTTGGTGAGGAAATTAATACTCAATAACCGTATGCAGTGTGTAAAATGAGGCATGGTAGATGGAATGCATTCAATGAATGGTAGGTGGTGTGTGTAAAACGAATGGTAGGTGATTCAAATATATGCAGTGTGTGCATAAATAATTGAAGACATTATGATTTGTAGGTGGAATGCATTTGTCTACTGACTAAATGAATGGCTTATTATGTATTTTTTAACTATGTATGTTGAATGCATTTTAAGTGAGGTAATAAATGAATGGCAAGATCAACATCAGTAAATCAATGCCACATCAATAAATTTGTATATGCAGAAATAATGATTATGCAGTAATTTAAGAATTGACCTTGAATTAAGAATACTAATTTAAGACATTATTACTAAATTATGATTATGCAGATCAACATTAGTAAAAGAAGACATTATGATTATGCACTTCAACATCAGTAATTGAAGACATTATGATTATGCACATGAACATTAGTAATTTAATATATTATTATTAAATTATCATTTAAGACATGATTATGAAATGTGCATAAATGGATGTGGTATTATCATTTGTGGCACATCAACACAGAATTTAAGAAAATCATATTAATTTTATGTGAAATTATCATTTGTAACTAATTAAGTTATGTATATTATCATTTGTAATTGTCATGAACTGAACACTGCACAATTCTGAATATTAAAGATTGAATATTACAATAGCACATCATCACATAACTTCTGAATTACTTAGTTAATATAGTGCATCATAATGAAGATTACAAACAAGAGAATCTTCCATTCCAAAACTATAAACAAAATTACATGTATTGATGTGGTGAATTTAGTGTTCACCATGAAGATGCCACATATGTTCTACTAAATCATTACGGAGGGCATGATATGCATCCTTATCTCTAATACCTAAATGACGAGACAAAAATGATTGGAAGTCATTGGTAGGAGTAGAGGAAAGTTGCACTGGTGTGTTGGTTGATGAAATATCATAATTGAAATCAAGGTGCTCCTCCCTCTCATCTTCGACAATCATATTATGTAATATAATGCAACTCTTCATTATGTTGGCAAGCATTTTCAAATCCCAATAACGTACAGCACCACTTATAATTGCGAATCGAGATTGAAGGACTCCGAATGCCCACTCTACATCTTTCCTGGCAGACTCTTGCATCATTGCAAAATGTTGTCTCTTTGCTCATTGGGAAGAAGAAATTGTTTGAACCAATATTGCCCATTGAGGGTATATACCATCAGCAAGGTAATAACCCATATCGTAACTATGTCCATTAATTGTGTAATGGACAGGGGGAGCTTTACATTGCGCAAGATCAGAAAACAAAGGTGATCGGTCCAACACATTCAAGTCACTGTGTGAGCCAGGCATTCCAAAAAATGCATGCCAAATCCATAAGTCATAAGATGCTACTGCTTCAAGAATAATGGTTGGCTTTTTTTGATGGCCTACATATTGACCTTGCCATGCCTTTGGACAATTTTTCCACTCTCAATGCATGCAATCTAAACTTCCCAACATGCCAGGAAACCCCTGAACCTCCCCAATAGTAAGTAATCTAGCAATGTCAGTTGGCGTCGAAGATCTCAAATATTCTTCTCCAAAAATTTCAATCACTGAATTACAAAATTGTTGCAAACTTTGAATTGCAGTGCTTTTCCCAATACGAATGTAATCATCAACTGCATCTACTGCGACACCATATGATAATATTCTCATCGTTGAAGTCATTTTTTGTAGGGGAGATAATCCAAGTACATAAGCTGCATCTTGTTTTTGAACAAAATATGAATTGTGTGCTTGAATTGCATTCAAAATGCGTAGATACAAAGGACGATGCATTTGAAAACGTCTTTGAAATATTGTAGGTGAATACACTGGATTTGCAGCAAAATAATCTACAAACAATCTGTCATGACCCTACCTTCTATCTCTGTGTATATATCTATGACCTACAACAGAACCACCTATTCTCTTTGAGCTATCACTTGACTTAAGAATCTGAAGCATACTAGTATTATTCTGCTCATAAGCTCCTAAAAGTGTGACGATATATTCATCATCATCAGACTCATCATCAAAGGAAGAGGAAGAAGAAGAGGATGAAAATGAAGTCAATATCATGGATTTGAATTTGAAGGTATTCATTATGCTCTGTTTTGTTTAAGCTATGATCGTATCAGTTGTGTGGAGTTGTCTGGCATATAGATAATGGGTTTATATGAGAACATAATCCATATGCCAGACATATATGTAATGGAGAGAAACAGAAATAGGAAAAAGAATTGGGAACAAAAATGGAGGGAAACAAAAAGAAAAAAAAAAAAAAATTGGCTGACCGGTCGACCCGCCGATTGACCAACCGGTCGCCCCTTTCCCCGATTCACAAAGGTGGGTTCAAACAGTTCAAAAAGGGTAAAAAAAAATTTAAAAAAAAAATTTACACTTACCAGCCGACCAATCGGTTGCCCCACGGATTTGATGCACCGTTGGAACTAGTGACATCAAATTTGGTGAAATGAGTCATTTTTTACTCAGATTTGGTGAAAAAAGAAGTTCACCGTTGGAGATGCTCTTAGATCATCAAATATGGACTTATTTCATCAAATCTAAATTTGATGAAAAAAAGAAGTAAACATTAGATATGGTTTTAGAGCATTTCTAATCATTCACTAAACTTTTTATTCAATTTGATTTTAAATTTGAGTAAAAAGTTTTGTTTAATATGAATTATTTCAATTTTTTTAGCAAAATTTTATCGAAATCTTTTAAAAATTACCTTCTTATCCCAAATTTCACTTTTCATCAAATTTGATGAGGAAAAAAAAGATCATCTCTAATGTTTCATCTTTTTAAATTTTCAGATAAGTTCTTAATTTGATTTTTTTAAAAAAAGAAAAGAAAATGACTCTCCCTTGATTTGATGAACATTTGATGAAAGCATTGGAGATGATTTTTAAACACTTTTAATGAAAGAAAAGGTGAAGGATTAAAGATATTCTTATAGAATCTCATAAAAAAATATGAAAAATTGCATGTCAGTGAAACTTTTTCAAAATAATTAAAGATTTATAATAAAAAAAATATTATAATTTCAATGCGGATGGGAATTTTTATGATGGCTCGAATCGTGTACAAAACTAGCAGATTATGATTGACCATTTCTAACATAAATATGAATATGACACGACCTAATAACACAAATGTTAAACAAATCAAGTTATGATCGAATTTGTATACAGTTAACATAGATAACCAGTTTAATAATACCTAGTTATACATCTTAATATTATTTTCACTAATGAGTGACATCACATTTTTTTAATCACTGGTCTAACTCCATCCAGTTGATTGAAATGTACCTAAAATAGAATTTGAAGACTAATAAAATAATTATTTTTGTTTTGATTATTTTACATTTTAGAGATAATATAACAAAAACTGATAAGGAAATTCCATTTACACACCATGAATCCTCTCAGTACATACCATTTAATCATTAAATTTATATGACAATAATACTTTCGAGTAAAATGACTATTAAGGGCAATATGGGTGCATATGTACTCATTCAAGTAAGAATAAAGATTGAGAGCTCTAATTTTGAAGCTCTAAAGAGAGCTCTAGTGATGTGGTAAAGAGTGGGGGCCATATGTGATATGCTTTGTGTGCCTATGTTTTTGTTTTTGTTTTTTTGTTTTTTTCTCTTGCTACATCATTAGAGTTCTCTTTAGAGTTTCAAAATTAGAGCTCTCTATCATTGTTGTTTAAGTAATTCACATATGAAGACACAACTCTCACTTTACACCCCATCAACTATACACTACATCTTTTTAAACAAATCTCTCTTCCAACATTGTTCATTTTCACTATTATAATATAACACACTACACTCATCATCTTCACCATTATAAACTTCACTATTATTTTTCAAACTCAAAACATTACCTTTGAAGATTTAGAGTTTTAAAAATATTAAAATCAATTAGTTTTGAAGATTTGCACACAATGGATGACACCCAGATTGTTGATTTGAAACAATACAACAATGAAAAGGTTAGTTTACTTTTTGTTTGTCTCGTTGTTGGATAATTTTCACTGTAATTAAATTAATTAATTTTGTTTGGGTACTAAACGACAAACAGAATATAAAAGAAAAATAGGAAAGAAGAGAGAACGTTTGATTACAAAAATCAAATTAGAAATAGAATTAAATAAATAAAAATAGATTTTATTTTATTAAAAAAACAAAATTAAAATCTGATTTAAATAAATAATAATAAAACAGAAAATAAATAAATAACTTACTTGATTAATATCTTGAATATTATTCTGATCAAGTCCATGTTATTAATCGTGTCCTTAAGATTAGATTCTCTGCACGGTACTTTCAGAATATGGACGTCTATCTCCCACGATAAAATGATCAATCTACAAATAAATGTAGCACTACAATTTATTTGTTCAACGAACACACTTAGTGTATACACTCTTTCTCACAGAAAAATAATGGAATAAATGCAGCAAAATGTAGAGATGTATTGCAGCAAAGATGGACGAAAAATTGGAGTCGAAATCCAAATGAGGGACTGCTTATTTATATAGGTGAAGTGGTGGCTTGGTGGTTGCTAGTTTTGAATTAAACAGGTACAATACCTATTCAATTTAAATTAAACAGATACAAAATCTGTAGGCACTGTTTGGCTTGAATTTCAAACAATTCAGATTTGAATTTGAACTAATTCGGTTTGGACAGATCTGAAACTGTGCAAAATTTCTAAAGAGGTGCAAACCAAAAAATTTGAATTTAGAATTAGAAATAAAAATGGACAGATTTTATAGCGACCCTGGTCTTTTCCCATTCGATGTTTGTATCCGGACTTAGGTTCCGTAGATTCTATCCTTGTGTATTGGTTGTTGTCGTCCTATATTTTCTTATTTGGAGTTATAGGATGTGTTGGGTGGGTTTGGAACAGGTTGGTTGAGCTTAGGAACCAAAACTAGTTGCCCAGATTTTTGGCTTGTCCGCTCGAGCGGGGATTTGTTGTTGCTTGTCCGCCGAAAGGGTTTTGGCGCCGGCGAAAAACACCCATCCAGTATCTCTTGTGCAGGGTTGGACGCCGAAAGGAGTTGGGCCGCTCGAGCGGGGAGTTGGACGCTCGAGCGGGGAGCCTGTATGCGAAAGTGCTGAGAGTGTGCATCCGCCGCCGAGGGGTTTACGCCGAGCGGGGCGGCTGGGTATAAAATCGTGTTTTTGGCGTTTTAAAGCAGTTTTTCATCATCTTTTCGGATTCCAAACCCTAGGTTACGAGTTCTCTCTCTCCCAACTCATCTTCTCCCCTAGGATTGATCTATCTAGAGTGGATTTCTACCCTAGTTCCTTCACAAATAAGATAGAGGAGAGTGAGGGCTTTCATTTAATCTGAGCAATTGTTGGTTTGGAGCACTTTGAAGTTTGGGCATCATCTTCATCTTCTTCTTTTTGAGTTATTTCTTCGAGGTAGGGATTTCCTACTCCATTTATACGCTTTAATCCTAAGTGTTGGTATTTTGGTATGTGGGGGTAGTTTGGTAATTTTGGTATGTGGGGGTAGTTTGGTAATTTTGGAAGAAACCTTAGGGTTTTGGTTTAGATTAATTTGTATAATTAATTTAAAGGAATAATGTGGAATTTGGTTTAATTCATGGAATTGGGAATGTTAAATTTACATTCATTGATGTATTTATTTCTTGTTTAGAAATAACTGTTTTGGGCTATCGGTGGAGGATAGCCATTGATTGTTGTAGACCTTGCATGTGGCTTAGGTATAACTGGAATTAAGTCATTTATGTTGACTGTTGAATTAATACAGAACATTACTTGTATTGATTATGTGTTGTATATGGTAATTGTGTGTTTCATTGCATATGCATGTTGTTTGGAGAAGATAGGGGATGAACTCCACGGTTTAGGGGAAGATAGGGGATGTACCTCTAAACCGGATTTATTGGGAGGAGATAGGGGATGGACTCCAGTAGCATCACTCTTACGTGTGCTTATTGATTAATAGACATATGTCTATTTATTGTTGATATGATACATCACTAAAATGTGTATCAGTTGAGAAGTATGGAAGTGAATTGATTATGATTGATACAATACCAACATGTGTATTTGTTATGATTAGGTCTAACTTGAATTGTTATTCCTGTTGAATTGGAAGTAATGGTAATAAAAGATGAAACCCTGTTGAGTTATTTGGCCAGGTTCTGAGCCATAAGTGGAAAGTAAAATGCGCCATAGACAATGTGTCATAGGCAGTGTAGACATTCGCGTCATGAATATTGTAACTCGATTATAGTGTGTTAACCATGTATCAGATGCTAATACTTTAGTTAATTCTTATGCTTGGTTTAGTATTTCTCTACTGGGCTGTGGCTCACCCTATATGGGAACTTTATTTTCAAGTTCAGGCGGTTCACTACCTCCAAGGACTTAGCTTGTGAGGATTTGGACTCTCGAGGACTTGCTTTACTTTATTTGCTTTATTTGGGTTATATGTAATTCAAGCCTAGGGCTTTATTTGTTTTGAGTTAGAACTCATGTTTTGTGTCCAAGCATTGACTTGGCAAGATGTAAGCTTTAAGGCAAATATTATGATGTTTTTATTTCTTAAGACTCTGATGATTGAGATAAAATGTTGTTTTCTTTCAATAACGCATGCCTTGTGTATATTTCATGGGTTTCTTTTTGAGGGCGTTACAAATTTTATTTATAACTAAATAAAATAAAATTCAAATGTTTTTAGCCCAAAAAGATTAGTATTGGGCCGGACAAGCCCAACCCAACCACGCACCCGTGCCCAGGCCCAGGCCAGCCCGCCTGACCGACCGCATGGACGGTGGCGCGCGCGCGTGGTGATTTTTGGATCCAATGGGTCTAGCCCATTTTGCCCATAACCTCCCTCTCTACAAAACTTGGGTACCCCTTGGGGCACACCCCAAGTTCCAATCCCATGCCTTATAAACCCATTCAAAACTTCCCACCAAATCAATGTAGGACAAGCCATTTTCAAACCTTAAAAGATTTTCCACCAAAGCTCAATTTATATAGAGCATACTTTGGCTTCAATTTCCTATTCACTCGATAATAGTTGTGAGCAACCAAATATACCACGTTAATCACAACGCGGCATAGAACACATTACCATTTAGACCCGCTAACTTTGGCGTACGGGTCCCACCTAAATAATTGACCAAAGTTAGGAAAAAATTCTGTTTACCCAGAATTTTTCCAACCATTTCCAACAATTCCCCACATGAATGGAATTTGATAACAACGGAAATGTAACAATATGCAAACTTTATCGAAAGAGTATAAGTCAAAAATATCTTGCATTAGGATAGGTAGCTTTTGGCCTTGAACCTTCCCTAATGATAACCTATCGGACTTACTAGCAAACCAATGGACACGATGCCTTGAATTGTTCAGCTATTTGTATAAGCTAAGACAATAGATTTCACACAAAATATCTTCTAACACATCGTGATTCTCACTGTTGTGTTCATTTTGGCCTTGAACGCTCTTGGTTTTCATGAGTGTTTCTAGAGAATTTAGTTTCTTTCATTCTTATAGAATCGGTCCCAGTTCGATACTCATATAGGTGATTCTTATTGTGAGTATCTCCTTATACTCGTCTTGATTTTATACCTCAATCAAGATATAAGTAATCATTAAAAGCAAAGCTTATCCTTATACCCCTGCATACAACATATGTCGCAAATATCACTCTCACCATAAGAATGGGTAGGGAAATTTTAATCCTTTAGTGATTTCTGGCGAGCCACACATAACTTAGTTGTCCCTTTGAACTTAGTTCTTGGGATCTCCAGTCATATAAGTAGGGTTACCATTATGATGACTCTTATATAATAGACTTTAATTCCATTCCCTTCGATGAACTATACACTAGCTCTTTTGTCAAACCTTTTGTTAACGAATTTGCAATATTCTCTTTAGATTTTATATAATCTATTGAAATTATTCCATTTGACAATAATTGTCTTACGGTATTATGTCCATAACGAATATGTCGTGACTTACCGTTATACATATGATTCTGTGTCTTGCCTATTGCAGATTGACTATTACAATGAATGCAAATAGCTGCCACAGATTTTGGCCACATTGGAATGTCTTCTAAGAAGTGATGAAGCCATTCTGCTTCTTTACCAGCTTTGTCTAAAGTAATGAACTCGGATTCCATTGTGGATCATGCGATGCATGTTTGCTTCGTGGACTTCCAAGAAACAGCAGCACCTCCCAGAGTAAAGACATATCCACTAGTAGATTTTGAATCTTTAGTATCCGATATCCAATTGGCATCACAATAACCTTCAAGTACCGCTAGATATCGAATAAAGTTCAAACCATGATCATGAGTAAATCTTAGATATCTAAGAACCCGAATGATCACTTTCCAATGGTCTTCTCCAGGGTTACTAGTGTACCTACTCAATTTACTGACTGCATAAGCTATGTCAGGACGAGTATAATTCATTAGGTACATTAGGCTTCCAATGATTTAGGAGTATTTTAACTAAGACACCGCATCACTTTTATTTTTCGATAAATAAATACTGATGTCTACGGGTGTTCTAGCGACATTCAAATCATCATTGATAAATTTATCAAGAATTTTCTCAATATAATGAGATTGTGATAATGTATATCCATCAGATATTTTAGTAATTTTCATTCCTAATATAACATCTGCGACCCCCATATCTTTTATATCAAATCTTTTGTTAAGCATTTTCTTAGTTGATTTGATCATGTTTTGACTGCTTCCAATAATAAGCATGTCATCCACATAAAGACAAACTATAACATATCTTTGGTCAGTGTTTTTAACATAGATGCACTTGTCACATTCGTTTATCTTAAACCCATTAGTAAGCATTGCATGATCAAATTTTTCATGCCATTGCTTAGGTGCTTGTTTTAATCCATAAAGAGACTTTACAAGCCGACAAACTTTCTTTTCTTGCTCTGACACTACAAACCCTTCGAGTTGCTCTATATAGATTTCTTCATTTAGATCATCATTTAAGAAAGCTATCTTAATATCCATTTGATGTATTTCTAAATTAAACAACGCTGCTATAGCAATAAGCATGCGAATGGATATTATTCTTGTCACAGGGGAATATGTGTCAAAATAATCCAGACCTTCCTTTTATCTGTAACATTTTACTACAAGTCTCGCTTTATACTTATCTATTGAACCATCTGCTTTCATTTTTCTTTTGCATATCCAGTTATATTCAAGAGGTTTAGAATCAGGTGGAAGATCTACCAATTCCCATGTATGATTTTGCATAATGGATTCAATTTCATTATTAACAGCCTCTTTCTACAAAGGTGCTTCAGGACCTGTCATTGCTTCCTTAAAGCTTTGAGGTTCATTTTCTAACAAGTACGTCAAAAAATCTGGACCAAAGGATTTTGATGTTCTCGCTCTCTTACTTCGTCTTGGTTCATCATCAGTTAAATTCTGTTGGTTGGGACCATTACTAGTCTCTTGTGTTTGATTTTCATTAGTCTCTTGACTTTGTGTACAATCAGAAGTTCTTTTCTGTGAACTTAATTCCTGTCCTTTCTTATAAGGAAAGGCATGTTCAAAAAACACAGCATTTCTTGACTCTATAATAGTGTTCACATTTATATTAGGTATTTCTGATTTATAAGTCAAAAATCGATATGCACTACTATTCTGAGCATAACCAATAAATACACAATCTACTGTTTTTTGTCCAATTTTAGTCTTTTAGGAACAGGAACTTCAACTTTTGCCAAACACCCTCACACCTTAAAGTATTTGTAGGAAGGCGGTCAACCTTTCCACAATTCATAAGGTGTAATGTTGGTTTTCTTGTGGGATATTCTGTTAAGAACATAATTAGCCGACAATATTGCTTCCCCCCACAAGTTCTGTGGTAAGCCTGAACTTCGTAATATGGCATTCATCATTTCTTTAAAGGTTCTATTCTTCCTTTCAGCAATTCCATTTTGCTGAGGAGAATAAAGTGCTGTAGTTTGGTGAATAATGCCATGTTGTGCACAAAATTCATTTAATGGTGCATCATATTCACCACCCCTATCACTTCTAACCATTTTAATGGTTTTACCAAGTTGATTTTCAACTTATGTTTTGTAGAGTTTAAAATTTTCTAAGGCTTCATCTTTACTTCTAAGTAAATAAACATTACAATATCTTGTGCAATCATCGATAAATGTTATGAAATACTTTTTGCCTCCTCTAGTTTGAACAAATTTAAGATCATATACGTCTGTATGAATTAATTCTAGAGATTTGGTTTTCCTTTCAACCGATTTAAATGGAGCTTAGTTAGTTTTGCTTCTACACAAATTTCACATTTATAATTAGGATTAATTTCAAACTTTGGTATATAATCTAAACCAATTAATCTAAGCAAAGCATCAAAACTCACATGTCCTAATCTACCATGTCATAAATTTGACTCAAGAATATAAGCAAAAAATGTGTTATTCTTATTCATAACAACTTTCGGTACAACTGTCATTATATTTAATTTGAAGAGACCATTACTCATGTATCCCTTACCAACATACATGCTACTCTTTAATAATACAAATTTATCAGACTCAAAAATAAGCCTAAAACCATTTTTACTTAACAAAGAGCCAGAAATCAAATTCTTCCGGATGTCAGGTATATGCAATACATTGTTGAGGGTCAGTTCCTTTCCTGATGTCATCTTCAAGATCACCTTTCCTTGTCCAGCCACAGTAGAAGTAGAAGAATTTCTCATGAAAAGTTGTTCACCATTTGCAGCCTCATTGTAGGTAGTGAACATCTTCTTGTCCGCACAAATATGACGAGTTGCCCCAGTGTCAACCCACAATTCCTTGGGATTTTTAACCAAATTAGCCTCAGACACCACAGCAGAGAGGTTGATGTCATTTACTCCGTCAGAGATATAATCTAGTTCAGTTACATTGGCCTGATTGGTAGTTTTTTTGCTTGTACTTCCGCGATCCTTCTTAGGGTAGCGGCAGTCAGAAGCTCGATGTCTAGTCTTGCCACAATTATAGCATTTTTCTTTGAACTTTTTGTTGCCATTTATGTCGCCTTGTTTAGAACCATCTCCAGTAAACTTCCTCTTTTTGTTATGTGGTTTGTGAACTTGTTCAACCACATTAGCCTTGGACTCAATGGGATTTTTACCATTCCTCTTCTCAGCCTTTCGGTTATCTTCCTCAATTCTCAATCTTACAATCCATTCATCCATGGTCATCTCCTTGCGTTTATGTTTTAAATACTTTTTGAAATCTTTCCAAGTTGGTAGTAACTTTTCCACTAAAGCAGCGACTTGGAAAAATTCGCTTAGAGACATACCTTCTGAATGAATATCATGCAAAATTATTTGAAAATTTTGGACTTGAGAAATTACCGTTTGGGAGTCTACCATAACAAAGTCTAGAAATTTACCAACAACAAATTTCTTCGTGCCGGCATCCTCTGTCTTGTACTTCTTTTTCAAAGAATCCCATAATTCCTTTGCTTACTTCAGGGGACTGTAAATATTATACAGCATGTTGTCAAGGCCATTGATGATGTAATTTCTGCACAGGAAATCTAAATATTTCCAAGCATCTACAGCGGCAACAACTTGCCGATCACTTTCACCCTCTTTAAGTGTTGGAGCCTCTTCACGAAGAAACCGGCCCAAATTTAGAGTTGTAAGATAGAATAACATCTTTTGCTGCCATCTCTTAAACTTAATACCATTAAATTTTTCCAATTTTCTCCATAATTTATTGATACTTGAACATGGTTCTGGATAGGGACCGGAGTTGGTGTAACAGTTGGAGTACCACTACTAGTTGCAAATTCAGTTGTAGTAGCCATAATATCTTATTACAGATATCTGGAAAAACAAACCACACATTAATTTTCTAGTTACTAAAACCAAAAAATAAATTATAACACAAAATAATTTTATTTTCCTTGTTACTAAAACCAGAAAAATAAAATACCACAATAATTTTCTGTAACTCTAAATAATATTCTACAATTGTTAATGACGCTAGTATATTACTGCTAGTTGTCAAAGAAAATAGACAGTATATTACTACTATCTGTCAAATAGTTTATAAATACTATTTGTATTTTTCAACCAGAATATCACTTTGAAAACACAAAAAATTAAATAAAATGAAGACACCAAAAAAAAAATTATGTCTTAAGATTGTTGGACAATCTTCACTGTAATTAAATTAATTAATTCTGTTTGGGTACTAAACGACAAACAGAATATAAAAGAAAAATAGGAAAGAAGAGAGAACGTTTGATTACAAAAATCAAACTAGAAATAGAATTAAATAAATAAAAATAGATTTTATTTTGTTACAAAAATAAAATTAAAATCTGATTTAAATAAATAATAATAAAACAGAAAATAGATATATAACTTACTTGATTAATATCTTGAATATTATTCTGATCAAGTCCAGTGTTCGACACTGTTTCCTTAAAATAGATTCGTTCTCTCCACGGTACTTTCAGAATATGAACGTCTATCTTCCAAGATAAAATGATCAATCTACAAATAAATGCAGCACTACAATTTATTTGTTCAACGAACACACTTAGTGTATACACTATTTCTCACAGAAAAATAATGGAATAAATGCAGCAAAATACAAAGATGTATTGCAGCAAAGATAGATGAAAAATTGGAGTCGAAATCCAAATGAGGGACTGCCTATTTATATAGGTGAAGTGGTGGCTTGGTGGCTGCTAGTTTTGAATTAAACAAGTACAATACCTGTTCAATTTAAATTAAATAGATACAAAATCTGTAGGCACTGTTTGGTTTGAATTTCAAACAATTCGATTTGGATAGATCCGAAACTGTGCAAAATTTCTGAAGAGGTGCAAACCAAAGAATTTGAAATAAAAACGGATAACCAAATAAAATAAAATTTAAATGTTTTTTGCCCAAAAGTATTAGTATTGGACTCGACAAGCCAAGCCCAACCCAACTTCACACCACGCACCTAAGCCCGCCAGACCGGACAACGGCGCGCGCGTGTGGTGATTTTTGGGTTCAATGGGTCTAGCCCATTTTGCCCATAACCTCCCTCTCTACAAAACTTGGCTACCCCTTGGAGCACACCCAAAATTCAAATCTCATGCCTTATAAACCCATTCAAAACTTCCCATCAAATTAATGTGGGACAAGCCATTTTTAAACCTTAAAGGATTTTCCACCAAAGTTTTATTTCCATGGAGCACACTTTGGCTTCAATTTCCCATTCACTCGATAATGGTTTTGAGCAACCAAATATACCACGTAATCACAACGCGGCATAGAACGCGTTACCATTTAGACCTGCCAACTTTGGCATATGGGTCCCACCTAATAATTGACCACAGTCAGGAAAAAATTCTGTTCTATCCAGAATTTTTCCAACCATTTCCAACAGTTTGTATAGAAGATGGCTTATTCATTTGTCACGTATTCGGATAATCAGAGTTGAACATTTATAAAATGTTCAATTATTTATATTTAAACAAAATTATTTTGTTCAAATTAATTATTAAGGTTGATCAAATATTAAATGTTCATACATAAAAAAATTGAACATTTTGGTTGTGATGTGTACCAATTTATTAGTTTAAGGTTAAAAAGGGAAAGTTACTGTGTGAATTGAGATATTTTCACGATCTAAAAATTATTATATATGTGTACTAAGTAATGATGTATACTGAAAAGATCAATGATACATAAATAGAATTACCCAAAATAATAATAAGATTATAAGATACAATTTTTTTTATTACAAATTAATAAAATTAAATTAAGTTGAAATTAACAGAAGCCCAAGTCTGAGCAATAAAGCCCACTGTAAGCGGAAGCCCAAGCCCAAGAGAAAGACAATGACAAACCTATATACAATCACACACACAAGTTATTTTATTTATTTATATTTATATTTTTCTTTTAGATAGTTGAAATGCCCAAAGCAGAATATACCAAAGCACAGCAAAAATCACATTTGGAACCTCCTCCATCCACACTCTCAAGCCAGAAAAACAACCAGTGATCACTAGCATGATGCATATGTAAAGAGCATATAAGATATTAAAATTTTTAACTATTTTCACATTATATTATCCTTTTTTTTTTTTTTCTTCACAAGATAACAATTAGGAGGTTAGTATAGTCATATACTAGTCTCTTAATTTTAATTTTATAGTTATATATGTTAAAATGTAATCTAATTTAAAAATTAAAGATCATTGTGTTTCATCAAAACAAAAAAATGTAATTATTATATTAATTGGGCCAAAGAATAATTAGGGAGAAATGTGACAATTGCTGAGTCCTCCTAATTAAGCCACCTGTGTAATTCATGATTACAAGCACAGGTAAGGGCGATGAGTCATTACTTGGACTCATGTGTATAAGGGGTTGGTGTAGCGAGCAAATGCAACAAAAGTCAAAGGAAGTAGTAACAAGGAGAGGGGCCTCGGAGAAGAGAGGCATTAAATAGCAGGACTCGATATGAAAATAAGTAATATTATATTTTAAATTATTATAAATTATTTTATGTAAATTATATTTTATAAATTATATTAGCATTTCAAATATATTATTTGTGTAATGAATCTTATTTGTTTAAAAAAAAGAAATTCATAAATATAACTGTTTATATAATATGATTTTGATATTTGATGATGTATTTTGTAATTATCACCACGGAACTCTTATGTTTTTGGAGACTTAAATAACCATTCTCCTCTAATTAGTCACTTTAGAGCATCCGCATCAGTCTCAATAAATTTTGAGCCAAATTATAACTCAAAATTCACTTTTGCTATTTTAGCTAGTCATTTTTTTAGGACTCACTGTGTCAAACTTTCTATTCTAACTCAATCCTATTAAAATATTATTTTCTTATTGTATTTGTTTTTTTTTTTATTATTATTAAATTGAAGAGGTGCCACCCAAACAATTCTTAAAAAATGCAAAAAAAAAAAAAAAAAAAAAAAATTGCCGTTAACCGGTTGACCTACCGATCGACCGGTTAGACTAATTTTGAGCATTTTTCTTTTTCTGCTACAAGCACTCACGAGACATTTGGGTGGACATCCAGGAGGATGTCTGGTGGGTGAGAAAATATAATAAAAAAATATATTAACCTATCTCAAAAAAATAATAAAATATTGAATAACTAATGAATAGTATGTTGAGGTACTTTAGCAAATTCAACAAAAAGTTAATTTAGAAAAAATTTCTTAAGACTGATGGAGGAAGAATTTTATGATTTACAAGCTATATTTTACCTTTTTGCTATTTTGCCTCAGCTGATGCGAATACTCTTAGTAACTCTTTGTTTGTCATGTATCTATTGACCCTCTGTTCTGTTTAGTATCGTGGTTATGATTATTTTTCTTATATGATTACTGAATTATATTTATGTTATTTAGAATAATTTATTTGTTCAAACTGAATTATTTACTATTTAGTTTAAATAATTATCCATGGTGAATTTTATATCCTTATGCTTTTAGTAAAATATTTCTCACTCTGCTATGTACTTATAGCTGTTAAACCCTTTCACGTAATGAAATTTAGGAAGGAGTTTTTACCCCATAAATCATTTGAGCATTGGACACGCGTACAATTAAGAAGTAGGATGAGAAAAAAACCTTAGCTTGTTTGACACATTTGCAATTATGTGTGTAGTCTCTTATTTAGCTCCATAGTTTGGACATTTTATGGTGTAAGAAATGTCAGAGCTCAACTTTGGTGATTCATTATGGTATGGGCCCGAGCCATCAAATCTCGTGGAGATTTTTGAAGGACACAACAGCTATGTCTCATACTTGCTAGAGGAATGGAGAGATTCATAAGACATAATTAGACGTTCATACCCGATCCTTAACTGACTTATGGGTAGATCTGTATACCTACGGGTAGACCTAGTAGAGGTAGACCTGTTGTGGTGGAGGACTAACAACAACAACACATTAAATAGATACCTCGAACCGACTAGAGTTGTGGGGCCTTGCCTTAGATGTGGGCTATCCTCGCTTCTTGGTGGCATATTTACCCCAAAATTTATGGCAAGAAGAGAAAATGCATTCTTTAGAACATCATCAAATCAATGTCCAAACTGTTGACTTTAGTGATTTTATGACATATGTAGAGGTGCCAGTACGGATCACTCATACCCCAAAAACTGGCGTTCAATGATCCGTACTTATGTCATGAAATCACTAAAGTCAACAGTTTAAACATGATGGTGTTCTATGGGCGAGGGGTGCTGATGCGTATATTATCACTAGAGAATGCATTTCCTCTTCTTGCCATAGATTCTGGAGATAAAGGTGTCACCAAGAAGTGAGGAAGCCCACATCTGAGGCAAGACCCACAACTCTGGTTGGTTCAAGGTAAATATCTAACATGATGTCGTTGTTAGTCCTTCACCACAACAGCTCTACCTTTGCTAGGTCTGCCCGAAGGTATACAGGCCTACCCATAAATCAGTTAAGGGTCGAGTGTAAACGTCTAATTATGTCTTTTGAACCTCCTCATTCCTCTTGCAGGTATAGGACATAACTATTGTGCCTTACAAAAATATCCTTGAGATTTGGCGGCTCAGGCCCATACTAGAATGAATCACCAAAGTTGAGTTTTGACATTTCCTATACCATAAGATGTCCAAACTATGGAATTAATAAGAGACTACACACATAATGGCTAATGTGTCAACAAGTTAAGGTTTTTTTCTCATCCTACTTAATTGTACTCGTGTCCTATACTTTAATGATTATTTTTTTAAACCATTACTCTTAGGGGTGAGTGTGACAACACTCACCACTGATTAGTGCTAATCTATGATTAAGCATGTTAAATGACTGATTGACTGAAATCCTAAACTGATTGATTGAGTGTATAGCTTAAGTGCATTTCTATTTATTGACTGTTGAATGATCTGTTCATGTTTTGAGCTTTAAATTGTAAATTGAATGCCTTATCGGCGGCCGAATCTGAAATCGAGTAATGTTTTATGCTAATTAGAATTTATGTGATTTTATGGTATATTTAATTGAAATGTGATTTGGTATGATTAAATTAGATTTAATAATGTTAAATTACGTAAGTTGGCTTTATTTACTTAGTTGCCATTGAGTGGCCTTTCTCTACAGCAATATTTGGGACTTGATTAGAAGCTTTTGACACTTTATTCTCAGCCCCTTTCCTTATACCAAACCAACTAGAGAGAGAGAGAGATAGGAGATAGATTGATTTCAACCAAAAAATTGGCTTGGGGCCTTAGGAGATTGAAGGATTCCTTGCATATTGAGCTTCTACATTTAAAATTGGAGACTTAAGGTAGAGAATTTACCTTCTTGTTCATATGTTGGGTTGGTTCTTGCATGGTTTAGAGGATTGTTGGAGTTTAGAGCCAAGTTATGGTTTAAATTGTTGAATTGAAGCTTGAATCATGCATTCATGTACATATTCTTGCATTTTGAAGTTGATTTTCATGAAATCTTGCATGCAAGTTTACATTCTTGTTCTAGTCCATGAGTTTATCATGGTTTTGAGTTTAATCTTGCTTTGAATCATGTTTTGAGGCATTAGAATTCACTAGAATTCATGCATGTCTTATGTTCTTCATGTTCATGAAAACTTCTTGAAATTGTGTTTAATTGAACTACCTTTGGGCTTTGATTTCTCAAATTGATCTTTGAAACATGTCATAATATGAGTTTACAAGTGTTTTCCAGAAAATTGGCCCAAAATGATCGAATTTGATACTTTAAAGTTGAGTTTTGAGCTTGAGGTTCAAATCTGAAAATTCCAGATTTTGGACTCACGCTCGAGCAGGAAACTCCACGCTCGAGCGTACACTCTGGGATCATGCAGTCCGCTCGAGCGGGGAAAGTAACGCTCAAGCGTGAAATGCATATATCCAGTACTTTGCATGTGTTTACAGTCCGCTCGAGCGAGGAAATGCACGCTCGAACGAGGGCTTGTGTCTCACGCTCAAGCGGGGGTTGAGCGTGAATTTCATATATCTAGTATTTTTGCAGTCCGCTAGAGCGAGGAAAGTCACGCTCGAGCGGAGCTCCTTTGTCAGCATGTCCGCTCGAGCTTAGAAATCCACGCTCGAGCAAGACCCCTGTTTTCTGAAAATTTTGAAAAGTGTTTTAAAGTACATCTTTGCATCCTCATTTCATCTTAGGCATTCCTGTGGGGAAGTGGTTTGGAAATACTCTTCAGACCCTGGAAAACGCCAATGATCCTCAGCTAGTCACCTGCAAAGATACAAATACTCCGGTCAGGGTTGCCGGAATTAGCACTCCGACGGACAAGTCAGTTCTTCTACTCAAGAAAGCCTGTTGATTAAGTTTTTAGAAGTTATTCTTACATACCTTTTCTAGTCCATTGCCATTATATTTATACTCGTTTCTCCTGATCCTCGGGGCCACGGCTTACTTTTTCAATCATTATCTTTTCCACTATTCGGCTCTAGGGATTCTCCCCCATTCGGCCTATTTATCCTATTCGGCCCCTTATCCTTGCGGGATTTCTACCGGCTAGCTTCAAGCTTCTGAAATATACCTCCTTTATCTTCGCCAATTATTCGGCTACCACAATTGCCCTCCGAACTCCCTGTTGACGGCAGTTAATCGGCGTGTTTGGTTCAGAATTTGAGAAGTTTAGCCGTCAGGCGGCTTCGCGTGCCCCAATATATGTCAGGAGGCGTGTGCCTTTTTGCTCATCATTACGCTTTCCCGCTCTATTCATGTGTATCTCAGCATTTATTGCGATTTGAAACTTTGGTCCTTTCGAATTCACATTTAAATCGATTTTCGAGACTTTTGGATCGCCAGTGCATATCCCTCCGTGACTCGCGTTTTCTGCAACTTCTTCCCGTCTTCCCTTGTCTCATCTGCTCTTCGTAAGTTTCCTTATCCCTTCTTTGTAATCCTATTTTCTGTTTGCTATTTTAGCTTCGGCGAATATTTAGTTCTTTGCTAAGATGGCCAAACATTTGAAAGACCTCCTTTCTGAGGATCGTATCTCCGGTTTCCGGCAACATTTTTCTATTCCTGACGACGTCCATTTATCCCTTGTAATGGACAACGCTCTCGACATGGAGAGGGAAGATCAAAACACGATCGTGTTCCCCCTTTTATCCATTGCGGAGGGCGGGGTTCGTTTCCCCCTACACCCACTTCTTAGGGCCGTTCTCCGCTATTGGGGTTTGATTCCTTCTCAACCCAATGTAAATTTCTTTCGAATCATTATGGGGGTTGTAGAGTTGAATTGACGCCTTAGGATTAACCTTGGGATTTCGGCCATTCGGCATTGTTACGCCTTAGCCAAATCCTCCGGTCGGCTGGGGCGATATTTTTTCAGGGCCAAAGATACTGACCATCACTTGGTGACTATGCTTGCCAGTTCTAGTAAACGGGTTGACAACGTGATGGTCAACGTCCGAGGTAATTGGGAGTTCGCTAAAGGGGAGGATCGCCTGGACCCTATTCCCAGACATAAGGGTGACCCAGGTTGCCACGCAATGTCTTGTTTGTTGGTCTATCTCTTATTCGGCTCTTTTCCCTAAATCGCTTTTTATCTTCTGCAGGTAATAGGTTGAAGAAAATTCTGACTTCGGTTGACGACATGGTTCTTGGGAAAATCAAGACTGCACTCACATATTTCGACCGTCCAAACGTACAACAGCAAGGGAGAGCCGCCCATATTCTCCTTCGGTACGAACCCACTTACACTACTTTCTCGGCTGCAGATAACATTCCGATTCCAGTCGGCAATCAACAGCTCTCGGCCCTTATCTTCCCCAGCTTCAAAAACCTTAGGCAGATCGGTCTCATAGCTTCTGATTCTGGGTAAGACGCCGAGCCGGTTGTAGAGGTGATCGCCGATCCGGCTGGGGAGTCTACTAAGGGGGTTATAGAGGGCGACGAGGCCGTACACTCGGCAATTGAGGCCACCGAGCCATCCGCCTTAGGACAAGCAGATTTCTCTTCCGGGGATATTTTTGCGAATTTGGGGGATCTACCCGGCGATTTCTTTGAGGGTATGGCGAATGAGAGCCTAACGCAGATGGCACGTAGAAGAAATACCGAGCGGATGGCTGCCCGAAAGAAGGCTGAATGCGCCGCATCAGATCCCAACTTGATCAAGCCCTTCGAGGGACGGTTGAGGTTCTTGTGTCCGACACGGAAAAGAGGTGGAGAAACGGTCGGGGGAAACGGCTGATTTCGGAGCAAGGCCAAAAGCGTGGTGCCGAGGGAGAAGCGAGTTCAGAAGCTGGCCCTGGTAGCAAACGGCCTCGGCTTGAAGAACCGGACGTGGTCGCTCCGTTCGTTATTCAGCCAAAGATTAGGGATATGCCGATTTTATCCGACGCTTCGGCCATCGAGGATCCAGCCGTGGCTCTGAGCCTAGCGGCTTCAATTTCTCTGCCGACTGACAACAAAGCCTTCGGTGCCGTGCCTGATATTATGGCCGTTTCCCTAACTGCTCAATCGGCACTCCTGGTAGGTCACCTTCATTTCGCTCTTGTTTAATAAAGGCGTCTAATCATACCGAATTGTTTTGCAGACGATCGGGAGGATCGCCGACTTGGGTCGCTGCCTGCGTGATGCTCTCGGGAGAATTGACCATTTGCAAACAGAGGTGCAGGGTCCGAAAAGTAGGGCCGAGTTCGAAATTATGAGAGCTGAAATGGAGAGCGCGCGAGCCGAAGCGGAGAAAGAGAGGGCTCGCGTCGCCGAACAGCTTCGTGTTGATGCTGAAGGTAGGGCAAATGCGAGCGAGGAATCGCTCAAACTTTCCAAGGAAGCACTTGCTGAAGCGGAAGCTCAGTTAGAGGAGCTTAAGGCGGCCTGCGAGAAAGCCAAATCGGAGGCCTTTGAGGCAGGGAAAGGCGCCGCTCTGACGGAATATGTTGAAGAAGTGTCCAAATTTGAGAATCGCGGGTTCAAACACGGGTGGCTCAAAGCCCTTACTGCCGCTGAGGTTACATTGGATTTGCCAATTCCTTATGAGCAGGTGGATGTTGAGCCACTTGAATCCGATACCGACGAATGATCTGGGAGCCGCTATCGAAAGCGTCTTTTTGTTTTTGTTTTTCTTCTTTTGGATAGTGCTTTGTTGGTTCAGGGTAGGTTTCATGTATAAATTGGTTAGCATCTGTGCACAATTTATTAATGAAAATTTCCTTGTAATTTTTGCTACCACCACACACTTTGTATGAAAGAGTTCTGTGGTTTAATTTTAATGAAAGAGTTCTGTGTTTGTCAATGCATTTGGTAAAATGGAATTGCATATACTGTGGGGAAACCCTGATTTGTGAATCTGCCCTTGCCCCAGGGGGTTCATGATAAGAAGTCTGGCTCTGAGGAATCAGTTCGTGAGCCGGCTGGGGTAGTTTAGCCGAACAAATTGATGAATCTGCTCTTGCCCGAATCAACTTAGTCGGCGTCAGGCGATTGGGTTTCGCGATTAATGAACTTGCCTCGATCGTGCTGCCTCTGCGAGTGTTAAATGATCAAAGGCACAACTTTTAAGAGTCTGGTAGGTATCTGATTCAGACTCCTGAGAGAAAATCTATTATGCGAATGTCGAACAAACTATTCTTTAACAGCAAAGGGGAAGCCAAGACATTGGCTGAGCTTGGCGGTGATATGAATCGAAGTGAACACCGTGGTGTGCCCTTGTGTGCTGGGAGTAAGAGTTCTATGGGTCGAGAGAGGCGTTAATCTCCTCGACGTCGTAGTAGGTCGCTCAGACGGGATAGGCAGTCCCAGGGGAGATCGCCACACGCCCAAGTCGAAAGGAGATTAGACACGAATCCGTGCCCGTTAAGTTTTGCAGTATTTGTGAAGAATAAGCCCATGACGGAAGCGGACTCGATCGTTTGAAATCCAGACGTGGCGGTCGAGTTTGCTCGACAAATATTTCCTCCGGAAGTTCAACAGTCAATGGTTGGTCGTTAGGACTACGAAGTGTTTCGCGAGGGCATTCATGGGGCGGTGAAAGGGCTCTATACGGCTTATGAAGTCGGTATGCGATTGCGCGCCGTCCGCCGAGAAATGGAGAAAAAGGAAGAGCATATCCGCAGTTTGGAGGCTCGCGTGGAGGCGGCTGAACGTGAGTTAAGAAAGATCAAAGCGGCTCAAGTACAACCAGCAGGGCAGGTGAATCCAATCGTGAAAGAGAGGGTTACCAGTTGGCTTATAAGCGCTGCCATTGCCGATCGTGAAACGGCGAGCATGTTCGCATTGGAGTCCGCCAAGGGGAGGTCTTATGAAAAAGGTTTTCACGAAGGGCGCTTGGTTGGAATCCAAAAGACCAAGGAGAAGCTTGCCGAAGAGGTTTGCCGATGTGAAAATCGTGGGTTCAGGCATGGTTGGATTAAGGCGTCTCAAGTCGCCGAATCTCTTCGTTTGTCAGGCATCGATTCGGCATCACCTCTCTACCATAGTAAGGACTTTTCGTTTTCTGCTTTCGAGATTGAGAAGAGTAAGGATGAGGGCGACACCGTATGACTTTAATTATTGTAAGGTTCGAACGCTGGTCGCGTTCGCAAGTATGTAATTTCTTGGTTTTTTTTTGAATAAGAAGACGCTTTATTGAAAACATCAAATTGTCTTCTGCATTCGGCGTGTGCGTGTTTAATTTGATTGCATAAATGTTTGGATAGACGTAAATACATCAATCGGACTCAGCATGTTAAACCGATGCGCCGATTCGTTGTGCGTGATCGGCCTACATGTAATGGCCGTTTACTTTTGAATAAAGCCATTGCGGCGTGTGTTATTGAAATTTGAAGAAGCCGTGAGCCAGGGATCGGAGGGGCTATGGCATTTTGACTTAGCTCAAATGCCAGATGTCTAGCCGATTGGGCTAGGTAATTTTTGCCCTTGCGCAGCCTATGCGCGCGCATGTTAGCCAACCGTTGGGTTAACTAGGTCATGGAGAATGTTGACCGACGCCTGTCTCGTGGGGTTTAGTGTTGATAAAATCACTTCGGGATTTGGGCCTCGAGATCGCGGCCATTACTGAGAATAAAAGCGGCAGGCGCCTCATGCAATCAAACATATTTGGCTCACCAGCATCTATTACGTGGGATGATCAAGGGTTCTCACCATCAGATGGTGATGATAGTTGCAGGAGCTCAAATTCCGGCCGAACTTGGCGCTCAGATGGTTTGCAGCGGAGGATTCTCCGTTTGCGGCGGAGGATTCTCCAGTGTGGGAGGTGGACCGCTGAAAGGAGAAATTGGAAACACATCAGCCTCCAAGTCGTTGAAGCAGATCGCCCCGAAAGGAGACAGAACGACCGCTGCCCCTAACCTCCCTTGTCTTGGATCTTGGCCTTGACATTGTCGATGGTGTCAGAGACCCGGCGACATGCCGATTCGGGCGCGGTTAAATCGATGCGTTTTGAGCCGCAATGGTTGTTCAGATGACAACAGTTGGGTCGATGGGTTGATTTATCTTAGAAGTTAGAGATAGATATTGTAATGTTCGAACACGGATTGCGTCTATGTAACAACTTTTTAATCAAATAAAAAGTGTTATTTCATATAGTTGAGTCTTACTCTGAAAATCTTTTGTTTAGCTATGCCGGATGAATGTTCCTGATCCCAACTTTTAATGGTTAAGCACGTCATTTCGTATGGTTTAATAGTTTGCTATTAGTTTGCTATCGGAAAGTTTGCTACCGGAACTTTTGTGTGGCTTAAATATTTTAGCTTAAGTATTTTTCCTGTATTCAGGGATCGGCCCTTGCCTTAGGCGGGATGCGAGTTTAACCGGAATGGGTCGTACTCGTGGGCCGGCTAAGGCACACCTTGTCTGGCGAACCATATTAGTGATTCCGGCTTAATTAGTTGATTAAAACGGGCTCCGGATCCGGAGACTTATTTGACCCTAAGGTGTGCACCAAAGGGCGCTCCGAATTCGGAGACTTAATTTGGCCAATCGTGATATCCACGAAGGGCGCTCCGAATCCGGAGACTTATTCGGCGCTAAAGTGTCATGCATCAAAGGGGGCTCCAAATCCGGAGACTTATTCGGCTTTATGATGACCTGCACCAAAGGGCGCTTCGAATCCTGAGGCTTATTCGGCCTTAAGGTGTCATGTACCAAAGGGGGCTCCGAATCCGGAGACTTATTCGGCTTTATGATGACCTGCACCAAAGGGCGCTCCAAATCCTGAGACTTATTCGGCCCTAAGGTGTCATGTACCAAAGGGGGCTCCGAATCCGGAGACTTAATTTGGCTAATCGTGATATCCACGAAGGGCGCTCCGAATCCGGAGACTTATTCGGCCCTAAGGTGTCATGCACCAAAGGGGGCTCCGAATCCGGAGACTTATTCGGCCCTAAGGTGTCATGCACCAAAGGGGGCTCCGAATCCGGAGACTTAATTTGGCAAATCGTGATATCCACGAAGGGCGCTCCGAATCCGGAGACTTATTCGGCCCTAAGGTGTCATGCACCAAAGGGGGCTCCGAATCCGGAGACTTAATTTGGCCAATCATGATATCCACGAAGGGCGCTCCGAATCCGGAGACTTATTCGGCCCTAAGGTGTCATGCACCAAAGGGGGCTCCGAATCTGGAGACTTATTCGGCCCTAAGGTGTCATGCACCAAAGGGGGCTCCGAATCCGGAGACTTAATTTGGCCAATCGTGATATCCACGAAGGGCGCTCCGAATCCGGAGACTTATTCGGCCCTAAGGTGTCATGCACCAAAGGGGGCTCCGAATTCGAAGACTTAATTTGGCCAATCGTGATATCCACGAAGGGCGCTCCGAATCCGGAGACTTATTCGGCCCTATGGTGACCTGCACCAAAGGGCGCTCCGAATCCGGAGGCTTAATTGGGCCTAAGAGGCTTGAAGGAGAGTGACAGAAAATCGATTTTCATTAAAACATGGTACCAGTACAAGCATCAGATCCCACAAGCCGGGTCCATAAATGGATCTTCATAAAGTCTACGTTCGCGCGGATTGCGGTGAGCCACGGATCTCCTCAATGCCACGGTCTGTTGGGAAGCGCATAAGCTGATGATAGGTGCTTGGGACAGCCTTCATGACATACAACCAGGGACGCCCCATGATGGCATTATACGGCGACGGAAGCTTCACAACCAAGAATTCCACGTCAACCGTTTTTGAGCCCGCTCGAACAGGTAGCACGACCCTCCCCAACGGGTACTCTGGATTCGTGTTGAAGCTTAACAAAGGGCCGAGACGACGGTGATAGGTCCGACTCGTTGAGGCCGAGTTCAACAAAAGTTCAGAGTACAAGATTTCCGGTGCTTCTGGTCTATGAGAATGCGTTCAACGCCGAATCGATTTAACGCGTAATTTGACGACCAAAGGATCGACGTGGTTGGCCACTGTTCCGATGAGGTCGGAGTCATCGAACTTAATTGTCGGAGCTTCTCTGGGCCTGCCGGTTGACATGTTATGTTTTTGGGGAATTGGGTGCGATTGGATCGTATGCACGGGGATGCCGCAGAGATCAGAGATTATGTGGATCACACCAAGCGGAGGTGAATCCTGTCTCAAGGCTAACGCTTTGGTCGGCCTTCCCTTGCTCACGTATTGCTGCAGTCGACCATCTTGCACCAGTTCCTCCAGATGATCCTTTAGCACATAACAGCTCTCGGTTTCGTGGCCGTGATCTTTGTGGTATTCGCATCGTCTGTCCCTTCTCCGTGTGTCGGGAGGCCCCACCATCTTCGACGACCACTTGAAAAATGGAAGGTACTGGACTTTGGTCATTATTGCCGCGATCGGCTCTGTCAACTCCATATGCTTCTTGTCGGTTCGCCTTGAGTGTCTGTTGTCGACTTGTAATTGTTCGTTCGTTCGGTGGGAGCACTGATCGCTTGATCGACGGGAGTCCCACCTTTTATCTCGCTTGGTTCGTTGCCGGGGCTCTAGGCTCGGTGGCGGCATGGAGCTTATTGGTCGAGCAATTTCAGGGAGGGCCGTTCTGCTGGAGATTTGTCCGGCATTTATCCTCAGGGCATCATCTTCGACTTTACAATATTCTTCAACTTTCTTCATCAACGCCCAGACTGTTTTGGGGGGCCTTCTGGTCAGGGAACTGCGCAGAGCACTGTCAGGATGAAAACCCATTTTGAAGGCGGTGATGGCCATGGAGTCGTTGCAAGCGTCGTCAACAAGGTTGAAGCACTCCCAATATCGTGCTGGCACGCTCGGGCCTCTCCCGACCGATCTCTGATAGCCCAGAGGGAGTCGGCCTGTTTCGATTGTACCTCGTTGGTGATGAACCTGGCCCTGAAGGATTTCTGCAGTTGTCGGAAGCTTTTAATCAAAGCTGGCTCCAACTTGTAATACCACCTGACGGCTAGTGGACCTAGGCTGCTAGAGAATATTCGGCACATGAGGGCTTCATTGTCTGTGTGCAGCGTCATGGCCTGTTTGTAATGACGGATATGATCAGTGGGGTCTGATTTTCCGTCGTAAAGAGTGAACGACGGAGCTTTGAATTTCTTGGGTAGGGACGCCCTTGCGATCCGTCGAACGAAAGGATCGTGTTGGTCTTCCTCGTTTGAGCTGCTTCTCCTGTGCTTGTTCCTTGTTCGCAGATCCTTTTCGGAGGAGTTGGAGGTTTCGGATCGTCCCCTTGCGTCGAGCTCTGTGGATGATGAGTTGGAGTTGCTATCGGTATCCTTTGGTCGAGCCCGAGGTCTTTGCCCGTCTGCCCTCAGAGGTCGCTCTGGTTCCTAGCGCATGGCCTCTCTAGATTTTGCTACCTCCAGGGCCAAATCTTGACGGAGTCGTTCGTTCTCAGCGATCATGTTCTCAAGCCTTTGTTCGTTCTGCTTTGCTTGTTCTATGATAGCCTGCATTGTTTCTTGTGCTAAAGTTGTTGGCGAATCGAAGTTCAAGACGCGTCGTGCCGCGATGGTTTCTTTTCCGAGCATATTAGCCGGGGTGAGGTCGTCTCCCTGTGTGATCTCGTCGGTGGCTATCGGAGGATCTTCGGTCACGCCTTCCATGAATGTATTTGAGTATTTCCCACAGACGGCGCCAATTATGGGGAAGTGGTTTGGAAATACTCTTCAGACCCTGGAAAACGTCAATGATCCTCAGCTAGTCACCTGCAAAGATACAAATACTCCAGTCGGGGTTGCCGGAATTAGCATTCCGATGGACAAGTCAGTTCTTCTACTCAAGAAAGCTTGTTGATTAAGTTTTTAGAAGTTATTCTTACATACCTTTTCTAGTCTATTGCCATTATATTTATACTCGTTTCTCCTGATTCTCGGGGCCAGGGCCTACTTTTTCAATCATTATCTTTTCCACTATTCAGCTCTAGGGATTCTTCCCCATTCGGTCTATTTATCCTATTCGGCCCCTTATCCTTGCGGGATTTCTGCCTACTGGCTTCAAGCTTCTGAAATATACCTCCTTTATCTTCGCCAATTATTCGGCTACCACAATTCCTAAGCCTAGTTTAAGGCATTTTAATGAGGATATTGATGTAGAACCATACCGAGTCAAGTTAGAGGTTAAGTTATTAAACCCAAATGTATAACTTAGTGTGTGTTCATTCTATAACTATAGGGTTGGCATCCGGGGATGCTCTAACCTATCTGTAACCCAGTGCTCTGTGAGTAACAATGTTGTAATCATGAATATTTTCTAAATGAACAACTGTACTGCTTTCTGAAATGATATTTCTTACTGAATGAATGTTTGTCCTATTTGTGAACTATATTCGTGGCATCCATAGCAATTTCTTTGCATCAGATCATCGCTATTGTCACAGAGATCTCTGTCGGTTCCCATGTTTGGAACCACTACTGTTTACTGATATGATGACCATCAACTAACTGTTCGATCTGTTAAGACCTACTGTATTGTTTTGCTATTGGATGTACCACATATGACTATTATAGTTTCTGAATAACTATTATGGCGTGAAATATGAGCCACAAACTGAATGACTGATATACTGATAAATGACTGTTTCCAATACTGAAAGGACATTCATTCTCAACCTCTTTACGCATATGTTATTCACTGGGCTTTAGCTCACTGCTCATATATATATGTAGGTGTTCAGGCACCGGACCGTTGCTAGGAGCGTCAAGCTAAGCCCTCGTTTTGTCAAAGCCAACCTTTGTGCCTCACTTCGAGGTTCCAGACTTGTTCAAGCCAAGGCTGTTTTGGGGTGTTTTAGAGTTCCCCTTTTTTGCCTCTGTTTTGTAATATCAGATAGACTTGTCTTGTCAGCATCATATGGTAAGGATTCACCCTAACCCGATGTCTCAGATATGATGCATGTAGTATGTCGCTTTTTGGTTCGAATGTGCATATGTATGAAAAGTCTTTTTGCATACAGACTGTCACAGCTCGATGGACATCTTCTATTATTTGGCTTCGCCAAATTTCTATACTCAGATATCGTTTTATTGTTTAGCAGGCCTTCGGTAATCACAGATTATTGCCCGGTTACGGTGCTAAACCCATAGGGGCAGGTTTGGGTCGTGATAGTGAGCATCGGATATACTGATCCGCCCAAACCTACCGAACCGAACCGATCCGCCGCATTTTGGACGGATGCGTGATGACGAGCGGACGGTTGTGGATTGATTTTTTCCAATTCGCCTAGTTTTGGACGGATGGCGGATTTGAGGTTTTTTTAACCGCAACCAAACCACCGAACCGCCAAATCGCGAGCATCCCTAGTAATTTGTAAGACTTTGTATTTTCGATTTGTTTAGATATTCTATTTGTGTTTTCAATTGAAAAAGAGTTTAAATATTTTGTTGAATATATTATGCTGAAAAAGAGTTTTCAACTTCTATATATTTTTTGGATTTTAAATCTAACTCTAAAAATAATAAAGAAAAAAGATTATATATGCTAGTTGGTTTTTGTTTTCAAAAACAGATATGGATATAATAATATAGAGGCATACAATCTCTACTATTGCTCTGTTTATGATTTTGGTGGTTTGAATTGTTTTTATATTTTAAGAACCACAGATTAAAATACATTATGTGGATGAGGCATGCTGTGATTGTAATATGTGGATGGGGTATACAGTAATTGTAATAGTCTAAAGTTTCAAACTTTCTTTCTTTGGATGAGGCATGCAGTGATTGTAATATGTGGATGGGGTATACAGTAATTGTAATAGTCTAAAGTTTCAAACTTTCTTTCTTTGGATGAGGCATGCAGTGATTGTAATATTTTTTTTTAAGTCTTTGACTGTAGTACTTTTTTTTTTTTTGAGAAAGTGCATAAGTTGAATTATGTTGAAAATTTATACAATTTTAAACCGCCAAACCAATGCGCATCCATTCACCAATCCACCAATCCGCTCAATCCACATCCGCCGAATTGGCGGACGGATACGGATTGATTTTTTCTAATTCGCCAATCTGGCGAATGGATGACAGATTGGAGGTTTCGTGGCCGCAACCGACCCGCACCCACCCCTAATTACTTTGATACCATTTTTGTCACGACCCAACTCCAATACCCAAGGGCTGGATGTCGTAACTACTCAATTCCTAAGTTACCAAAGATTAATTCTAAATTAAATAAATTAATAATATAGCGGAGTAAAATAAAAGGTGTACATAAATAATTATTTTATTGAAAGCGTACATTGAAACTTTTATTCATTTAATAAGAGCCAGACAATAATTACAAATTAAAAAAAAATACTATGTTTATTGCTAGCCCTGATCCTGCTTTATGGGGTAAAAACTCCTCCTTCAGTTTTATTACCTGAAAGGGTTTAACAGTTATCAGTTGTAGACACCCCATTTTTGACCGACCTTAAGACTCAGACGTCACCGATTGAGCGCTTGGTGATGTCGCATACTGTGCTCGTTCAGAAGTCTCAGAGTCGCGGCCGTGCGCCCTGCCTCCGGACTTCCGAATTCTCTTTTGTGCCTTGCCTCGGTTTGCGAACCAGACTCGGTTTTCTCTGTTTTCTTTCGAGGAAGGAATGGTCTCAGAGACTATCTCCGGGTCCGTGAGTTACTTTTTGTGGTCAGAGGCCACTTTGCCCTTTCGAGTCCGGTTCCCGCTTTTGAGCCATCGCCGCGTGTGCCTCGGCTCGGGACCGCCCAACCATCTCCGAGTTCTCCGGTTTTTGGTTTGCACTTCTGTTTTATAGTTCCAAGGAACACTGGGGCCTCTGATGCCCACCTCGTAGCCGTATGCCACTTTCGGTGCCTGTAGCCGATTTTCGAGACCCCGACTCGTGCGGTTTGGGCCCCAAGCGTTCATTTTGCATCAGTTTTCTCTGATTTTTGGCAGGAACCTCTGTTTTGTCATTCCAAGGGACACTGGGGTCGCAGACACCCACTTCGCTGCTGAACACCACTTCCGGCACCCGCAGCCAATTTTCGGGATCCCGAATTGCTCGGTTTTGGCCCCGAGCGTTCATTTCTCATTAGTTTTTGTTCAAATTTGGCAGGTACCTCTGTTTCAACATCAGGAAGATCACTGGGGGGTGGGAGGCCAGCAATTATCCCAGCAGATTAAACCGCTCTTCCTACCGCCCGTTTTGCTCACTTCCGGGCCAATGTTGAACACCCTGGGGATATTTTCTTCCGACCAAAGCTACATATCTGTGATCAGGGGACATGGGAGGACCCTACACACTACTGGTCGGCCAGAAATTGAGAGTTTCATTTTTGAGGCTCTCCTTCAAGCTCTATGTTGTGGCTCCTACTTCAGTGTTGCCAATTTCCGACCTTGGAATCTTGTTGCACACATCTGGGAGGACCCTAAAAGTGGGTGGTCGGCCAGCAATTGTGCAGTTCATTTTTTAGCCTCTCCTTCAAGCTCTATGTTGTGGCTCCTGCTTCAGAGTTGCCGGATTCCGACCCTGGGCCCTTATTCTACACACTTGGGAGGACACCTTTGCATGGTGGTCGGCCAGAAAATCATTACTTCTTTTTTTGGGGGTGGCCGGCCGGCCATGGTGGGTGGCTGGCCGACCAGGTGGGGTGGCCGGCCGGCCACCTTGCAGAAAACCACCTGGCCGGCCAGCTTCTTGCTTTCCAGCTCATTCCAGCTGTCCGGATATTTTTGCCAAAATATCACCCCTTCCGGGGGATATTTTGGGAGGGAAAGATTGCCTCCATTTCCCTCCCCTTTTACATCCCTTTTGGCCTATTTAAAGGGCTGGACAGCCCCTTTACCTAGGTTAGAAAATTTGCTCTCAAGAACACCTCTCCCAAATCCTCCATTTCCATAGCTAAAAAACTCAAAAAAGCTTCAAGTGTCAAAGCCAATTCCTTCATCAACCCTTAGCTCCACCATCCCCACTACCATTCCAGCAGCAAGGAAGTGTTCTCCAGTGGCTAAGAAGCACCAAATTCAGGCCAAGAGGTAGCAACAATCGGATCTTCAAGGGTAAGTCTTCAAATCTCTTTTTGTAGCATAATTTTGCTTCCTTTTTTTACCCTATTTCCTTTCAGTTTTTGGGCCTTGACCCATACTGGTTTTAGGCTTATTTTGAGCCCCTCTACAACTTTGTAGAAGGGCTCAACTTCATTTGGTGTCTCCTTGATACACTTGTTTCAATATCTAGCTTGTATGTCATAATCTTGCATGCTATTTTTAGCCTATTTCAATTTGTTTTTGGGGCTCCTACCCCTACTGGTTTTGTGCTTATCTTGAGCCCCTCTACAACATTGTAGAAGGGCTCAACCTTGTTTGGCCATTCTATATACCACCTCCCTTTGAAATCCACTCTGGGTCCTAATTCTTGCATGATTTGTAGCCTTTTGTGCTTTTGGTTTTAGCTCTTGGTCAGAACTGAAAGGGGTCTTGTTTTGCCCCTCTCTACATGTTTCATGAAGAAAGTTTTGTTGTTTGGTGTATTCTTTGCATATCTCTTGTTATAACCTCTTTTGAGCTCCATTTTGAATGGAATTGTTAGCATGTTTTCATATTGATTTTGGGGCATCCATAAACTTAATATATGCTTATTTTTGGGCCCTCTTCAGTATTGTAGAATAAAGTTTTTCCATTTGAATTTTCTATATACTACTTGCTTCAATACTCCTCTCTTGGCCCTTATTCTTGCATGCTAATGTTGACCCATCTATGCTTACAATTCGGCCATGTTTATAACTGAAAAATGCTATTTTTTTGGACTTCCTTGCTACTATTTTTGCTTTCATGTGTCAATTTTTCATGTTTAGTATGGCTATAAGCCATTTCGGGGGCTAAATATCGCATTTCGGGATGATTTCATGCTTCGGTTGTCGTTTCGTATCATTTCGGGGCTGTTTTCCCCTTCATTTCGTGGCTGAAATTTGGTTTGCATGCTTGCATATCATTTCCCATGCCATTTTATGCCTTATTGCATTGTTTGGCTTTTGCGTGCACGCACTTCGAGGCACCTCCGTTTTATCCGACGGCCTCCTATGTGAGTGAGCTGAGGCTCTCCCATGTTGGTGTAAGCCCATCGCGGCATTCCGTGTGCCATTTCATTGCATTGTATCATCGCCTCGGTTTGCGTGCCTGTGGGTGCGCATTTCGAGGCACTTCGGTTTTATCCGATTTTCTCATTTTCTCATCGCCTCGGTTTGCGTGCCTGTGGGCGCGCATTTTGAGGCACTTCGGTTTTATCCGATTTTCTCATTTTATCATCGCCTCGGTTTGCGTGCCTGTGGGCGCGCATTTCGAGGCACTTCGGTTTTATCCGATTTTCTCATTTTATCATCGCCTCGGTTTGCGTGCCTGTGGGCGCGCATTTCGAGGCACTTCGGTTTTATCCGATTTTCTCATTTTATCATTGCCTCGGTTTACGTGCCTGTGGGCGCGCACTTCGAGGCACTTCAGTTTTATTCGATTTTCTCATTTTATCATCGCCTCGGTTTGCGTGCCTGTGGGCGTGCACTTCGAGGCACTTCGATTTTATCCGATTTTCTCATTTCATCATCGCCTAGGTTTGCGTGCCTGTGGGCGCGCACTTCGAGGCACTTCGGTTGTATTCGATTTTCTCATTTCATCATTGCCTCGGTTCGCGTGCCTGTGGGCGCGCACTTCGAGGCACTTCGGTTGTATCCGATTTTCTCATTTTATCATCGCCTCGGTTTGCGTGCCTGTGGGCGCGCATTTCGAGGCACTTTGGTTCTATCCGACTGCATTTCACATCGTCGCCTCGGTTTGCGTGCCTGTGTGCACGCTATTCGAGGCACCTTTTTTTATCTCATTTTCATCCGAACTGTGCATACTAAGTTGTATCTTAAATTGCATTCATGCATTACCTCGGTTTGCGTGTCCGTATGCACGCATTTCGAGGTTACTCATTTTCATGGCATTGTGCATGCTAGGTTGCATATTAGTTGCATTTCATGCATATCATGCATATTGCACGGGAAACGAGGCGCGTTTTGTACTCCGAGTAACAGAACGGGTCTCAATTCCCAAGTCACCGACACTCCGGATTACCCATGATGGAGTTAAGTTTTGTCGTAGCATTCATCCCTATATTGAGTCGTGCAATCCGATTCCTCGGCCATCATGCATCGGTATGCGTGATTGGTGGCACGAGGATCGAGGCATGCATATATTTGTGAAATACATTGCTATGCCCCTTTCCTGCTCTCTGTTGCAGCAAAATGAAGAATCAAGAACCTTCGAACTCGCACGCATTTCAAGAAAAATGCAAACAGAGGCTAATCGGGGCACCGTCGTGGATTTCCGCGCAAAGGCATCCGGGCATGCATCATTTCATCATCCGAAGCAGTAGCAAGGCAGTCCCTGGCTTGCATGCCAGTGTTACTCTTTTTGTAATTATTTTGTTAATTAATTAGAAATCTGTAATATTCTTTTATTCGGGTCTGTATTATTATTTTATTCGGACCCTCTGCGTGAGGGCAATGTTGTAATAAGTGTGTGTGAGTGTGATGTATGTCTTCCAACCCCCATTTCTTTCTCCCTTTTATTTATCCGCTTACGATGGTTAGATATAGGGCATATTTCAATTAGCATACAGTATGACAGCATGTTTGCATCATTCATCTGTTTTGCACGCACCGGGCTCGGCGCATCATACTAACTGCATCTGTATTTCAATTCCAAGTTGCGTACTTGATAGCTGTAGCATTTCATATACCATGTTTAGAATAGCCGAGCCTGCTATAGTTTGCATCTTTGTATGTGTTGCATTAGGCAATTCAGTATACTTAGGATCATGCATAATTTCTAATCAGTTTTCTGTTTTGGCTTGGAGTACTCGGTAAGCGGTTACGCTTTAGCATCCTTGCATGCGTGTGAGTGTTGCCATGATTGCATGCTTACCATGAGGCTATGTGCTTATGTGATATAACTGCCTTGAATGCCTGTGGGTGGAGGTTGAGTAATCTGAATTGGGACAACGCATTGACTGTTTGTTTTAAGCCCACTAGATAGTGGCAACATCACTGTTTTCTAAGCCCACCCGAGGGTGGCAAATCCGCATTTTAGCCTACCTACGGGCAGCACTTTCACACCATTTTCAAACAAACAAACATGAAATGTTTTGTTCCAATTCAGACGGCCCAGTCTATACTTGTTTGCTGCGAGCATCACATAGTAATCTAGGCTAATAACCGGAATAAGAACTCACAAAGTTTTCAAAAACAGATATCATGGTTAGTAGAGGCCGGTCTTTGACCGGGCGAGAGGGGGTGCTCACGATGTGACCTTCCCTAATCGTACCCAAGTTCCCGAGCCAACTTTGGTGATGACGGACACGTGGCCTTTAAGATCGAGTCGTGGTTTCCTAAATTTCCCATTTTAAAATATTTAGGTGGCGACTCATATCCGCCAATGATCCATGATTGGCACTTCTTTTCAAAAAATCTGTTTTCCTTCAAAACGATTTGCCAGATTTGGACTCTTTGGTTCGAGATTGAGAACCGCAACAAAATCGAGTCCGAACAGTAGCGAGGTCCCTCGTTGGGCGTTGTTACATCAGTACATGGTAGAGTGAGAAATATTATATTAAGAGCATAAGGGTATAAAAGTCATCATGGATAATTATTTAGGCTGAATAGTGAATAATTTAGTTTGAACAAATAAATTATTCTAAATAACAAAAATATAATTCAGTAATCGTATAAACAATATAATTATAACCACGGGTATTGTCATGACCCGCTCTCCATACCCAAGGGTTAAGTATCGTAATGGCCAGTAACTGAAGTTACCTTCGGCCAATTCTTGAACAAATTAATAAACGCGAGCGGAAATAATATTTAAGTGAGGATACCAAAATAATCATCGGAGCTTCTATTTTTATCACAAATTATTGACCAAAAAGGACAATATTTATCTATAAAAATATCATAAAAGTGTTGTGTGTGTCTATTCTGCAGCCCTACGTCTAAGACTTTCCAAAAACTATTTCTGAATTGCATTGTTTCCTAAAAATTGGTAAACAGTTATAAGCCTATGACAGAGTGAGAAATATTATACTAAGACCATAAGGGCATAAAATTCACCATGGATAATTATTGGTTAAACAGAGCTTGATATTAAAATACATAATATATAATACGGAAATCATTTAACATTGTAACAACCCCAATCCGTAATTAGCTACTAATCCGTATTTCATGATGCTAATGAAAGGATTAAAATAAATTATGTGTTTATTCTGTATTTTGCATGATTTTGGCTTTCTATCTGTTACTTGTAGAAATATCTGTCTGGTATTCCGCTTTAATATGAAAATTGGAAGTCTTATCTGCATTCGAAACCGAAATTGATTACATGAATATGTTATTTGGAATTTTTAGAACACTATGGCAATTTTTGTTAAAATTTGATTCAATTTAGTAAAAATCGCATATGATTAAATTGAGCCTTAATGGGAACCATTTTGGACTAATTGAACCTTGTGCTGACCTAGGTAAATTAAGGTTACTTGTGTTAATTTAAATGATGCGTGATTGGTACTTAATTTGATCCTATTAATGATCCAAGATGTGATTAAGTGTATGATGTGTCGAGGCATGTGATAGTGTTAAGTATAGAGGATAAATCCTTGTGGGTATATTGAAGTAGTGCATGTGTGTGCACGTGTTATTCATTCGAATGTGGGAGTATGTAAGTGTTGTGTATATGTAACAACTCTCACCACTACTTACCGATTAATTACTGATTACTGTTAAACTAAGACTGATTATGATAAGTAATTGAATCAACTGTAATACTAAACAGACTGACTGAAATCTGGAACTGAATTAATTGAGTATATCTATTTAATTGCATATCTATCTGTTGCCTGTTTGATTATCTGTTTGTGTTTTATGTTTAAACTGCAAATTGAAGGCCTCATCGACAGCTGAATCGGAAATTGATTAATGATATGTGTTAATCATAATTTATATGATTTTATGGCATATTCATTTAAGATGTGATTTGGTATGATTAAATTAGATTAAAATAAGCTTAATGTCAAGAGTTGGCCTAATTACCATTTTGCCACATGAGTGGCCCACTACCTAGATTATATTTGAGCCTCATTATACACTTAGGCAACATTTTATCAGTCCATTTCTTGTTCTTGCCGATTTGAGAGAGAGAGAGGTAGAGGAAGCTTGAGTTCTTCACAAATTGGCTTAGAGACTTGTAGAGATTTAAGGGATTCTTGCATATTGTGCTTCCATTCTTGTAATTGAGGACCAAAGGTAGAGTGACTACCTTCTTAATTATGAATTCAAGTTAGTTTGTGCATGGTTCATGGTAGATGAGAGCCTAAGGCCATAAATTGGAGTTAAATTGTTGCCATGAAGCTCAATTGTTGTACGCATGTACATATTGATAAGTTTTGAGGTTGTAATTCATCATTCCTCACTTGCATGTCTATATTTTGAGAGTAGACCATGAATTCATCATGTTTTTGTAAGAGTTATCTCATTTGAGCTTGTATTTAAAGCTTTGAAATGATTTGAGTTCATACATGTTGCATGTTCATCTTGTTCATGAAAATTGGTTTGAAATTGAATTTAATTAAACTACCCTTGGGCTAATTGAGTTTTGAAATATGTTATTCTATGTATTTACAAATGTTTTCCGGAAATTTAGCCCAAGAGGATCGAATTTAGTACATTTAAACTTGGTTTTGAACTTTGAGTTCAAATCTAGAAATTCCAGATTTTTAACTCCCGCTCGAGCAGGGAATTCGAGCTCCCAGCATCTTGTACTGTTTTATAGTCCGCTCGAGCGGAGGCTTGTGTCACACACTCGATCAGGGGTCGAGCGCCCATCGAGCGTGGATTTTGAGCATCCAGTACTTTGCCATGCTTTGCATTACGCTCGAGCGCGAGAAGTGACGCTTGAGCGGGGTACCTTTGTATGTATGTCCGCTCGGGCGGAGTAACCTACACTTGAGCGGGATCCCTGTTTTCTGAAAATTTTGAAAATGCTTTTAAAGTGCATCTTTGCATCCTCATTCCATCCTAAGCATTCTTAGGCCTAGTTTAAGGCATCTTAATGAGGATATAGATGTAGAACCACACCAAGTATAAGTAGGGACTAAGTTTTTGATTCCCGAATGTGTAACTTAGTGTGTGTTCGTTCTGTCACTGTATAGGGTTGGCTTTCGGGGACGCACTCTAGCTTAATTGTAGCCCAGAACTCTGTGAATAACAATTGTGTAAAGATTCTGACTATTTAACCGAACTGTTTTCTGAACTGATACTGTTAATCGAATGAATGTATGTCCTATATTCTGAGCTGTATTGTGGCATCCTTAGCAACTACTGTTTACTATTACTGTTACAGAGATCTCTATCGGTTCCCTTGTTGGAACCACTACTGTTTACTGATTGATGGCCATTATTTACTGTTCGATCTTTTAAGACCTACTGTTTACTGTATTGCTATGCTAATGGATGTACCACATATGACAGTTATGACTGAATGACTGTTATACTGAATCAATGAACTGTTTTCATTACTGTGAAGACATCCATTCTTAACCTCTTTACGCATTATGTTATTCACTGGGCTTTAGCTCACTGTTTATATATATATGTAGGTGTACAGGCACCAGACCGGAGCTAGGAGCATAGGTTAGACTCCCCCTTTTGTCAAGCCAACTACTGTGCCTCACTACGAGGTTCCGAGCCTACCAAGCTATGGCTTAGGGGTGTTTTATTTCCCCGCATGTCTCTGTACCTGTTTGTAATAACTGCATAGACTGATAGCACTGTACTGTACTGTTTATCAAGGATTAGATCCCTGTTCGGATTGACTGTAAATGTTGTACATACTGTTTTGCACTGTTTGTATATATGTATGAAAAGTCTTTTTGCATACAGACTGTCACAACTCATTGGACATTGTTTATTTACTGTTTTGGCCTCCGCCATGCCCTTATACTCTGTATTACTGTCTTACTGTTAAGCAGGCCTTCGATAATCTCGGATTACTGGCCGGTTATGATACTAAACCCATAATGGGCGGGTTTGGGTCGTGACAGTATATCAGCTGAAATGTGAAGGAATGTAGGCAACATTCTTCTTGTTTTTTCTACTTCTTTGAGCAGAGAGTTCACCTTAGAAAGAGAGAGAGAGAGAGAGAGAAGAATAGCTCACTCTTGAGAGAGAAAGCTCTACATTCGTGTGGTTTGAAGGAGGAGAAGAGAGCTAAGGGAAGTCCATCTCTTATTGTTTGAAATCAAAGCTCTAGGTAAGAGTCTTGAGCATATTTTCTGCAGCTAACTTCCATGCATCATGATTTCAATACATCTTTGAACCATTTTCATGAAATTAGCAAGAGAAGTGGGTCTTTGGGCTTGTAGATGTCTTGCATGTGCATCCTTGGAGATTAACCTTTTGGTTCCATTATTTTGAGTTAGAGTTTTGAAGTCATTGCAAGCATGTGAGTTCATATCTTGCATGATGTTTTGGAAATTCATGGATTCATATCAACCATTTGCATGTTTTGAAGAAATCAAGAAAATAGTTTGAAAATCTTTCATGCATGAGCTTTTGAGTTCAAATTTGCTAAATCCATGAGTTTTGAGCTAAGCGTTTGAGAATGATCATGTATTTGTGTTTTAGAAAGGCTTTCCAAGTGTTTTGATCAAGCTATGTATGAGTGTGGCCATTGAAATTGCATTTAAAGCTCAAAACTCTATTTTTGAAAACCTAGAATTTCGCAGCCCGCTCGAGCGAGGAAACCTGCGCTCGAGCGGAGAATGCAAGCTCTCAGCATTTTTTTGCAGGTATGAGGGCTCCGCTCGAGCGACCAAAATCACGCTCGAGCGAACCCGTTGTATTTTGTTGAACCGCTCGAGCATGGGAGTTGTAGCTTGAGCGTAGATTGAGACCAACCAGTACTTTTTCCAAGTTTGCAGGCCGCTCGAGCGAAGGAAGTCACGCTCAAGCGACCCCTCTCATGTTTGCATGTCCGCTCGAGCAAGGAAAGCTACGCTCGAGCGGGGCCTTATTTTCAGAAAATTTGACTGAGTGTTCCAATTCATGTTTTGGCATCCTCATTGCATCTTAGGCATTCCTAAGCCTTAATTAAGCCATAGTGATGAAGTTTTGAAATAGAAACACACTAAGAAAAGAATGTACTGAGTTACAAGACTACAAGTGTGTGTGTGTGTGTTAAGCAATGTACTAAGAATGAACAAGAGTCAATGTAATGAAAGCTAAGCCGTGATGGCCACATGAATGTGTAATGATAAGATATGCTTGTGTTATGTATTTTGTGGTTATAGGTCAAGACTCGTGGGTTGATTGACCATTTACAGGAAACCACTGTGAGTAACATTTTTGTAAAGATATGTTGATATGAATTATGTCCCAAATGTGATATGTTAAGTTACAATTTCTAAAATGATAACTGTTTTCGTGAACGAATGTTCCATATTTGAAATCTATTATGGCATCCATAGATAGTCTTAAGTCATAGAGGACGGCATGTTAATGCGGGTCCATGACATACATATGATTACGAGATCTTGTTAGCCACTTCATTGTGGTAATATGTGTTTAATCGGTATTCGGAACTAATTACTCTAGTCGGAAGACGTTATATGATGTGTTTTATGGGATGTACCATTACTATGTTCAGATACAAGAATGTTTATGCTATGATCTGTTTTATGCTTATGGCATGTTCAGATTTCGTTCACTAACCTCTTTACATTGATGTTAATCACTGGGCTTTAGCTCATTGTGTGTATATATATATATAGGTGGGCATTCTGGAGATCGAGCCTGAGGGCTTTTGTCTGGACCTGTGTCTTGCTGTCAGCCAACCATTGCGCCTCACATAGAGGTTCCTGAAGTGTCATGTGTTAAAGTTCTACTGTTTCTGCATATGAGGGTTCATTGTTTTATTGGATGTACTTGAGATGTTTTGCTAAGTGTGTGGGTATAATGAGAAAATGATTTTTGGTTATATATATGAATTTTTAAATATCCTGTTTCATGTAAGTCTACACAGCTCATTGGACAACTATATCCATGTATTAGCTTCCGCTAGCCCCTTAATTTTGTTAATCTGTTCAGAGGCCTTCGATAATCTAAGGATTACTGGCCGGTTACGATGCTAAACTTATAGGGACGGGTTTGGGTTGTGACAAACATATAATACAAAATAATCATAATCACGATACAGAACGGAACAGAACAGATGTATAGACTCAAGAGGTGGCTCGTACGAACTCTAGAGGTGGCTCCAGTAATAATGTAGCACTTAGCTCCGTCCAACACTTTGCTCCACACCAGAAAGTAGAGTGTCAGTGAATCCATGATAGACAAAGGGTCACAAAGTGACTAATCAGAGGGCCAATGGTTATTTAAGTCCCCTAAGGCATGGGACCTCCGTGGTGGTACTTATAAAATAATTACTCAAAACACATTTTAATAAACAGTTATATCCATAGATTTTCCTTAGTATATAAAATAAGGTTCATAAAATAAATAGCATAATTAAAAATGCTAATATAATATATAAAACACAATTTACGTAAAATAAATTATGGTAAGTCAAAACGTATATAAAATGTATTATGGTGACTCAAGGTATAATATAACTCACCTTAAAATTAATACCTCACTCTTTCTTTCAGCCATCAAAGCCTTCTTGACAATGTTTTCGTCTCCTTTCCTAAGTTTCTTTTCGTTCATATTTTTCTTGGCCATGCCTTTCCTCCTTTCTCTCACTGTTCGTTTCGTTCTTCTAAGTTCCCAATACATCTCCCATTTATAGGAGTTCCTGCTCAAGACCCACACTCTAAGCCAATTGGGGTCAATTGGATTAGGATGCCAGCAAGCCATGTGGTGTTAGCCACACGGTTCTAGATTGTTTTGATCTTATCTAAAGATGTTTGATTAATTCTATTTTGACCCTAATTACTATAATTATTATATTATTACCATGCACAATAACTCTCAAATTTTAAATTAAAATTCATTTTATCACATACAATCATAATATTCAATATTTTATTTTACTCTTACAAAATATTTAATAAAACCTTTAGTGTTTTTCATATTTATAATTAAATAATGCTAATATAAAATTTAAGGGACAACTTAAATTTTTGGATTGCTACAGGTATAAAACAGAATAAAAACGGTCAAGGAATCCATGACAAATAGAGAGTCACTAAAGTGACTAATCAGAGGTCAATGATTATTTAAGTCCTCTAAAATATGGGACTGTGGTGTTACTTACAAAATATATCATCAAATATGAAAATCATATTACATAAACAGTTATATCCATAGGTTTCCTTTTTTAAACAAATAAAGTTCATTACATAAATAATATATTTCAAATGTTAATATAATTTATAAAGCATAATTTACATAAAATAATTTAAAATATAATATAACTCACCTTAATATCAATTTTTACTATTTACTTCTTATCTTCTCCGATCTCTTCAAGGCTCTACTCCTTGTTATTACTTCCTTTGATTTATTATTATTATTTTATTTTTTTTTATTCAACTGAAATAAAAGCATACAGTAGTTAAATTATCCTTACAATTCAAGAAAGTCAGTCCCTTACAAGACTTACTCCAGTCATATCATCTATGACTAGAGATCTCACTTATTTAGATAGGTCTTCTAAGAGTCCGGATCGTCTGCCGTGGTTGTCTGCGGCGCTTACTGCAATGGTCCAAAACGACGTCATTTTGGACCTTTTTTTTTTTTTTTTTGTTTCCCTTCTTTTTTAGCTTTTCAGCCTCTCTTTCACTTCATCATTTTCAAAACACCACAGAATAGAGAAGTTGTTTAGGATGTTTGAAAATACCACAGAATAGAGAAGTTGTTCAGGATGTTTGATCGGGATGGAAAAAGGATCATCATAACAGCAGAATTGACGGGAATGATTAGAGAAGCCGATATACTTGGTCATCTTCCTCCGATCTGCTCCAATGGTCTCAGATCTGTTTCGATCTGCAACTCTGTGAAGAGATTGGCCTCCGACAACGAATCTTCATGAAACGTCTTTATAGAGCATCAAAGATCCTTTGCCAAAAAAAAAATCAAGTGGGTTTGATTCATGAAGTTTTGTTTTTTTGGAACACACAATGGGTTTGATTCATGAATTTTCTTTTTTTAGAACACACAGTTGGTTTGATTCAGGAAATTGTTTTCAAATATTGTATCAAATATATATTCTTGCAAATATTGTATCAAATAATTCTGCAAATGACTTCTTGTAAAATAAATCTTACATATACATATATATATATATATATTTGATTGATGCCTTCTTTTGGTCTGAATCTCTCAGATTTGTGTTCGAAGTGGTTTGATTTGTACTGATATGAGTTTGATTGGCCTAAGTTTGGTTCGGATCTGATCTTGAATCGCTCCAGCAGTATTCGTATCTGCAATTTTGGTATTTCTTTTGAATGAAATTCAGATCTGGTTCAACATTACAATGCTAGTGCTTGTGTGTATGTGTGTGAGAGAGAGAGAGAGAGATGGATAATAGAGGAAGAGGTGTAGATAATTTTGCAAATTTTGGTGATGGTGCTAAGTTGAATCCATTCTCTTGCCATCTATCTTCGTCTCTATGTGTTCAGGTTCTATAGGACATTTGAGAGTTGAGAGATAAGAGTGAAGAAAAAGAGGCTTAAAAGCAAAAGAAGAAGAAGGGAAAAAAAAATTGGTCTAAAACGACGTCGTTTTGGACCGCCGCAGGAAGCGTCGCAGACAACCACGATAGATGATCCAGACTCAGTCTTTTAAGACTACCATATGATCATCCTGAGCTATTCCTAAATTTGCTAGTTTGTCAGCAACTTTATTCCCCTCGTGGAAGGAGTGGTTGATGGAGTAGTTGCACTTGTTCAAGAGAAACTTTGTATCTTCATTGAAGGCCTTATGAGGTAAGAGTTATGGCTTGGTCCATCTTAGAGTTGGATGATAACTTGTTCAGAATTTGTTTCAATTTTCACATTCATGTGCATTTTTTATTTTATTTTTTTGCATTTGCTTGTTACACCAACTCCCTATATACGAGTTCGGATCCCCTTCTTGCATATCTTACTTCATCTCCTCCTTACAACGGCTGAGATCAGCCGTTACACATCCAACGACCATAAAAAATAAAAATTAAAAATATGAAATTAAAATTTCAGAAGATTCTCGCCTGTTGCTTTAGTTATACGTTTATTTCACTCTCACTCTTACTTTCACTCAGCCTCACCCTCACCCGTCCTCCTCCACCAAACCCACCCTCACCAGCAACCAGTCCCTCAGACGACACCGACGACCAGTCCTGACGGTGACCCAGACGGCGACCCACTCTAGTTCTGATATTCTCTGCTTCGTGAACCATAGCTCCACCGCAACCACCACCATCAGTTGAGCGAAGAAATTTCTTGATGAAAACGTAGGTTCTGAGGCCATAGAGGAACCAGGTTTGTTTTCGAAACACTGAAATTAAGAAGTTAGGGTTGTGTGATTGAGATTGAGAAAATAGATTTAAAATTTCAAAATTAGGTCTTTGATTTGGAATTCCAACAAGGAAAAATTAGGGTTTTGAGAGTGGGTGTGTTTTTGATGAATCAGTATCCATAAACCTATTCAATTAGTGAGACAAATTGATTAATTTTCTACTTGTTTTTGTAAAGAATTGTTGTAGAGTTCTTGAATAGGCTTTGAGGAAATAAAATAATTTTGTGCCTTTTTTTTATATTGGAAACAGTGAACATACTTTCTTCTCCCCTCTGGTTGGTTGATAAAAATTTGAGAAATGAGAGAAAATCAGAAATATATTAAATCTAATGTTTTAGTTCTTTTGATTTACAAGAAGTCATAAAACCAATAAGTTGTGGCAATTTGGGTTTTTAAAGTCTGAATCCTATGCATTAAGGTTGTTTTGAGTTACGCTAGTATGATCAGTGATATATGTTTCTTCATTCAAAGCACCACTGGTATTTTACTACGAGGGGTAGTGGAAATTTGGCATTTCAAAATTTGGTTTTTGTGCATTTGAGGTGGTTTTGAGTTATGCTAGTATGATCAGTGATATGGGTTTCCTAATTTAAACAATGTTGGTGTTTTACTGAAGAAACTCAAGAACTGCCATGTTTGTTCAGCTTGAAACTGCTATGTATGTAACATGTATGTAATTAATCACAAATGCTATGTTTGAAACTGAAGAAAATGACTGACATTGAGCTGGCATGTTTGTTCAAATGCTATTAACAATTTAGTCTGTGTAACCTCTGTATCAGCTGTGTTTTGTTTTAAAAACTGTTTACTTTTTTTCTTTTTTCTTTTCTAGATATCTCTTCATATGCTTGGTTTTGAGATTGATTCCAGCAGTACCTTCTTTCTTGGTTTTGTAGTACAAATGCTATGTTTGTTCAGTTTGGCTCAAACATGGCAGTTTGAACAAATAGATGTTTTCAATAAATATGTACATTCCCTCAAATTCAAATAGCCTTCACACTCTGTCCCTTTCCTCTATAGAACTGCCATTACTTCTGTTATGGGCATAACTGTATAGAACTGCCATATGTGTGTAATTACGAATCATTTAATTTAGACCTTGTCTATGAGACTTTACAAATCATTTATTTTCTCATGAATGCTAATCTTGCTTCAAACACAAGCGTAGCACAGCATTACAAATTTCTCAAGTATGCAGATTTAAAAAATGGCTTCTTCTTTTAACAATAGCAAAATAAGATTACAACCGAGGCTGTGCAATTTTGGAAGAACCACTACCATATATATTGTAAGAACCAATGAGAATGGAAATCAAGGGCGTTTGTTCTTTGTTTGCCCATCAAAATATGTATGTATTGGAAAATTTAAACCTTTAATAGTCACATTAATATTTGTCTTGTTCAACTAACTGATTGTCATGCATTGTAGAGTAACACTCTCACTCCCCATTGCAATTACTTCAAGTTCGTGAATGAAGATGATAAAGACGTTACATCCAAAATCCGTTCCAACACTAAAGCTTGTGATGCTATAGCAGTAGAAGACTTTAACAACGTAAGGACGAGGCTTGATGACATGGAAAATGACTATGGTCGAAGGCTTGAAAGGATAGAAAATAATATCAAAGTGATGGTGTATTTCATTGTATTTTCTATCATTTTGTACTTTATGATATAACTTTTGTACTTTATTATATTTTGGGAAACTAAATGGAAGTTTCTACCATTTTGGGTTTATTGTACTTCATGATGTAACTTATGTTTATGGAATGAATTTTAATGTTGAACTTAGAACTGCCATTACTTCATTATGGAATGAATTTTGGGAAACATTGGTCTCATTATTAAAGCTTACTCCCATTCTTAAATTCAGCTGTAGTCAATAGCCACCATTTGCAAACCAGAGGCATATTCTACATTGTAAAAATGTGAAATTGGTTATGTTTGGTATTAGAGACTCGGCTACATGTGTTTTATGTAAAGAGCATAATAAGGACCATGATCACTTATTTTTTGATTGCCTTTTCTCTCAAATAATTTGGTAGTGGCCTCAACTTGTTATCTATTAGCAAGTTTTTTGATTGCCCTTACTTATCAGACATAGACTATTATCTGTTAGCAAGTTTGAAGCAGATCATTCTAATGGTTAGCATATACATGAGTGGTCTCTGCATCACTCTATTATCCAATCATCTACTTAACATTGCTTGAGGTGGCTTGGTACTGTTTCAGCTGTAGTCATCTAGATCTATGGATGCTATTTGTTACAAGTTTGGCACATTTTGGTTTCACACCAAAGAACCTCATACATTTTGGTTTCACACCTCAGAAACGTTTTGGTTTCACACCAAAAAACCTCATACATGTTATGTTCTATGAGTATGGCACCAGCATGTTCCTTGAAACCCAAGTCCCAGAACCAGAACAGATAAAATAATAGCACTCATATTCTTAGAGGCTAACAACATACCAAAACTAGCAATAATAACACTCATATTTTTTGACATAAATATGCCTTCAATCTCACATAATAAAATAATGACTTAAGTACATAATATGGACAGCAACACACATTACCACTTAAGCACCAATACAAGTTAAAAACGTGGACAACAACACACATTCTTGGAGCACCAATACAAGTTAAATACAGTTTCAGCAGGACCAGTTAAGCAAAAAATGGACAGCAGCACAACTGCAAAAGCAAAAAAATTGAAACTGGAGCAGTAGTAGCAGCAGCACAAAAATGGATAGCAACAGCACAAAAAATGGACGACAGCAGCACATGGACAGCAACACACGTGGACAGCAGTATATCAACACCACATGTTTCAGCAACACATAGACAGGTGTTGTGTTTTGTTAATGTTATGAGCTGCTATTGTAGAAATTTGCAGTGCGTTCCACCTGTTTGCGCTAGTCAATAGCCTAAGACAAGAACACAAAAAAAAACAAAAAAACAAAACAAAACACAGCAGCAAAGGGGCACACAATGTACAACAAATGTAATATCAATTGCCAAAGTTAATGAAATAACCTGACTACACATTGGACTATTTGATTATTCAGAATATCGAAATCCAATGTCATATCCAGATGAACCTTTCCTTACTGACTGGAATGTTGGTTGACCATAATAATGTTGAGGCATTGGATTTGGCACACAATTTGGCACTACATACATATTTTGCAAATTGTTTGCCTACGACAAGGACAACATTATATTATGGTTCACAATAAGTCATAGAGTGTTATATTATATTATATTGACAACAAAATAATAAAATCTAAAACTAACACTCACATGATATGTGGGACACATAAATGAAAGAGGTATTGAATTACCACTCATTGCAATAGATGGATTAAGATGATGAAAATGAGGAACATGTTGATGACTATAGACATCTCCTCTAATAGATAATGGTGAATGTCTAACTGTTGGACCTGCAATAGATTGTGATGTAGCCAAGGTATTAGCACGGACTTTTTTTCCCGAGTTTGCTACCAATGCCACTTCGAATCCACCTTTCACTCTCCTTTTGCCCTTAGTAGTTACCACCTTTTTCTTCAAGCCTCTTGGTTGCACAACATGATTGTCATATTCGCAATTCACTTCAACGCTTTGGGTTTCATCCTCATTACGTACTTCATTTTCAACCGCAAAATGAGCACTTAACTTGCATTCAACATTTCCACCTAATGTAGTGAGTTGTGCAATTACCAAATCATAGGTTTCTTCAGTTTCAGTAGCCCTACATGCTATTGCTCTAAAAGCAGTCATCAATGTCTTATACCGCGAGGCTTGTTGGAATTTTACATCAACTTGAATGTCATTTCCCGTAAGGTCCTTCACAGTTTCAGTTCTTGCTTATTTGGTCCACCTCTTTGCAATGTATTGTGAATGAACCTTTTTCATCTTCAATATGTCTCTTATAACCTTCAAAAAGTGAGGATACAAAATTTCTTCCCTTTCATACTTTGTACAACTACAACCCAAAGAGCCATCCCTCTCCATCTTCACTTTCCTTACATGTTTATTACCAACATCAACAACTGTGAAAATGGTACAAATCTCGCCATATTCAATTGTTTCTATGTCCGATTCAATGGATCGAAAGTACTCATTTTGGAATTCCTCAAAAAAAAATTTGTGTACACATTACCTATTTGAATTAACATTCTTATAGTCGCTTTCACCTTTGGCAACCTTTGGCACAAATGGGTGGTTTGAGATGATCTAATTAAGTGCATTTTTTGACTTTTTATGAAATATGGGTTGGGTTTGAAGCGATGTGGTAAAGAAGTGATGTGACTTAAATAAGATGATGTAACTTAAATAACATAGTGACTTTTTAACTTTTTTAAGGTACCCCAAACAAGGCCAAAGCATATCCTGTTTCTAACTCATTGCATCGCTTCTCATAAAATACCCTTTCAAAATGCATGAAGAATTCATTTAAATTAAAATCCGAACGAATATAATCCTTCAAAAAAGCATTAAAAGATTCACTAAATTATGTGATACTCATTCCCATAGCCCATGTTGATCTAACATATGGCCAGCCCAATTTTTCTTTCATCGCAAAAGTCAATTTCAGCCAATTGTTATCATGCGTATCATATTTCTCAAGCATTTCAGCCCACTTTAACTTCCATTGATTTTCATCTTCAATGTTAAACAGGAATTTATTTAATACACCCTTTACTCCCTTATCTTGGAACAAACAATTAACATATTTTAATGCATTTTGCATCAAATGCCAGGTACACAATCGGTGACTCGTGTTAGGTATAACAATGGGTATGGCTTTAGCCATTGTAGCATCTTGATCCGTGAACAAAGTTTTTGGTGCCTTTCTTGACATAGCCTCTAGAAAATTTTGAAATAACCATACAAACGATTAGGCGGTCTCATCATACAACAAGGCTACACCAAATATAATTGTTTCCCTATGATGGTTGAATCCCACAAAAGATGCAAAGAGTCTATGTTCTTTGTTTAACTTGTAAGTCGTATCAAATGTGACAACATCACCAAATTGGGCATAATTCATGATCATTTGTGCATCAGCCCAAAACATATTCATTATTTGCTCCTCATCATCTAACTAAAACGAATAAAAAAAGGAAGGATTCTGCAAATATTTTTCTTTAAAGTATTCCAACACATTGCCTACTTCCCGTATGCTAAACTTTGTTTGGTTCTCAAATAATTTTTTTGATCTAATTTTGTAAACCTAAGACATTGCCTCTCACTAGCTTCCCTACCCATGAGTTTAAAAGGCTGGCCTAAACGAAGACCAAATTATGCCGCCAAATCTAACTCAATTGCTTGGGTAGCTGATATCTTTATTTGTGACGGCAACATGTGAGCACACTCGGATGATACAAGATCGTGGTTGTATTTTTCTTTGAAATCAGTCACAACAAATTTCCCAATACCTTCATCTAATTTCACATAAAGGCGAGCCTCACAACCAGTCCTAGTTTCAGCTCTAGGGTTTTTTGCCAATGGGTCTCACTTGTCAACTTTCCGAAATCCCTCCTTGTTGCAAACCAAAATTCTATAAATAAGTTGGTTAGTGAACTTGTTCTTCCTACAATAATCCCTTCTTATGCTAAACCCCATTCTTCATCCATATGTATTATAAAAATCATGCGCACATTGTTCAGAATCAAATGTCATTCCCTGTTTTGGCTTCCAATCATAATCATTCTCAGGTTCCATATCCATATCAAAATACAACTGAAAACCCATATAAATAAAATCTTAGCTACATAAATAAAATCTTTATTTCAGAGACAATAAAAAAAAAACACATAATATCTGCATTATGATCAAAGAACTCACTGTCACACTTGGATAAAGAAACAAGAAATGAGAACTAAGGAGTGAGACCCAATTAAGATCAAATAATAAATCTATTAAACTATATAATCTCAAACTCCAACTACTTGGTTCTCTTTAAAGTGTCTAAGAAAAGGTATGCAAGCCAAGTACCTTTGGTAACACTGATTCATGGGCAACAAGAGTCATTAGTTTTGGGTTGGGTCACTACACAGGGTTTGGTAAGCCTGTTGTAGCTTAACGAATAGAAAATAACACAAAAATACAAATTGTGAACTTTAAGAGCCTGATCATCAATTATAACAAGTGAATTTTTTTTATCTCTCTATATGTTCACATCAAGCAATGGTGCATCTAATTGCCCTAAACAACACTGTCAATTTACATTTCAGCTTTCGGCACACAACTGCCACATTAAGCATGTTTTAACCGAACAATGTGACTGATTCCAAGAGTAACAAGCTACACTTGAACAAAGTGTCAAATAGTAAGTGCTTGTTATATATTAACAATCAAGAGCAAGACAAGAAAGTACCATACACTAAATTTGCAAGCTTAATGCACAACTACAGATAGATCTATATATAGACATCTACACAGGGACACTAAGCCTTAGAAAACCCATCCCACTGCAGACAAAAACTAGAAAAATCATAAAGTACATGAAAACTTCAATTCTTGAAAGTTCAAAACAAAAGGGAGTGAAATCAACAAGCATCATCATGCATTCTTCAATTATCGAGTAATTTATTGCGTAACTTTTGAAGAGGAGAAGAAAAAAAAATACAACAGTCATGGCTCAAGACAAAGTCACGAGATGTTGTAAAAGGTGAATTTTCCTCTTTTTTTGTCAAACCCAAATTGTAATAATTATAACAAATTATAACAAATTGTAAAAAAACAACGTCTAACAAATTGAATTAACAGTCATGACTCACGACAAAGTCATCAATTATAACAAATTGTAAAAAAAACAATATCTTTACAAAGCTTAAAGATAAAAAAATAAAAATAATAAAAAAAAATCGAGAGACAAAAACTTATTCCAGAGAAATAAACTTAAAAACTAATTTCAGTTTGAAAAAATTCCAAACACACAAAATACAGTTCGATTGCAGAGACAGAGACAATGAGGACTAACCTCTGGTTTGTGAAGTGAGGGCAGATAGAATGAGGGCAAAGCAATGGGTTCAGTTTAAGGAGTGGGTCACTGTAGAGCAGGTCTGCTGGTGTGACAGGTTTGGTGAGGTGGAGAAGAAGAGCGTAACGGCTCTGGTTTGCCAAGTAAACAGAATTTGTAACTGGCATCGAGAGTAGTTCACCGTCGTCGGATCTGCAACGGCGTCGAGAGTAGGTCGCCACCGATATTGGGTCGCCGGTGATGGTGGGTTCGATGAAGAAAAAGGAGTGAGTTTGAGTCCAAACCAAAATATGTATAACATTTGTATAAGCTGTGTTTTGTTTTGGGCGGGAAAATGAAATTTTAATTTTATATTTTTATTTTTATGATCGTTGGATGTACAACGGCTGATCTCAACCATGATTTGAGTGTGGAGTCGTATTTTGAGTTATGAGTTTTAAAAAAAAAAAATTTTGTTTGGTTATAAATTTTGAAATTTTTTGAAATTATTTTTTTAGGTTAAATATTTTATATTTTAAATATTTATTTATTTATTTTAATGTGTATTATATTTCATACATCTATGTGTTGTATTTTTTTTAATATTTTAAATATTAAAGAAATTTTAAATTTTAAATTTTTATTTTTATTTTAAATATATAGTTTTTATTTTAAATATTTTATTTTATTTTATAAATATATTTTAAAATATTTTAATTTTTTTCTTATGCGTTTGGTTACGATTTGAATGTAGAGTTTTGAAAGTAGTGTGGAGTGTTAAGTCATGTGTTTGGTTATGAGGTTTGAAAATAATTTTTAAATTGAGTTTTGAATTATGTGTTTGGTTACGATTTGAGTGTGAAATTGTGTTTTGAGTTTAAAATATTAAAATTAAAAAATTAAAACATTTACAAAATAAAATAAAATATTTAAATAAAAATTACATATTTAAAATAAAAAAATAATTTTTTTAAAACATTTTTTAATATGTTAAAAAAAATAAATCCAAAAATACTTTTCCAAACACTCTAAACCTATCCTTTAATCCAAAAACATTTTTTAATATTTTTAAAGGAAAGGGCAATAAAGTAATTTCTGAAGAAAAAAGTAACACCGTTTAGTGATTTTTGACAGCAGGGGGGAATCTTGATATTGTCAGGTAAAGTAGGGGAGGTTACTGTAATTATTCAAACCACAGGGGAAGTCCCTGTATTTGTCAGAAACCTCAGGGGAGGTAAATGTAATTTACCCAATATATTTTAATTCATATACTTTAGGAACTGAGTAGACTCAATCGATAGTTTGAGAATTAAATAGATAATTTGACAAATAATTTAGGAATAAAAAATCTAATAAACCCAATTTGAAAGTCATCATATATATATATATATATAAGTAGTATTTACCTTTAAAATTTCTCTCTCTCCTATGTGGTGCATATCTCTCTTTTCTTCTTCTTTTAAAAAGTGCCATCTAACATATTCTTATATTAATTATTTCTAAAATCTAATATTTAAAAGATTTCTAATTAATCTAAACTATCTATAAATAAAAGTTAATAGAATTATATGTTCAAAAAAATTTACAAATTAAGTTTCTTATATTTTTCATTCAAATTTTATATTAAAATTAAGGCCTCGTTTGGGAACAGGCTAGTTTAGTAACTTTTTGACTTTTTACGAAAAGATGTGCAGAAAAGTAGAGAGGTGATGTGACTAGTTTTAGTTGGCTTTTTGGCTTTTTGACTAAAATAGTCAGTCCCCAAACGAGGCCTAAATATATTTCTTATTTTTTTGTCTATCCTATTCATATTTTATTATTAATTTATATTGAGTTTTCTATTTAACATGAAATTGTTTATTAGGAAAGATTTATATTTAATTTAAATTTTATATAACTATATATATAATCATATACAATATGTAGAAATAGTATAAACCGGACATTAAAGAAAAATCAATGGTCAACATAATTAATTAATCTATTTATTTTTTCTTAATCTAACCACAATGTACTTATATTTAATTTTTTAAAATAAATTTGATATAATTTTCATTTCTACATATTTTTATTTCCAAATGAATAAAAAATTAAAATATTAGAATCCCTTTTAGTTTTACGTTATTAATTTTCTTCCAATTTAACTATTATTATTAATATCAAAATGAGTGTTTATTTTATTATGTTATAATTCAATATCATATAAAATCATTATATATTTTTATTTCAGTTATATAGCACGATAGGGCTAAGATTATTAAAATACATATAAATAATTAAAATTAAATTATATATATTTAAGTAACATTTTTATAAAAAAGATATGGCTAAAATTATCAAAATAAATAATTAAAATCATTCTTTAATTAAAAACAATAATTTTTTTTATTTATTTTGTAAATTAAGGCTCCATTTGGCAACTGCGCTCAGAACTGAATAGGGGTTTGTTTGAGATATGGGTTGGCTTTTTAATTATTTTAATCTGGGGCTAAAAATTCTCGTTTGAGATAGATTTTTTGGTTTTTTGACTTTTGTAAGAGAAAAAATAAAATGATTATGAGTTAGATGTGATGTTTTGTTTTATTGAATTAAAAATTTTATTTTAACTTTTTATAACTAAAATAATTATAAAAAAAAAAAAAATCTGACATACCAAATGAAGGCTTTCCTTCGGCTAGATAGAGTGGAGTAACTCAAAGAAACTTTCGCCAGTGAGAGACTCGAGCGGAACGTCTTCATCTATACCCCTTAATGCTTCGCCTGGACGAATAGATGACTAAATTTCAGTGCTAAGAACAATTTGGTTGGGATTGGGCAGATGAAACACTACTTCTTTGGGAGTTATCCATTGCTATCCTCTTCGACCGGCTATTTTAATTAAAAAATCAAAAAAAAAATTATACAAAATTTAAAGATTTATCCTTATTCATTCACATTATTTTTTACACATTTTTTTATAAAAAAATCAAATATCATTTCCAAACATATTGATTTTTAGGTAAAGTAGACTAACCTCTAATAAGATTTGAAAAAAATACAATAAATTCCATAAGTTTAACATAATAGTTCGCCCATTTTTATCAGAAAATTGTTAGTCGTATAAATGAAAAAAAAAATATTATCTCATTTATATTGAAAGGTACATTATACCTTGTATATCTTTGTATCTTCATCTATTTACATTAGTTTTGATCTCTTTAATTTTATGAAAAGGTAAATCACTATAATTATGTCAAAATTATAAAATTTATTATAATTTTTTAAATTTCAAAAAAATAAAAATAATCTATCTTTATTTTTTTCATCTCATATTTTAATTAAAAAAAATATTTTCTCAAACCTAACCTAAGTTAATGGTAGCCCATCCTTATTTGATAACTAGGTAATGGTGCAACATCAGGCCTAGACAACACTACAAGGTTGGTTAACTGTTTGACCAGTGCTATGATATTAGAGAGGTTATTCAAGGAAAAATAATTAAATGTTTTTAGTGTGCCACGTATTTATATTATTTATTAATTATTATAAAATAATATTTTTTTATATTTCTCAATTACTCACAATAAAATTATAAATTTCACATTTTTTATCGATTAGAACACCTATAGAGCACTATATAATCATACTCCAGAACTGCTCAATAATTATTCGTTATTAAGTGGTCTAAGTTTTTTGGGTGAATACAGTGGTCTAAGTTAAATCCCGTCAATTGGAGCATTTTCAAAGTTTTAACATGGATTCATGATTAGGCTTTTTCTTGGCAATAAAGAGTGCATGAAAAAGAAGCACTACCAAACACTTCCTAGAGTGGTAAACAACCAAACCAACTAATGCAAGTATACAAAGTTCAAAAAAAAAAAAAAAAAAAACTAATGCAAGTATACCAGACCATGCTTTTCCCAGCTGAATAAGAAAACTTTGCATTTCTGGTTTAAAAAAAAGAAAAAAAAATTGCATTTCAACCAATTAATCAACTGGGGATCAACCGATGTTTCTCCAGTAATACTATATATACTTTTTTATCTAGAATTTTGTTTACAAATATTAATATACGATTTAGATCATTTTGTATATGAATCTCACAATACACCAATTTAATCTGAACCATATACTAACATTCTAGGCAAAATTCTCAACCTATTTTCTGGGTAATTTTAATTTTCTGATATTGCTCTTATAATGTTTGTGAAACTGTCTCTAGTGTCTCTAAGAAGAATAGTGATATACAACTAAAATACCCATTATTATTATGACATTTTTTTTAGATAGAACATCAGGATTATGACATTATTTAAATAAAACTATTATAACATCATTTGGTTGAAATCTTTTGTATAAAAATTCTATTTATAAATCAGTTTTTCTTCTACACACTCGTACAAAGCCCATAAAATTTACTAGCATGCTACTAGAATAATGTTGTGTCCAAAATTATTGACAATAAATTTAAAAAAAAAAAATTAAAAACTGTCTACTTACTACATCTCCTAAATCTTGCTAGAAGTGAAGTCTTGTCCAAATCTCTTTTAATTACTTGATATATTTAGTTTATGCAAAACAAAAAAGTGTTGGAAAAGCCACCAAAGCAACCAGCATAAATTGGCTCATGTTGTCCTGCCTGGTGACAGCCTTGCACAACATATATAAAAACACAAAATGCCAATGTTCTGATAGTTTAATGTTTTTTTTTTTTTAATTTTATATTTTAACATTGCATTTGAATTTTGAATCTGATAAATTTAAACAGACATTGAATGAATGACCTTGGACGGAAAGAATTAGGGGTACCAAGATGCTATCAAACGATGAAATTCTTCATAGAAACTTCCTCCTTTGTATGTATATAGGAAGCACACCTTAGGTTTTTGATTTCTAATTTTGTGCTTTCACTATATTCAACATATGAGATGGTAAAAAAAAAAAAAAAAATTTGAAAGAAAACAATAATTATACAGGCTGAAATTTTTATAAAAAGTGCACATAATACAATGTTAAAAGAATGTAGTGTTATCAACATTATATTATGAATAATGCTACAGACCCCAAAAATTTTACCAAATGTTTCACATGGGTGTGGGACCCACACAATGTGGGTCCCACACCCATGTGAGACATTTGATAAAACTTTTGGTAGAATTTTTGGAGTCTGTAGCATTACTGTTATATTATGTATATTTTTTTTTGAAAAACTTTATGCATTCCCAAGGAACATTCACTTGGTGAGAAGTGAAGAGGAAGAGAGAAAAAGCCATTTTAAATGTTGATGGCCACATTGTGTTTGAATTTTTTTTAAGCGAATAGAACCAAAGGGTTGCTTCCAAAGTCCATATCAATGATGTTTTGGCAAGTGAGTGAGAGCGAGTGAGTACTTGTATTTGTCCAAGCATAGAAGCCTACCTTCCCCAAGATTTGTCAAACATAATTAACATTAACACTAAAAAACTCTTTAGTATACTTTTCGCAAACATAATACTCCAACACTCCGACATAACACTCTAAAAAAACTCCAACACTACAACACTAAAAAACTCTTCAGTGTATTTTTCTCAAATGTAACAGTCTAACACTAAAAAAACTCCTTAATATACTTTTTTCAAACATAACACTCCAAAGTAACGCTCTAAAAAAATTCCTTAATATACTTTTCCAAACATAACACTCAAACACTTAAATACTAAAAAATTCCTTAGTGTATTTTTCCTAAACATAACATTCCAAGGTAAACACTACAAAAAAATTTCTTATTATACTTTTCGCAAATGTAATACTCTAACCCTCTAACGTAACACATTGAAAAACTTATTAGTATACTTTTCACAAACGTAACACTCTAACGTAACTTCTCAAATTTAACATTACAATACGGTTAGGAAATAATTCATTACACATTCAAAATAACTAAATGGATCATAAGAAAAAATATAATAGGCTTTGTTTAGAATGTGGGTTGACTTTTTCATTTTTTTAATTTGAGGTTAAAAAACTTTGTTGTGGATAGATTTTTTGATTTTTGTAAAAAAAAAATTAAAATAATTATATTCTGAATGTGACATTTTTTAACCTAAGGTAAAAACTCTATTTTTTTTTTTTTTTTTTTTAACTATTTTAGTTCCAACTCCAACTTCTCAAACGAGTGTAAGTCCAAAATATAAAACGATCGTGCTACGTAGCTCGAAACCGCGGCTCGACACCAAAACGACATCGTTTTGGTGTCGAAATTATTATTATTATTTTTTTTTTCTTTTTCTTTTCTTTCTTCCCTGGTTTTCTTACAGAACGAAGAAGAAGAAGAAGAAGAAGAAGAAGAAGGAAGAAGAGGAGGAGGAGGAGGAGGAGGAGGAGGAGGGAGGGGAGGGGGCCATAAAAACCGGGACTGGAGGAGGGGGAGGGAGGGGAGGGGACGGGGCTGGGACGGCAGGACTGGGCTGCGACGAGGACGACCCACGGTGGGCAGACGACCCACAGCGAGGAGGAGGAAGGCGAGAACGGCGGCAGACGACCCTCTCCTCTCTCAGACGACCCTCTCCTCTCTCTTTCTCCCTCTCCCTCTCCCTCTCCCTCTCTTCCTCTCTTGATTTCGAACCAAAATTCGAGCCTCAAATTCGAGCACTCGATCATTTTCCAATATAAAATTTATTAGTAGATCAACTTTTCTTAAAAAAAATAATAAAAAAAAGGGGTACTGATCAACTTCTTTATGAGGAGATGCTTTTTGTCTTCACCTGCTGTTATGCTTTTAACTACTCTTTTAAAATCAAAAGAAAAGATAAAATAAACATATCTTTGGAGGGAGAGACATCAATATCTCATCGCCGACACCATTTGATAATAGTAATGCTACGATGGATTATAAAATTTAAATGCTAAATTTTGTATTTGTAATTTATTTATTGTATAGTGTGGAGTATATAAATAGACCAACACTATGTTTATCTTTTGATTTGATCATTTATGTTTATCGTTTGATATAACACATACTATAAATATAAAGATTTTAAAAATTAAAATTTTGTTATAAAAAATATTTAGAGACTAATTCATGTTATCTTGATTGTCGTCGACGCTAAAAGATTATCTAAAAAAAGCAAGACTTTTAGCCACAATTTTAAAAATGTCGCTAATGAATTTGGAGACAAAAAAATTTATTTCTTGAGACAAAAAATTTTAGTCCCAAAATAATATTAATTCATCACTAAATCCTTAAAAATTGATTTTGTTTCTAAATTTTTATTTTTAAAATTTTAATTTAGTATAATGACACTTCACAAGTATAGTACTGCTATTTAAAAATTATGAAAATTACAATAAATATAGATGATACCCAAAAAAATATATATATATCTTGAACATAACATTTTTTATTCAGGTATTCAAATTGAGTAATATTAAAAAATTTGATAAATTTTTTAAAATTTCTAATATTTTTCATTCAAATTTGATGACCTTAGGATCATTGATTTGGTAATTAAAATATTTAAAAAAAAAAAAAAAGCTTCGGAGCTCTAATTAGAGCTGCAAAAGTGCAGCTCTAATGAGCTGTCAGCCAATTAAAAAAAAAAAAAAAAAACAGTGAAATAAAGACAAAAAAAAAAATAAAAAAAGACAAAATAATGCTCTTCTAGGACTGATTTTTTAGAGGTCCGGAGCATGACTGTTTAAAAAAAAAGGACAATCACATGTTGAGTTTATGGCATTGGCCGCCCAATGCCTTGGCAGAGCCCGAATTTAATTACTTGTTATATCCTCAGGGGACACCTTAATGTCAACTCATAATATTATTTTTTTATTTTTTATTTTTTATTTTTATTTTTGCATGAAACAGTGGGAGGACTCGGGCCGCCCACCTGATTTAGCCTGCGAATTTCCCCTCCAAATACTTTATTTTTAAAAAAAAATTGTATGAAACAGTAACGAGTTAATTTTTTTAAAAAAATAATACTTTACAAAATTAAATTAAATTATTTATATATGTCTATGTATAAATTATTTTTAAAAATATGTTGCAATATATGCATTACAAAATAATAATATTAATTTTATCATGATATAAAATATAACATAAATAAATATATAATAATTTTAGTTGGATTATTTACGTGTATTTTAATAATTTTAGCTCTATCGTGTTACAAAAATGTAATTTACATAATATATAATAAATCTCATAAAAATAAATATTTTTAATATATAATTTTCAAAAAAAGTGAAAAAATTAGAATAAAATTAATTGGTAAAATATTTTTAGTATGTATAATTCTATTAATTTTTGTTTATGGGTAATTTAGATTAAGTAGAAGTCCTTTAAATGTTATATCTTACAAAGAATTTTGGCAAGGGTTTATCGATTTGGAATTTTTTTTAAAAAAAAAAAAGAAAAAAGAAGAAGAAAAAAGGGAGATACGCTACATAGGAGAAAGAAAAATTAAAGATAAACAATATTTTATTTATTTATTTTGATAATCTTAGTGCTATCATTTTATAAAAGTCATAATTCAATCAACACATATAATTATTTTAGCTCTATCGTATATTAAAAATATAAATTAAATAAATATATATATATACATACAATAATTTTAAATTAAATTAAATTATAACGCAAAAAAAAAAAATCATTTCACAATGTTAACCTTTTGTGCTACAAAAATTTAACTTAAATAAATATATATACTAATAAATTTATATTATGTTAAATTATAACTAGATATTAGAAATAATTGTTATGAAATTAAAAGTGATTTTAATTATTTAAGAAATTCAATCTAATTAATATTATAAATACGATAGACATAAAAATAAGAAATAATTTTAATATTTTATTTTTTACAAAAAGTGAAAAAATTACAATAAAATCAATTGGTAAAATATTTTTAGTATGTATAATTCTATTAGGTTTTATTTATGGGTAACTTAGATTAAGTAGAAGTCTTTTAAATATTAAATTTTAGAATTTTTTTTGATAAAATGATATATTGATGTGACATTTTAATAAGAAAAGAAAAAAAAATAGAGATGCGCCACATAGGAGACAGAAAATTTGAGAGCAAATACAATTAAAGTCTTTTAAATATTAAATTTTAGAAAGAATTTTGGTAAAAGGATATATTGATGTGGCATTTTGATAAAAAAAAGATGAAAAAATAAAAGATGTGCCACATAGTAGAGAGAAAAATTGAGAATTGCTTTCTTTATTAAAATGCCACATCAGTATATTCTTTTACCAAAATTCTTAATTTAAATTACCTGTAAACAAAACCTAATAGAATTATACATGCTAAAAATACTTTATCAATTAATTTTATTATACTTTTTTCACTTTTTTTAAATAAAATATTAAAATTATTTCTATTTTTTTATGTCTATCTTATTTATAATATTAATTATATTGAAATTCTTAAATAATTAGAATCACTTTTAATTTTATAACAATTATTTTTAATATCAAGTTATAATTTAATATCATACAAATTTGTTATATATATTTATTTAAGTTACATTGTTGTAGCACGAAATGTTAAAATTATTAAATGAATTTTTTTTTTGGTGTTATAATTTTATTTAATTTATTTTTAAATTATTATATATACTTATTTAATTTATATTTTTATAGTACAATAAAGCTAAAATTATTAAAATATGTACAAATAATTTATTTAAAATTATTATATATGTTGATTTAAATAAGACTTTTATTAAATGATACGACTAAGATTACCAAAATAAATAAATAAAATATTGTTTACATTTAATTTTTTTTCATCTCCTATTGTGTCTCCCTTTTTTTTCTTTTCCCTTTTTTTATTAAAATTCCAGACTAATACCCTTACCAAAATTCTTTCTAAAATTTAATATTTAAAAGACTTATATTTAATCTAATTACCCATAAACAAAACTTAATAGAATTATACATGATAAAAATATTTTACCAATTAATTTTATTCTATTTTTTCACTTTTTTTTGAAAAAATTAAATATTAAAAATATTTATTTTTATGAAATTTATTATATATATTTATGTAAATTACATTTTTATAACACGATAGAGCTAAAATTACTAAAATACACATAAATAATTTATTTAAAATTAGTATATGTGTTGATTTAAGGAACACTTTTATGAAACGATACAACTAAAATTATTAAAATAAATAATTAGAATCATTGTATAAATTTTAAATTATTGCTTTTTTTTTCTCTAATTTAATGATTATTTTAAATATTTTATATATTCAAAAATATAAATAATTTAATTATATTTTATTTTTAAAAAAATTAAAACAAATATATTTAGTCCGTGCATCGCACAGGTTGACTACAAGTTAAATAATATATATATATATGATGTTGACTTACCGAGCATAAGGAAAATGCTAAGTGAGATATATATATATATATATATTTTATATGAAAATGTAAAATGTATTTTGAATTGAGTATAAACTATTTAAAATTGAGAAAATTAGTGAAATATCCATCTCTAACTTTGTATAGTAAGACAAGTCCAAAATATTTTTTTATTAGTTAGGGTCCCTCGACATTTTCATAAAAAAAATACAACTTAGAGAAATTTTGCCCGACTCAGAGAAATTTTAAATTTTTTTTGATATGATCACAGAGAAATTTCAAAATTTCTTTATAAAAATTGAAATTTCTCTTAGTTGGAGTGAATTTCTTCTTTTTGTCAAATTTTTTCTGTAGAAATATTAAAAAACCTTAATTACTATAAAAATATTATATGCCATTTATTTTATAAAATCTTAATATCAGGGATCTTAAAAAAAAAATTTCCCTTTAAAATTTGATGAAAAAAATATATGTCGTATTTTTGTTTACTTAGTTTTTATGCTAATTGTATTTGTTAACCAAACCTTATATTTAAGGCCTTGTTTGAGAACAAGTTATTTTAATAATTTTTTAATTTTTTGGCTAAAATATGAGATTAAAAAAAACTAATATATTTAGAATGACTTTTTAATTTTTTACAAAAATATGTGTAAAAAATAAAAATAAAATAAAATTTTTAACTTTTTTTTATATAAATTATAGATTTTTTAATTTTTTTAATAATTTTTTAACTGTTAAGCGAAAATAAGCTCATGCCAAGCAATGAACAAGTCTACGACAGTTTTGGAATTCGCATCATGTTAGAAAGGTTATAATATTATTGGTCATGTTTAAAAGATAAAATTAATGAAAATTAACAATTTTTATATAGGTTGTAGTTAATCTATCACAGTAGCCCAAAGTTTATATCGTATAGATTTTGGATTAGATCTAGATCTTAGCACAAGAATCTAGAGATGGTGTGACACCATAATGACCATATGCAACTTGAAAAAATTTAAGAGATTAACATACAATGGCTAAGTTTTAATTGATTGATTTTATAATTAAAAAAAGATTAATTGATTGATTTTGTAAAGAGTTGTATCAATAAAAATGAAGACAAATGTTTTTATTAATTATAAAATCTATTAATTATTTTTAAAAATAATTTACTATTATAGCTGATTTTAGGCATTTTTTCTGATGAACATTTTTGTTTATTTATTTGGGCCTAGTTTTTTTTCCCCAAAATAAAAAAGATGTAGAAATTATATATAGGATTTGAACTATATATAGTCTTTTAAAAAAGCCTATCTTTTTCTAATTCTACTATTTGTCGTCTAAGGTTTGGTTTGACATCTTTAAAAAAAATCAAAAAGGTAAAAATCACTATCATATTTAAGTCACATCACTTCTGTATTACATCACTTCAAACCTAACTCATATTTCATAAAAAGTCAAAAAGTGTACTTATTTAGGATATCCCAAACAACTCAGAGCTTGATTTTTCAAAAGATGATGTAAAAATTATAGAAGTCTTATTTATGATAGATAAGCTTTTAAAAAATTAGGGCATTTAGAAATTGAGCTTAAAATAAAGATTTTGTTGGTTTTATAGTTGAGCCATCCATGTGTTCTTTACATATATATGGGTTTATTTAACAAGCTAAATTGAAAGGATTTTTCTTGTCAATAAAAGTGGCAATGTTATTTTTATTACAATAAATCATTTTTTTTTTTTTTTTTAAATATTTGGGAGTTATGAGGAGGAGTCACCAAGTTGATGGTTGGTGCTTTTAATAAATCATCATATCATTGTGGGTCTTACACTAGTAAAAGCAAATGGGACCCGAATATAACAACAAAAGCCTTTACCATTCAAATTATTGCACTTGCATAAAATAATAATAATAATAATAATAAGAAACTAAGAACTTCACGTTGTCCTTGCATTGATCATCAGGTAATTAATAAAGGATCCTACTAATAATATAGTTTTAAATATTGTCAATAAACATTATAAAATGTCAAAATATTTTTAATCTCAATTTTCATTTTATATATTTCAAAATATTTTTGCACATTCTTTCAATAGTGACAACAACTCTAAAGGCTATTGTTTGCACTTTCTATTATCTATTAATAAAAGAGACTAGGTCCAATCCAATTAAGGCTAGGTTTGGAATGTTCTATATAAGCCAAAAAGTCAAAAAGTCACTATCTTATTTAAGTCACATCATCCTATTTAAATCACATCACCTCTCTAACACATCACATCAAACCCAACCAAAACCCAACCCAAACCCACCAATAAGTCAAAAAGTGCACTTTTTTAGGACACCCCAAACCAACCCTAAATGTGATTCGTGAGAGGATTAGATTTTATTAATTTTCTCACAATTACAATTAATTGTGTTAGGCAATCAATATAATATTGCAACCGTGTTAATTATTAACTTTCGTTGGTGGTCTTAGAGTGTTGTTCCATACCATTGATTGAAAAATAAAAATGTTATAGGTCTCAAATTTTTTACCAAATAAATGATCAATTGTCCTACATAAGTGTGAATCCACACTTTTGTGGATCCCACACACATTTGGTCATTTATTTAGAAGAAAATTTATCTCTAACATGATCCTTGAAAAATACTAGTCCAATTGTTTCCTAAAACAACAATTATTCATCCCCCTTTTTCCCCCACCCCCTTTGCCTCATTTTTAGGAAGAATAATGCTTGGGACCCCCTTTTGGGGGTCACCCCCTCACCCCCCTTTGCCACGTGGCGGGGAGTGATTGGAGGAGCAGGAAAAAAAAGAAAAAGAAAAAGAAAAAGCAACCAATGAGAGAGAGAGGGGGTCAAAGGGGGTGGGGGAAAAAGGGGGGATGAATAATTGTTGTTTTATTTTTTGACTCCATTTTAGATCCATATTGATGATTTAAACCGTTTATTTTATAATCCCAACAATTTAGATATGTTATACAAAAAAATAATTTTATCGAATATCAGTAGATATATGAAATAATGCATCTTGTTTTTTAAAATAGACAGTAATTGTGTGTTTAAATTTAAACCTTTCATTCTATAAAACAAAACATGATTTGCTTATAAGTTGATTTTTTGCACAGATGGTTTTGATTATAAAATTTATAAGATAAACGGTTTAAATTATTATTATAGGGTCTCATTTGAAAAGTAATAGTTTTAACCTAAAAGTCAAAAAGTTACTAAAAAAATCAAAAAAACCTGTAACATATACCAAAAAGTTAAATATTTCATTTTCTCTCTACTTTTTGCACATTTTTTTGTAAAAAATTAAAAAATCATTCCAAATATATAAAAAAATTTACCTCATATTTTAGTTAAAAATTTTAAAAAATATTAAAATAATCTATTTTTAAACGAAACCTTAAATTAGAATTTAAAAAATAAAATATGAAGAAATATAGAGAAGCTATACCCCAATTAGCTAATCTACAATATTTAGGGAACGGATCGTCGGTCGCCCTTTCCCGTCGCCCTTTCTTGTCGCCCCCAAAACGATGTCGTTTTGGAGGCGAATTTTCAAAAAAAAAAATGCAGACGCAGAGGGAGGGAGGGAGGGAGGGAGGAAGGAGAGGGAGGGAGGAGGAAGGGCCGGATGGAGGCCATAAATCTGAGGAGGAGGAGGAGGAGGCGGCGGGCGGAGCGAGATCGCAGGTGTTATGACGAGGTGGAGCGACAATGGCGACGCGACGGCAGCGATGGTGGTCGCAGTCTTTGCAAGCGACGAGGACGGAGGCGATGTGGCGGCGAGGGCAATGCCTCCTCTCTCCCTCCTCCCTCCTCCCTCCCTCTTCCTCTCCTTCTCCTTCCTCCCTCTTCTGCGTTTTTTTTTTTTGAAAATTTGCCCCCAAAACGATGTCGTTTTGGGGGCGACAGAAAAGAGCGATGAGGAAGGGCTACGGGTGATCCGGATAGCAATATTTATTGAAGCTGACTCTGTTGGACTGACATTTCATAAATTAAAAAGAAGCACCACACCACTAATATCTTAAATTTCTCAATTGGCCAAGTCGTTTTCAAGTTTATAAACCATGGGTTAGCAGCCATTTAACAAGCAATGGCGTGAGTTAATGCACGTGTTCCAAATATACCCAAGTGTCCTTTTTCCACCACATTCATTACATTGATGTTGTACGAAGCGAAAACGAAAATCTATATATTATATAAGAAAAATGACTCATAATTTTTGTAGGAGTTTTAATATATTAATTTTAATTTTTTAATATTTAGATTAAAAAAAATTTAATATTTATTGACTTCTTTTAACTTACAGGTCTTTTTGACTTCCTTCATACTTATTGTTACACCGTTTTCAACTTATCGCATACATTATAATTAGTAATGTGGTTGTTAAATTATTTTTTATAAAAAATCTAAAAAAATAATTTGTATATTAAAAAAATATATAAATTTATATTAAATCTATCTATCTATATCTATATATTATATAAACAAAATGGGGTTTCTAACTACAAATCTTATGGGAGTTCTAATATCTCAAACTAAAATTTCTAATTTTTTTAATAATTAAAAAAATTGTCTATACCTCTCATTCAAGCAAAAATAAATAAAAATAAATTAATATCTCTTAATTTATGACTTTCAAATGGAAAGTATATAAAATAAAAAATATAAAGTATACTAATTTATTTTAAAATTCAAATTTGAGGTGCACTAAATATGAAAAACATTCCATTAATTTTAATTCACAATTATAATCATTTATCCCATAATATATAAGTTTTAAATAATGATCTATTCCATGATCTATATATATATATATACTATTATAATTGTAAAATATTGCCATTTCATTAAGGTTGAAAGTTGTAATTTTTTTTTTTTTCATTTTTTTTTGTTAATACGTGCAACAATATGATTGGTTTATAAATTAATTTTATATTCTTAAAATAAAATTTCAAATTTAGATTTTTACTTAAATTATGTTACTATAATTGGAATAAGATCAATATTCATTCCTTAAATTTTGCATCCTTTATTAAATCATAAAATAAAATTTCACATTTAAATTTTTCTTCAAATTATATTACTACAATTAGAATGAGATTAATATTCACATGTGTCATAATGATAAATCATAATATTATTGGTCTAACTATAATTTGTTTAAATACATGTGTTCAAATTATTAATTGCTATTAATTTTTTTTTTCTTTTTTTGTTTTAAATTTTATAAAAATAATTATATCCTTCTAAACTATAAAGACTTGAATAATAATATTTTTTAATATAATTTTTTTTCTTGACAAAAGAGCAAAACATAACTTTTTTTATGTACTTACCAAACATGGTGGATTTTGTTAGATTTTTTTTAATTTTTTTTAATTATCTCAATTATCAATTAAAGAAATTAAAATAAAGAATGAAGATATCTTTGACTTAAATTGTTAAGAATTTATTTTTGTTAAAATAAACTAGAAAGAAACGTTAATTTTTTTATTTTTATTTTTATTAAAAGTGGTAGTTCATTAAACTTTGTTTATTTAAAAAAGATAGGATTATGGGTGATAATTTATTGTTAATCTAGAATTATTTTCAGATTAAAGAAAAATATCATATTAAATATGCTTCTTACCTTTTTTTTAATTCTTATTGTAATTTTTAAATAAAAAGGAATTTCTAAAAAATTATATTTAAATTATTTATGCCATTATAAAAGGTAAATTTTTTTAATATCAACTTAGTGGTAGTTTGGAAAGTGCTAAATAAGTATATTTTTTTACTTTTTATGAAAATAAGTAAAAAAAAAAGGTAGAGATGTGATGTGACTCAAAAAAAATAATTAAAGTATACTTTTTTATTTTTTATGAAAAATGTGTAGAAAAGTAGACATGTGATGTGACTTAAAAAAATAAAAAAAAAATGAACTAATATAGCACTTTTTAAACAACCATTTATTCGATGATCCCTTTCTAAAAGGTGTATTTTTTAAATATTTTCAAGAAAAATTCTATTAGAAATCGTAGGTATATTACTTTTCCTTTTGTTCATTAATAATATTATATTTTTAATTAATTTTATTTATTATTTTAAAAAATAAATTAGAAAATAATTTATGTATTTTTATATATAATTTTGTTTTGATTGCTCAGGTTATTTGGTATTTCTGCCTAAATTCATTCAAATTTAATTTGAATTTTTGAATTTCTACATCAATCCTCACTTAATTAAAAACCATATTGTTCAGTCTTTAAAAAATTTTAAGCTCGACTCAAGTTGCTTGGGTTGAGTTCACCTAAGTTTACAATTTTGAAAGTTACATGATAAAATTTTGTGACAAATTAAAAAGTAATAAATAAAGTGTGATAAAATTGTAGGACTTAAATTGTAACTTTCAATTTTCTTTATTTTCATAATTTATATATAAAATTTTAATAATTTATATTATTTTGTATAAAAACATATTATTAATTTTTTTACATGTCGTGCATAACACGGGTTACCACTAGTAATATATATATATATAAAATATATTATCCATAACTCTCATATAAGGAAATATTGATTCATTTAGTCCTAAAATTTTCTTATGAACTAATTAATCTTTTTTATTTTGAAAAATTGTATTTATTTGATTTGGTGTCATCTGAGTTTAAGTGAATACTTTTTATGATTTATTTTTCTAATTTTTTTTATTCATTTTTTGGATGAGAATGAAAATGTGAGGTGACGTCAGGTTTGGAAAATTCTTTTTAGAAGAACTGGTGGTTGAAATATTAGTTGTCGAGCGTGAAAATCTATATTCCTATTAGTATGACTTTTTAGTGTTACATTGAAATATTACATTAGAGAATTATGTTTGAAACAAGTGCACTAAGAAGTTTTTGTATGTTATATTGATTGGAGTATTACATTTATAAAAAATACACTTAGGAGTTTTTTAGTATGCTACATTAGAGTGTTACGTTTGAAAAAAAATACACTAAAAAGATTTTTAGAATGTTACGTTTGAAAAGAGTATACCAAGAAGTTTTTTAGTGTTACATTGATTGAAGTGTTATGTTTAGAAAAAGTACATTAAGGAGTTTTTTAGTGTGTTATATTACAGTATTACATTTTTAGAGTGTTACGTTTAGAAAAAGTACACTAGGAATTTTTTTTTTTGAAGTGTTACGTTTAATAATTTAAACATTATGAGAAAACTTATATTGGTCCTTTATGTAATTCACACTAGAATGGGACCTTTCAGTCCCTAAGAAAAAAGAGACGATCAAACAGTTCATAAGATTATTATTTGGGATTTATTGGTACTTCACTAAAAAAAAATGCTGATGTAAAACTGTAAAATAAATAAATTAAGTTATTTAAATTTTGTGTGCTTAATTCATTAAAAATTTATTTAAAATTAAATTATTAGGTAAATAAATTTAATTTAAACATATTTTAAAACTCATTAATATTATAGGATAAATTATAAATATATCCTTGAAATTTGTCTAAAATACGATTTACTTGCAGTCCATTACTTGAAGTTTCTAATTTCATAACGAATGATCATTTTTATCAATACATTATCAAGCCAATTAATAATTTTTAATATTGTCAGAAATTTATTTTAATTAATAATTAAAAAAATTAGCAAAATATTTCTCTCTAATTTTGGGTAGTAGGAGAGATCCAATATATTTTTTTTATTATCTAGAAATTTCTCTTTAATCATATCAAATTTATCTGTGAAATCAGAAAAATTTCTCTATGTCGGGACAAAATTTATTTGTGTCAATTTTTTTCTGTAAAAATCTTAAAGGACCCCAAGTATTATGAAAATATTATATATTTTTTATTTTATAAAATCTTAATATTAGGAACTTTAAAAAAAATTCCCTTAGTAATGCAGGTAATTTTATTATTGTATAGAAGAGTAGTTAAAAATTTTATTTTTTTAATAATTTTGTTAAATAAAAAATTTTAAATGAAAATTTATAATTTTATAAATCATAAAGAATTATATGTATTTTAGGAAAATTTCAAAAATATATTTATGATTTATTCTATATTATAAAAATCAAGATATAGAAATTCGTAGTGAAATTAATTTAAAAAATAGAATAAACAAATTTATACTTTTTTATATATACGTAACTTTTCCGATACTTTTACCCATCTCCACGCAATCAGAGTTGTTTGTGTCGAACCATTTTGCCAGCTAGGCAATATATTTTTATGGGTAAGCCTTCACTCCAAGTGCTTCTCTAGATTGGAAAAGATTGTTCTGACCTTTGGGTTGATTACGGATTTTGTTTTAATAATTTAGATTATCCATTCTTGGAAAATTTATCCATAAGTCTTAGTTTTTGAAACGTAGAACCATTTAGTCTTAAAAGTTTTCTTATGCTCCATTTAGTTCCATTTTTACATCAACATGATGTAAATGATGTAAATGATCTGATGTTTCATTCTATAATTTCAAAATTTATTAAAATCTGATGAACATTAAATGTTTTTCATCCTATATTTTCAAACATTATTGAAATTTGATGAACATTAGATGTTTGAAATCTAATATTTGTAACATGACTCTGATGTTATTAACATTGTAATGGGACCTTTCAGTCTATAAGAAAATTTTTAGGTCTAAACAGTGCATAAGTTATTAATTTGAGATTTATTGGTGCATCCCCCTATTCTATTAAGCGTAGTATATATATTATTTATAAAAAAATAAATTAATTAATTTAATATTTGTAATTTTTTTATTTTATTAAATTTGTAACAAAAAAATGAATAATTTATTAAATTGACCATTAATTTTTTTAGATATAAATTCTATAAAATGAAAGGAATATGAATATCAAATTAATTTAATTTTTTTTAAAATACATATAAAACTTAGTAAAATAAACAATTTAAATAATTAAAATAACAGTTATAATAAACTCTATAGATTTAAACAATTCTCTCCGATCCAAATTTAAAAAATCGGAGAAAAGCACTTCCTACTTACACCTCTCTCCTCAATCATCGTTCGGTATCCACCCAAAAATATCATCATTCGGTAATTAGAAGCTACAAAAAAAAAAAAAAATTTAATTAAAAAAATATTATAGAATCCAAATTTTTTATTAAATAATTAATTAAATATCTGGATCTCACATTTTTTGTGAACTCTATACTTATATAAGACATTTGGTTATTTATTTGCTAGAAAATTTAATATCTCTAGTATTACTCTTAAAATTATAAATCAAATAAAAAAAATTAAAGAAAATACTATGAATTTCAAATCATCTACGAAATTTTTTTATCAAATTTTTTATATGAAAGTAAAAATTATGCAACACATTCATATAATACGTTTGATAAAAAATTTAATAAATTATATTAAATCTCCAAAAGGCTTTCCCCACTCTGACGTCGCACGTGTTTCTTCGACAAAAGTTTTATCATTACGCCATGTTTGTAAAATTATCATATTAATTATTTAATATTTTAATCAAGAAAATTAAGATTGACTTTAATATGAGAAATGATTGATGAATCCTAAAAAAAATGTGGGATACAAAAGGAAAGTATTAAGGAAAATTTGGGATTAATTAATTAAATTTTAAAATTAATAAGATTTTATTAATCACTTTTAATAGTCTCACACTAATCTAAATATAGAATATGATACATAATTTAAATATATTGATAAATCTAATTTTCTTAGATATGTCAATCTCATCTAATTCAATCTATTCAAACAACCCTAAATTTAGAATATATATATAGAGAGAGAAATTTTAGAAGTTATATATTTGTTTATAATACAACTTCGATAAGGTGCTATCAATTTTTTGAAATCACACCTGTGAGTTCAGCTTGATATTTTTTTGATCCACGTAAAAGGAGTGTTTTGCGTAGGTTGTGGGATTAGTTGAGATGTGCATAAATTGACTTGAACACTCGGTCATAAAAAATTAAAAAGAAAATGTATAATTTTTTTAGAATATAACATGTATCTTAAAAAGAATGCATTAACAAAATTCAAAGTTGATCCAAATAAACAAGATTTTAGTGTATACATATTAGGGTAAGGCTATGGTATACACTCTTATAAGGATATGTATCATATATAAGTTATGATAATTATTAGATTTGATTATAACAAATGTCATAATAAATCTTATAGAAGTCATAAATATATATATATATAAAATTAAAAATTTTAAAAAAATTTATAAGCAAATACCACTTAAAGCATAACTAAAGAACTTTTGTATTCTAATTAAAATAATATTATAATCAATATCACAATAAGTTATAACCAAAAAAAAAAACACAAATATCATAACAAAAAATGCATGTAAAATTTCCGTACATATATTAAGATGACTTAAAAAGGTTATGTATTTTTTTTTGGTACATATTTTAATACAAAATATATATTGAAATTTATTTAGAATTTTTTTTTTCAAGTGTCTGTGTCTCAATTAGTCCATAAAATATTCTTATATTTTAATATAAGTCCTATTATTTGAACATTTGATCCATCAAATCTTAATTATCATATTTAAGTTATTTTATAGACATTTCTATCCTTACAAATATTTTTTGAACGGTTAGTAATTTGGTAATGTGAACATTCATATTTTACAATGTGAATATTCACATCACGAAACATTCACACTGTAAATATGAATATTATTAAGGATATTTTGATAATTATGTCGCCACTTATTGAAACATAAGAAAATAACAATAATGATTCAGATCCCACAAAACATCACCCCCACAACCCCCACTCACTTGTGATTGGTCCAAGTAAGAAAGAGAGAAGAAAAAAAAAAAAAAAAAAAAAACAATACAAGCACATCATTGATCCACATTACTATTGGATGGTGGGGTTTCCCCAAAAGAGGATCCCAAACATTTTTCAAAAAATAATATGGACTAAATAAAATATAAATAGATGAATAAAAATTTATAAAAAACACCCCAGAAAGAAATGTATTGCCAAAATCCAATATTTTATTTTTAATCCGCCAAAGTAAGGATAAGGACCCCCAATAAGGAAGGTGGGGGTTATTGAGATGAGTTTTTTTATTTCACATTATACCATCTCATCTCCACTTCAATTATATATGGGAGCTTTTTTGATAAATCCATTTTCTAAGAGCTTTATTCCATCTAATCCATATTCTTTTTGACTATTCCATTAGGTCCAATTTGAGATAAGAAGACCAAAATACCCTTTTCATCTACTTATGTTCCATTTAGTTCACATTATTTTCTCATATTTCAATAAGTCCTATTGGTGACATAATTACCAAAATACCCCTAATGTGAATGTTCACACTGTCAATGTGAATGTTTATATCGTTAATGTGTAGGGGCCCGGCCCATGTCGATTCTCGTGGGTGCCCGGAAAAATTCGAGTCGGTAGGGAGCCAAAAAAAATAGGCGGCGACAGTTGATAATGTGAATATTCATTGACAAGTTAACATTCACATTGATAGAGTGTAAAATTGGCCTTGACGAGTGGCGGCTTGACCCATGGCCGGTCTGCTCATAATGTGAATATTCACATTGACATATCAACATTAACATTGATAAGAGTGTAAAATTAGCCCGCGTGACCGTGGTCGGCCGGGCCGGGCGACGGTGGCCCGAAACCGTAACAATGTGAATATTCACATTGACATATTAACATTTACACTGATAGGAGTGTAAAATTAGCCCGTGACGTGGCCGAAACGCCAACCTTCATGACTCGTGGCTACTGGCGACTCGACCCGTTGATAATGTGAATATTCATTGACATGTTAACATTCACATTGATAAGAGTATAAAATTAGTCCGCCCGTGGTCGCCGAAACAGCCGGCGGGTGGGTGGGCTGGCTGTTGACAATGTAAATATTCACATTAACATGTTAATATTCACATTGATAAGAGTGTAAAATTGACTCGCGTCCCATGGGCGGCGGCAAGCTTGACCCGTTGACAATGTGAATATTCACATTGACATATTAACATTCACATTGATAGGAGTGTAAAATTGGCCCGTGCCCCGTGGGCGGCCCGAAGCCCTCCTGCTGTCTAGGGCGGGCCCGGGTCGGCCCATTGACAATGTGAATATTCACATTGACATATTAACATTAACATTGATAACAATGTAAAATTGGCCTGTGACCCGTGGGCAGCTCAAAGCCTAGCCCCGGGCCGGGTTAGGCCCGGCCCAGCCCGTTGACAACGTAAATATTCACATTGACATGTTAACATTCACATTGATAAGAGTGTAACATTAACTCGTGGCCGTGTATTGCGGCCACGTCGTGGCGAAGTCGCCGGCCATTGACAATGTGAATATTCACATTGACATGTTAACATTTACATTGATAAGAGTGTAAAATTGACTCGCGTCCCATGGGCGGCCCGGGTTTGGGTTCGGGCTTACCCCGAGCTGCGGGCGAGCTTCGGACAGCGGACAAATTTTACACTTCTATCAATGTTAGTGTTAACATGTCAATATGAATATTCACATTGTCACGGGTCGGGCCAAACCCGCCTCGAGCTGCGGTCTGGCTTCAGGCCGCCCACGGGTTGCGGGCCAATTTTACACTCCTATCAATGTGAATGTTAACATGTCAATGTGAATATTCATATTGCCAACGGGCCGGCCCCGCCTTACCGAGGTCGAAGCCAGTTACCCACGGGTCACAGGCCAATTTTACACTCTTATCAATGTGAATGTTAACATGTCAATGTGAATATTCACATTGTCAACGGGCCGCCAGTCGCGCGTAAGCTTTTGGCCGCCCATGGCCGCAGCTAATTTTATACTCTTATCAATGTTAACATGTCAATGTGAATATTCACATTGTCAACGGTCGACCGCCCACCTCGGGCCGCCCGGCATGGCCCAATTTTACACTCGTATTAATGTGAATGTTAACATGTCAATGTGAATATTCACATTGTCAACGGGCTGGGCCAGGCTGGGTCGGGCCCGCCCTGGGCTGCTGGCCAATTTTATACTCTTATCAATGTGAATGTTAGCATGTCAATATGAATATTCACATTGTTAACAAGCCGGGCCGGGACCGCCCCGGGCCGTGGGCGGGTTTCGAGTAGCCACGAGACACGGGCTAATTTTACACTCCTATCAATGTGAATGTTAACATGTCAATGTGAATATTCACATTGTCAACAAACGGCGCCGCCCGCTTCTTGGCCATTGTCGGGCTTTTGGCCATGGTCGCAGACTAATTTTATACTCTTATCAATGTGAATGTTAATATGTCAATATGAATATTCACATTGTCAATAACGACCGGGCGCCCATGGCATGTTTCGCCCCACCACGGACGCGCCAATTTTACACTATTAATGTGAATGTTAACATATCAATGTGAATATTCACATTGTCAACGTTTCAATGAATGAGCCATCAATTTTATATATTTCTACCAATGTGAATTTTAAAATATAAATTTTCACATCATTAAATTGCTAATCCTTCAAAAAATATTTGTAAGGGTATCAAAATTGAATATAAGGGCATAAGTGTCCAAGAAAATAGTGTAAATCAAGAAAATGGACTTTATGGAATAAAACTATACATACATGGGACTAAATGGGTTAAAAAATTCCTTCATGGACTTCTTGGGTTAAAACACTTCTAAATTGGACTTATCAATAAAAATCCCATTATATATATATATTAGATATAAGATAAATTATAAATATATTTCTTAAAATTTGTTTGAAATAATAATTACTTCATATAATTTAAAAAATTATAAATATTTTCTTATCATAATTTTTTATTTAATTAAATTAACTAAAAAATGAAAATTTCCAACTATTCTTGTATATAATAATAAAATTTCTAACATTATCAAAAAAATTTAATTAACTTGATTAGTTATTAATAAAAAGAGTCATTTATTATGAAATTAGAAATTTCAATTAGTAAGATGTAATTTTCAAAATCACAGAGACAAATCATATTTTAAGTAATACCCTTAAATATATTAATATATAACATATATAATTTAAAATTTAAAATATTATTTTTATTTATTTATTTTTCATTTTACATAAATTTTTTCCGATAAAATTTTAAAATTTAACCTTATAAATTTTATTATTTTTTAAATCATAAAAAATTAATTATTGGCTTCGGTTGACCATCAGAAATCACAATAAATTGTGAAATTATTATTTTAATTTTTTGCAACTTTTTTTTTCATTTTATAAAAAGTAAAAAAATTAATTAAAATACTCTCCAGTCAATTCTTATATTCCCGGAATACTGATACGCATATCCATCATCTCCATCTCTCTCTCTCTCTGTATATATATATATACAGGTTGAAGGTTCATTCGACAAACGCCCTGCGAACACCGCACACAGACCCCTGACGAAAAACCGTTGGGGGAGATTCTGACTCAGTCCGAGTCATATTCAACCGTTGAAACTCGTCTCCGACTCGTTCCCCTTCTAGCTCGCTCGGATCTAAGGTGAATTCTCTGTTAATTATGTGCTTGATTTGCTTCTTGTTCTCAACTTTTTGGTGATTTGATTGGTGTAATTTGGTCGTTTTGAGCTTTGTAACTCGTCGTTTGGTCCTCCTTTCTCTGTGCTTTTTTGGAGATTTGAGAGCGCTTTCATAATAATGTAGTTAAGATCTTATCGTAATTTGTCTTAAATTTTCTCGAAAGTTGTTAATTTCGATTTTCAGTGCTTATATTCTATCGTTTTTGATATATGCATTGTTTTTGGCTTCTTTGTTTTTTTATCATTTGAATATTTTGTTTGGAGCTTTCTTGTCAAATACAGAACGTATATTGTTTATGTCATCAGATCTGGCATCTATTCCTTCATGATCTGATAAATTATTTTAATTTTTTGTGCTTATTTGCAGTTATTGCTTGGTTGGCTTCTATGGCTAATCTTAGAAGGAGGAAAAATTGAAATTTTCTTCTAACTGAATTAATTAGAACCTCCCAACTGTTTTCTTTATCAATCCACAACACGTCAAATTATTGCCATTGACAGTCGTGGCTGTAGATTATATTCGGAAGATGTGGATGGAGAGACAAAACAAAGTTTCATAGCCGATTCATATGGTAGATGTGATTAAGGATTTGATGAGTTGAGTTGAGTTGAGTTTAGTTTCATGGTGATTTGTTTCCCTATCCATTTGGTAATGTGCCTTTTTAGTGGAAAGTGTCAACCAAAATCTTGAGCAATGAACTTACTGCTCTTTATATTATAATAATTCTGATAATTACTTTTTACTTCTTTTGGTGATCACAAAGAATCAGAAAAATTTCCCCTTGTGAACTGTGTTCTTATGGTCAAATCCAAAACTCCATTTTGTTACTTTTGCTATGAATTTATCTATTGAGTGAAACCAGTTTTCCCTGTAAAATAAATAGATAAATAAGGAGTTACTCTATATTATTGGGAACATGTAGAGCTGAGAAACAAGAACCACTCATCTGAACCTGACATTAGGGATGAGGTTTTGCTTAGTTGCGCTCTTTCTTGGAGTACCCATTTTAAACCATTTGGTTATTCTCATATTGACCGCGAGTTTTTTGGGTTGAGACATGAAAGAAATAATAATGAACTCCCAACTAGATTGTGGAGTAGTACTCTGTATGTTTTTTGTAGTTGGCCATCATAAAATTCAATGGATTTGTCATTCCCATTAAAACCTCCAGCCTGTGGTGCAGCTGGACTTTGTTTTCTTCGACCAGCTAAACCATTTGGATGTATTTTACCCAACTGTCTATAAGCGTTATGATTCATGTTATGATTCGTGTATGAATCTTTTGGCCAGCCTAAAGTTAAATTTTCCAGGTCCTTTTTTTTCCTTCTCACCTGCCTTCCATATAGACTGGTTTTGTGTTCTCTTCCGTGCTTTTGGTGATATCATGTCAAGTTCGATACAATACCTGTTAGTAGAGGACCAACAGGTTTTGCCCTTGGAGATTAGCTTATTATCATTTCTCATGATCCATAAATGTCAATAAAGAGTTCAGTGGGAATGCAGCTTTCTTCCTTCATGGAATGAATAAATATGAAGGATTGGAATCTGTCATCTAACTGGGTTTTAAATTGCATTATTTGTTAGTTTGTGATACATTTTTGCTACATTCTGACTGTCTAATTGGCAAGATAAGCAGGCCATCTCACAATGAAGGCTCTGATTCTAGTTGGTGGTTTTGGAACTCGTTTGAGACCATTGACACTTAGTGTCCCAAAGCCTCTTGTCGATTTTGCAAACAAACCTATGATCCTGCACCAGGTATGATAGTTGTCAATGTGTCTCTTTTTTTCAAGTTTTTTCTGTTTCCTTCCTAAATTTTCCCTTGCTCTTTCTCCCCTTTATCTATGTGCGGGCACACTTGGGTGCTCACCACGGGTTTATATGATTTGTCTTTGAATTACATCAGATTGAGGCTCTCAAGGCTATTGGAGTGAGTGAAGTGGTTCTAGCTATCAATTACCAACCAGAGGTAAAATCCTGTGGCTCTCTCTACAACAAAATTCATGTGTTTCTTAGACATTACTGGTGTCCCTTTTGTTGGTGAACTCGCTTGTGATAAAAACAGCTTGTTTCTTCAGGTGATGTTAAACTTCTTAAAGGACTTTGAGGCTAAACTTGGAATCAAAATCACGTGCTCACAAGAGACTGAGCCACTCGGTACTGCAGGTCCTTTGGCTCTGGCTAGGGACAAACTGATAGATGATTCTGGTGAGCCATTTTTTGTACTTAACAGTGATGTTATCAGTGAATACCCCCTCAAAGAGATGATCGAATTCCACAAATCCCATGGAGGCGAGGCTTCGATAATGGTAACCAAGGTAAACTTGAATACATATATTTCCTGTTATCAGTTATTCCTAGATTTCTCTTCTAAGACATTTTGAAACTTCTAAATCAAAGTTAGATGATTGGAAATGATTTGGTTGGTTGATGTAGGTTGACGAGCCATCAAAATATGGTGTGGTTGTTATGGAAGAATCAACTGGCCAAGTTGAGAGATTTGTAGAAAAACCTAAATTATTTGTGGGTAACAAGATCAATGCTGGGATTTACTTGCTGAACCCATCTGTTCTTGATCGAATTGAACTGAGGCCCACCTCAATTGAAAAAGAGGTCTTCCCAAAAATTGCAGCTCAGAAACAACTTTACGGCATGGTTTTACCAGGCTTTTGGATGGACATTGGACAGCCTAGGGACTACATTACTGGCCTGAGACTTTACCTAGACTCCTTGAGAAAGAAATCTCCATCTAAATTGTCTACTGGACCTCATATTGTAGGAAATGTTCTGGTTGATGAGACCTCGAAAATTGGCGAAGGATGTTTAATTGGTCCTGACGTTGCAATTGGCCCAGGCTGTGTGGTTGAGGCAGGAGTAAGACTCTCTCGCTGCACCGTAATGCGTGGGGTCCGCATCAAGAAACACGCGTGCATTTCAAGTAGCATCATTGGGTGGCACTCAACTGTTGGGCAGTGGGCTCGTGTGGAGAACATGACAATTCTTGGAGAGGATGTTCACGTCTGCGATGAGATTTACAGCAATGGGGGCGTAGTTTTGCCACACAAAGAGATCAAATCGAGCATTTTGAAGCCAGAGATAGTTATGTGAAGGTATGGCGTTGGTAGTAGTAAGTTATTTATTGTGTTTTGAATTTGGATGTGTTTGTCCCATTTATGTGTTTTTTTCCCCATTTCTCCTACTTTGCAAGTGTAAAACTCAGTGCTACAAGTTGGGATATGATTGTGAGCTACGGTTCTGAAGGTGTTAAGTGTCTGTTTTGAGGGGTTTATATATTGATCAGTGGTGTGAGCTATGTATCTTTAAATGTTTATAGAAATAAATTATTTGTTTGTTTAGCTTAATAGCATTTTTGGCGCTGAATATTATATCAGTAGGTTAAATTAATCTGGTGTTTTAGAGTCCATTGATAATTTTTAATAGTAATCAATAAAATTTAACTGTGTGGGCTGAGCATAATTTGCGGAATAAATAGCGGAATTTTCATATCGTAATTAATAAAATTTAATTATGTGGGCGCTCAACTTAATTTGCGGAATATATAGTGGAAGTTTGGTGACATTGTAAGATTTGACAATATCGAAAGATAATTTATATAATTGAAGATACACTTCTAATTAAGGCTTGGTTTAGGATAACTTACAAAAGTTAAAAAATCAAAAAATTATAATAGAAAGTCAAAAAATTCATACTATTTGAGAGAAGGAAAGCCTAGTTTTGTCCTTTGAATTTAACTATCCAAAAGTTAACAAAGATAGAATGATCATTTTGATTTTATTAAATATCTTTTTATAAAAAGTCAAAAAATTATTTCAAATATATTTATTTTTTCCCTTTACTTTTTTATCAAAAAGTTAAAAAATACAATTATATAATCTAATTTGTAGATCTAATGGTCTTTTTCAAGAGGGTGAAAGTTTCTTGGGAAAATCACAAATGGATTATAGTGGGTACAAACAAGAGTTGTACCTCAAAGTTATAACAAATGACTATTTTGGAAATATATTTATAATTAATTTTTTTGTTAAAAAATGATTAAAAGCTTATTATTGTGAAAGAGGGAAGTGAGTTATAATTTGAGAAATGGATTATAACTCACTTTCTAAAAGACTCCAAAGTATGCTAACTAAAGAAAAAATTGTTAATGGATAGATTTTAATTCAAAATTTTTCCTAACTTGGATTTTGATATCGTGTTAAATTATTTAAAATTTTAAATTGTTAAAAAATGAATCCAACCATATTTATCAAACTATCTAATAAAAGTACAATTTTATAAAGCGTGAAAAGTGAATTTAAATCTCACAGATTAAAAGAATTGGTGAATGAGATACTTCCTTATCAATCGTGATGCCCAAGTTCAAGTATTATTTTAGCTAGGTGACGCAACTTCTCCTTTACCTTATTCCTCCCCTTAAAAATAAATAAAGGTATATAAACCCATCACTAATGAGGTGGCAAAATAAAACAAAAAAACAAACAAACAGTCGTGAGACTCACTGTCACATCACTAGTGGTAACTCTAATTAGAACTCCCACTCATTTTCTATATTGAAATGAAGAAAGTAGTGTATGACCTGGCCATGTGAAGAAATTGCAACCATCGATACGTTATTCCACAAAGAAAGACAATAGCAGTGATTTTGAGTTTTTTGAATTAAATTTTTTAAAAATTGAGTTTTTTAGTTTTCAAATTTTTTTTATTTTTAGTGAATATTTTTAAAATTTTTAAATTTTTTTTTTACTTTTTTAGATGCACCTTACTTAGATGTATCTAAAAAGTAAAAAATTTGTGAAAAAATAATTTAAAAAATTAATAAATACATAAAAATATTTAAAAAATGTACTAAATTTTCGTTTTTTTTATTTTATTTTTGGTATTTAGTGAATTTTTTTTTAAAAAAATTCACAATTTTTTTACTTTTTAGGTATATTTATGTCAAGTATGTCTAAAAATTAAAAAAATTGCTTAAAATATTAAAAAAAATCAATCAAAACAAAAAAAAAACACAAAAAACAAAAATGTAAAATTTTCTCAAAAAAAACTCTAACAGCAACTTTAGACCAAATTGCCAAAAAAAAAAAAAGGGTGTACAAGCCAGTAGCAATTATTTTTTGCACTTGTTGGGAAGTTGCTATCAAATATTTCAATAATTTTATAAGAGGGTGACTGCTATTATCTAAACTTTCAACAACTATGTGGGACCATCACATTCCCTAATAATAACAAAAATAGTATTTTTACAGATATAGAATGAATCTACATCACACCCTTCACTTCTTGTACCCCAAATTTTGTGTCGGTAACTTAACTGTAAAAAAATAAATAAGAATAACAACAATGATTCATCCCCCTTTTCCTCCAACCCCCTCTTTCTTTCATTGGTTACATTTTTTTTTTTTTTTTTTTACTCCTCCAATCACCCCCGCCACGTGACAAAAAGGGGGGGGTGAGGGGGTGACCCCCAAAAGGAGGTCCCAAGCATTATTCTAAGAACAATAATGCTGTGTTTAGTTGAGGGATTTGTGGAGTGATTTGAAAAAGGAAATGAAAAAGGTAGGTGAAATGTGAAAAAAATATACCTACATTTCACATAGTTTCACACACTTTTTCCCTTTCCCTTTCCAAATCCCTCCCCAAATCCCCTAACCAAACACAACATAAAGGAAAAAAAGGAAAAAGAATAACAGCTGGAATGATATTTCAAAATGAATCAAACCAGGGTATGACAAATGACTAAAGCTCGTACTCTCCATAAATAAAGTAGACATCACTACAAGGTCGCAGATTCAAGTTTTGCCTATCAAAACTCTTCCTCCCCAAACTACAGACTCTAATATACCGTGAAAAAAAAAAAAAAAAGTTGTAATTTGGGGATTCATACAAAAAAAGAAAAAAAAGGAGAATTGCTTGGTTGATGTTGTAATCAATTGAGATTGAACATTCATTCACACATTGATTGAGAGTTACTAAGCCACTCAAATTTAATGATCTCACTTTCTTACTATTTTTCTTAGTCACAAAGGGTAAAGAAACAAGTATGGCTGCATTACAACATGGTTCATGATTGATTCATGAACCTTCAAACATGACCAAAAATAAACAAAAAAACAAAACCATTTCCAATAAATATGTTCAGGAGTAGAGCAATATTTACACAAAGGAGAGCAACACATGGCCAAGGAATCGTTCAAACGGAGGCTAGAAGCCAAAACATGACATAAGATGATATTGCAAGGAGGAACCACGACATGAAAGCAAAAGCAACAGAAATTTTGTACATACTGCATGAAAGTTGCTTCTCTACCCGGCAGAAACTTGTATCTCTTGAAAACAGAACTACCACCCCAGCCGATGAGCATGCAGCTGCAAGTGATAGAATGGCCGTCACCTGCCATACCAATTCAGTCCCAGTTAAGTTTACATCAATGAAAAAAAAACATTTTTATGATCTCTAGACAAGATTCTTAGTCTCGGGGTGAAACACTAACATGCTATGCAGCACGGTTTTAATATCAACATGAAATAAAGATATTGAAAATGTGCAAAATTTCTGGGAAGTCCCGTAATGCAAAATACCAATCTTGACCTACTTTAAGTAGTATTAATTTGTACTGAGAAAAATATATCATAAATACATTTTTTGATACAAAAATTCATTGGATCAATTTCAAGAAATATTATCTCATTGATCTCACTCGACATGAGGTTTTTAAAATTATTCACGAACTTGAATGAATTGTGTCCTGCTAAATTGTGTCAAGCAGAACAAAACAAAGAAGTCGAAGACATCTAAGACCTGCTTTTAAATTCAAAGTCAAACAAAGTGCCAGATGGCAAAGGGGTGTGTGTGTGTGAGAGAGAGAGAAGAAACTGTTAAGACACATGAACCAAAATCAGTGTTTCCTTTTTCAATCTGATGTGAATACTCTGTCACAGCTGACTTCAACTAGATATCTCCAATTGGAAACAAAAGAAGATATCGAAGGGCATTAAAATTATGATTAAAACAAGTTCAGAAGGAAAATCACAAACCCAATCGCCAACAACAAACAGGCTCACTAAGACATGATTATGCAGGTCTCTTTTTAGCCTCAGAGCATGAATATCAAGGCATGCAAGTCCGAAACTCCACAAGATTTGAAGCCCCATTGATGCAATTAAATAGCTGAAACCCAGAAATGTATAATAGTGAGAATATATACTACAGCATATGCACAACGGATCACTATTGGACTTGCTAAAGGAAACATCACCAAGAAATATAAAATTTCCTTTACAAATTAGCAAGAATGTAATGATATCAATTTAAGCCCATTAGCAGACAAACAACACTACTTGGTTCACCATCATGCAAACAAACAAACATTCACACACAATGCATTATTAAACTATTAGAGAGAGAGAGAGAGAGATGCAACTTATTTATCCCTTCACTTGTGACCAAGCTTCCCAATCCCCAACATGAGCAGCTAAACACGAGCAATTATTATAGTTATCAGGTAGACAGTGAGATTTGAACACAAGGAACTTTGCCTGCTTTGATACCATGCTAAGTTTTTAACCACCAACCCATCTAAAAACTTAAGCTATTAGAGAAAAATGCAACTTAATTATGTATCTTCAACAGGCACACCATTGCATCTTTGCATATGCCCCTACACATGCAAGCCCACAAACCCGAATTTCTTTCTTAGCTCAGAAATGATTTTTCTGCTAAATCTTATATTCATACAACACCACAACAATTAAGCTAGAAAGCAAGTTTGTCGTCTTAAAAAGCATGAAGAGGAACTGGTAGTGCAGAAGAAAAGAATTAGAAGAGAAAAAAGAAAAAGAAAAATAGGGAATACAATAATAACATAGCATAAATTATTAGTTTGTGGTAATAGGTCAGCACTGAGCTCTTAGCATTTAGTGGAGTAGTATTACAAAAGTTCAAATTACCATCAACTACTTTTGATGAGAAAATTTACTTAGCGCGGATTAGTGGACACCTACAATGTAGAATGGGATCTAAAATGCAAAATACTTACTCTAAAATGCCATGTTATGGGAAAGGAAACTCAAAAAGATTTGTGGTAAAATGGGGTAACATTACTAAGAGTTCAAAATGGCAAAATCATGACGGAGTATGAACTGCATTAATGTCGTCTACAAAGCCTAAGCATGTGCAACTTCTTGACCATTATTGATGGAATTCAGTTCAATTTAAAATGAAGGAACTTGAGGCTCAAATTTACAATTATATAAGAGGAATGGCTATTGCAGTTAGATTGGGAGAGTAGATTTCAAATAACTTCTCTCACCTTGTCATTTCAATCCACCCACACATAAGCCTCTCAAATCCTCCCATCCATCTTGGTGAAATCTAAAATGTAAGCTATTCATTCTAAAATCAAAGTTGTACTCCCCATTCATTTGAATCTTCTCAACCCAAATGCAAACTAGATTTGTCCAGTCATTCCTATGTGTCCTGGAGTGAAAGCGAAATCTTTAACTGAGTTACAGACTGATTCATAAATGACCATTGACTTAAAACCAGCATGCGGTTGATATGGCAACTGCACAACTTCTTTCTACATGTCCTATTACTTCGAGATAATTAACAATTTCAATAACTACAACAAAATGTAGAAACAAAATCAAATTTCGACTATGACTCTAGTATCTGCCCACTAACAATTAAAAAACATGGGATGGTATACAAGACGAGTGTATCCAATCTTCACCCTTGTCTACCTTTGAATCCACTAAGTTTCCATGTAATCCACTATGGTTTCTTTTCCTCGAATCCACAAGGAAGAAAAGAGAGAAACTCTCAAATATTTTATTAACAATCCAAAATTCAATACATTCAGAATATCTAGTGGCCACTCAACAACGTTACCAAATAGAATTTGAGAATAACTTATTCACGGGCTGTCCCACAAACCATCGACTCTATGGACACCCAATCATGAGCTGCAATGCCATCCCAATTTGTGAGGTGTGTTTACAGATCCTTCTTCCATTTGGTTCTCTGTTTCGCTTCCCCTCTCTCTTCAGGAAACCACCTTGGATATTACTCAACCGATGGCAGCGATGGCGGGTTCAATGCTGGGTTTGTGCTGAAAATAGTGGGTTTGATGTTGGTGATTGTGTGTTTGTAGTGGTGATGGTGGATTTAGATTTAGATTCAGTAGAGGTTTTCAATTGTCAATAGTAGATTTCAAAATCAATAATAAAAATAATCACAATGAAAAAAATGGGTATGGCTTATAAATTTAGAAATTTTTAAAAATTAATAAGAAGAATCACAGGAAAGAAGATGGGGCTTTACTTGGGTGGATGAATTAATTTTTTTTATCAAAAATTTGTTGCTTTATTCTTTCAAGACACGTGAATATATGAGTAGATATCTGCAATCTCACTGTCTTGAAGGTGTGTTTGATGATGGTGGTGGTAGCTGGGCTAGAGGGAAGGGAAATGGAGGAGCATGATATTCTCGTAGGGATAGGTTGTCCATAAATTCTACGATGCTTATGGGTCAGCCGTAAATAAGCTATTCTCAAAGAATTTAGCCAAATCTACTGAAATCTAACCTAACAACTTGCCATCCACATTAAAGCTTATCCATCTTGTCCTGATAACCATGCAATGTGATAAATCTGAGCATCATCCATGCCTTGTATATTCTTATGTGGACAAATCAAAACTTTGCAATATCTAAGCAAATAAATAAGCCAACAAACTGAAGATTTTGGACACCTGAGTCTTCAATCTCATCCTTATGGAAATCTATTGGCTACCTCTTTTGAAGGTTTAGCTTCAAGTACAGCTAGATCCATAGAAAGAAACCATAATTGCTTTTGCTCACCCAAATTCATCCTTCAAGCTTCCAAAAAAATTAAGAATTTAGTCGAGTTTTTGTAGTTATAACTATCATTTTATCATACTTATTGTTGATTCCCAAAAATGACAACTAAATAGAAAAGAAACTGAGAAAGATTGTCACTGAAACAAAATGTGTGGCATCAGAGGCCTTTATATCCAAAAGCATTCCCCTTTTGTCAAGACAGTAATAGAAAATCTGTCATTGAATGTTGCCAATATCATATTTTCTGTTTTAAAAACGTTGATTCATTAAACACTATGACAACCTCAGATTACCATAAATGTCAAGGTACCCACAATGGAAATTGAAGTTTAAATCAATAAGCCATACAAGAACCATATACACACACATACATAAATACATATATAAGTATAGTATACACATAATGATATCTCCAATTCTTGACCCAAACCTATTTCAAATTTGGGTAAAAACCACTCCAAAACCTCACCACTCCTTGACTCAAACTAATCTCAAATTTAGTTTTATCCACTTTTTTTACCCAATGCAAGGAAGACTCAAATGTTTACTCAAAATTTTCAAGGACCATTTCATAGCTTTCAAATTTACAACTCTGCCATTGCTGAAGTTTTTACTCAAATCTGAGTTTGTCCATTGAAGTACTTCATATATAGTAAAGCTTTTACTTTTTTAGTACAAAATTTGAGTAAGGGCTGGAAATGGCCCAAGCATACACATAAAAACAAATCTTTAAAATAAATATAAAAAAAAAATGTACAGGCAAATCCAGAAAAAGTAAAGAAAGCAGTAGAAGAAGAAGAAGCAGGAGGGTAGAGAGAAATGTATTAGTGAACAGAGAGAGAGAGAGAGAGAGAGAGAGAGGGAATACCAGAAGGCAGTGGTGCCAGAGAAGCCAGAAGCAGAGGCCATGACCCCAATTGAAGCAGCAGCAAACAAACACTGTCCTATCCTCAAAACAAGACCACTCACCTTCCCTGGACTCCCAAACAAGTCTTTCATCCCTCCCTCTCTCTCTCTCTCTCTCTCTCTCTCTGTCTGTCTGAGGAGCTATAGCACAATCTCTCTCTATAGAACACTCTTTATCTCTCTTTTTAGATGGGTCCTTTTTCCAAAGCAGAATGAGGGCCCTGTTGTGGATGCTTTAGAGATTTCTGAACAATTCTCAGAAAATGTTCTGTGATGAAGGAAGATCTAGGGCTGGGGACAAAGAAGCCCTGAAAATCTGTACCCTTTCAGAAAGACTTGGGACATTAATTATTGTTCCCAATTGTAACCATTTTTTAATCATTTCATTTCTGTGAGTCTTGTGATGTGTACAATTGTATATGTGGCCTTTACCAATTGGTTGGTGGTCAAGTGGCGATTGGAGCTTGGGACGGTAGAGAAGGACCACTTCGATTCACTCAGACGCTAATTGGGAGGGGATTTGAGTCTAACCATCCAAAACTACTCCCCGAATCCGGATTAGTCGGCCTAAGGGTCGGATACCGGGTGGTGAACCAAAAAAAGTATATGTGGCCTTTGCTTTTGTCTTCCTATTCGAGTAGGTATTTCCTAGAGTTTTTTTTTCTTAAAATTTTTTTTAGAATGATGTATTATATGGTTGAGATTTAATAACAATTTATATTAATTTTTTAACATTAAATTTCAATCACACAATACATCAGTTTAAGAAACCTTTAAAAATAAATACTCTAGAAGATCCTTGGTGATCCTATTCCCTCATATATTTTTTGGGGTTTTTTACATTTTCAGGTAATGTTTTGTCTGAACACTCAACAAATTTTAGATACTACTAAGCTTTATCGGGTTAGTCTTTTCTTGGTAATGTCCTAAACGGAATCGGTTAGCCTAGCCCAATCCTACAATTTAAGGCTCTGGCCCATGGGCATTTATATGTCAACACATTAGGCTTGGGTCAGCCCATATTGGATTCTTAAAGTCCAAGACTTATTCATGGGCTTAAAAATATGAGGTGATTGTGTTAGGGCCGAGCGTTGGGTGGGCTTAATTTTTTTTTTAAATTGGACAAAAAAATACAGTGCAAAATATTAAAATGCATTACAACTAAACTAATAATACCAATTAACTTTCAAAATAAAATAAATGGAGAATAAATAACTCAATTGAAATTTGGAGGCTTGGAATCACAGTGATAATTTGTCAAAAAGCTATAATTAAAAACGAGAAACTTTAAAAAAATAAATATAAAATTGAAAAATAATTATAAATTAGTGATAAATTTTATCAATAATAATAATTATAACTATAAATTTTTCAATACATATGTAAAACAAAATTTAAATTACCTGATTTATGGGAGAATTACATGCAAGTGAAAAAAAAAAAAACAAAAACAAAAACAATCAACACATAGGGGGTGTAATACACTCCCATTATAAACACACTTACTTTTTTTTGATACAGCGGCAATGAAAAACAAACAAACAGGAACTAAGCCCTTTCCGTAGCTAACCCAACCATATCAGAGACCAAGAGCTCTCTAATTTCAGCAGGTGGGTCATTTACAACTAGAATGTCCTTAGGTTGTTCAGCTCCAAGTTTGCCCATTGCATCTGCGCATAAATTTCCTTCTCTGTAGATGTGTTGTACAGTGCATTGACAGCCATTAAAGATTATTCATGCGTCTTCCACAAGGTCTCGGAGGAGGTGGTGTTCTCTAGGACCTTCTTCAAGTAGCTTTACTACTTCAATCGCATCTGTTTCAATGATCACTTTGTGGAAACCTTTTTGAAGGATTATGGTTAGGCTTTTGTATACAACCCATAGCTCTGCCTCAAGGCTGGTACAAGTCTCAAGTTTACCATAGAAACCACAGATCCATGCTCTTGTTTCATCTCTTAACAGGCCTCCAAGACCTCTAGGTCTGGCCATTCGGTAGCAACCATCAGTGTTCAACTTGAGGGTACCTGAGAGGAGACAAATCCACTTGATTAGCATAAGTGCTGATCTTGGGTTAGTAACAAACAAAACGAAAGCTTGGTTAATCTCTCTGGAATAATCTAATATGAACTTAAAACTTTTAAAAAAGCTAGAAGTTTTGTTGTCAAAAATTTTTAAATTCCTGCTTTTCCAAATTTTCCAGAGAGTGATAGAAAACAAAGTAATTTTTTGTAATTACTTACACTCCCATATATTTGTAATTTTTTTCTATCTACCACGTGCATGTAAATCTTCCATTTTCTAAAATAAAAAATTAACAACCCCGCTAGGTAGCTCGAAAATTTAGAAGCTCGAGTGGCCCGAAATCCCAAAATGACATCGTTTTGGCTTCTCTTTTTTTTTTTTCTTATTCTTCTTCTTCTTCTTCTTCTTCATTTCCATAACTCTTAGAAAAAGAAGAAAGAAGAGAAGAAAATAAAGATAGAGCAAGAGATTCACCCAAAAATAAAAAATCAAAACCACTACAAATCAAACCCAAAAATCAAAGCTAAAAATTAAACCCATAAATCAAAACCAAAAATCAAACCCACAAATCAAAACCAATCAAGGAGAGTGATACACAGAGAGAAAGAGATACACAGAACAGAAAGAGAGAGATACACACAAATCAATACAAATCTGTGTATACATAGATCTGTAGAGGATGGCGATGCCGTGTATACACAGATCTGTAGATGATGGCAATGCTGTGTATACACAAATCTGTAGAGGATGGCAGCGCCGTGTATACACAGATTTGTAGAGGATGGCAGTATTGTGTATACACAGATCTGTAAAGATGGTGACACTGATGGGTCTCTTTGTTCTCTTTTTTTTTCTATATTTCTTCTCTCTTCCTCACTATTATCTCTCTTTCTCCCTCCCTCTATTTCACAGATAAAAAAAAGAGAAAAAAATATTTTCAAAACGTCATTTTGAATTTGGTCTACGCGAGTCTCGAAAATTTCGAACTCTTAAATATTTTTAAAAAATTAAATAAAGGCGGTGGGAATTCCTTGCCCACAAAAAATATCACAAGACAAGTGTAGTCAGTAAGTTCCGAAGGCAGGTACACCCGATCATAACCCTAAAACCCTCGAAACCCTAATACATCAAAGCCCTCTCTCGTCTTGTCCAAAGCAAAACACTAAACCTTAAACCCTAACCTCTCTTCTTTCTCTCGCTCTTGAAATGGCGTTTGCTAGCATGATTCGCAGGTCAGCCTCCGCCGTTGTACCTCTAGCGATTCGAGTAATCGGAGGTCACAGATACCACCACCACTGCTCTGCTCTTTTCTCCGCCGTCAATCACAGCAATCTCTCTCGTCAGCTCTCTCGGGCTTCATTCCCATCAATCCTTCACTACTCTTCGACTTCTAAGAGGCCGAGTTCCGACGAGACTCTCCTCCGAGTCATAAAGTCGGAGATCAAGTGCGCCGAAGAGTCTGATGATCATGATCAGGTGTGTTCCTCACTCACTGCTATTCTCTACCCTCTGTTTGGTTCCTGAGAAACTAGTACAGTTGTGGTTTCTATTTTTCTTTTATGTTTGTCCTAATTTTCATTATCATTTTCCTGGAACTTTCTTGTGGGCAGAAATTGGTTTGAGAAAACTGGAAAGAAAATGTTATCAAGTGTAATGTGTGACAATTTAGGCATTGAGTAATCTGATTTTATTATTATTTATTTATTTCTTGTAAATAAAGAGCTTAATTTGATTATATCTGATACAGGAGTTTAGTTCAGGATTTAGAGTTGGGGAAGGATCTTTAAAATCATGAAAAGCTATTACAAACCGAGTTGATTGAAGTCCACGGCTCAATGATAGTAAACCTAATCTCAATTTAGAGAGAAAAAAAAAAAAAAAAATTAGAAAAAACTTCTATTCATTTAATTGGAAATCATTGTTTGTTAGGAAATGTGATGGTGAAAAGCAATTATTATTGTAAATAAAAATATCGGAATTTTTTTACACTTCTTTTTTGGGGGCCTATATTCCATTGAGATTTCTGAGACCTACTCCAATCATTCACCAAAATTTTCATTTGATTTCAAATTTGAGTAAAACACTTGATTTGATATGAACTACTCCAATCATTTTATCAAATTTTTATCAAAATATTTTTAAAAAGGATAAATTACAATTACACCCCTGAGGTTTGGGTTTAATATATATTACCTTTTGACATTTTGAAAATTACATTAATCCCCTGTCATTGTAATTATTTTGACGGAATTAACGTTGGTATAAAAAAGATATTTGAATTCTTACACTCTCTCTTTCTTTTTTTTACTTTGCTTTACTTTTTTCGTTTTTTTTTTTCTTCTTTCCTTTGCTTTGCTTTGCTTTATTTTTTTTTTTTAATGTAATTTCCTCTGTTTTTCTATCAGGAGTTAGTGCTTTTTATATAAGTAGAAGAGTTTGTGAAATGAGACTATTAACAATAGGGGTGAGAATATAATTTCTATAACGCCAGGGGGTGGGATGTAATCGGACCAATCCTCCAGCGGTGTCTGTTTAATTTACCCTTTAAAAAATTATTTTCTCATCCCAAAATTCACTTTTCGTCAAATTTGATTTTAAAAAATAATATTAATAAAAAATCATCTCCAACACTTCTTCTTCTTAAATTTTCATTTGATGAGTTCTCAATTTAATGAAAAAATGATTCTCTATTGATTTGATGAACATTTGATGAAAGGATTGGAGATGATTTTAAACACTTTCCCATCAAATTTAAATTTGATGAACGAAAAGGTAAAGAATTGGAGATGCTGCCCTTTCTTTGAGTTAGGCCATCTCCAGCCCTTACTCAAATTTAAGAGTAAAGCTTTATTTGATAGGAAGCACCCCAATGGACAAACTCGTATTTTAGCATAAATTTAAGTAAATCCTTTAGTAATGGCATAGTTGTAAATTTGAAAGTTACAAAATAGCCTTGAAAATTTTGAGTAAACATCCGAGCTGCCCTTGATTTGTGTAAAAAAAAAGGGTAAAACTCAATTTGATGTAAGTTTGAGTCAGGGAGTGGAGAAGGTTTTGAGTGATTTTTACCCAAATTTAAATTTAATAGAGGTTCGAGTCAAGTGTAGGAGATGCCCTTACATTGGTGACCAAGCAAGTAAGCATTACTGTTTCACATGGAAGTTGGTTTGAAGCCAGTCACGCCTTGAGATTTAGCTTGTTCAATTTTGATTGTATTCGATGCCATACAAAAAAGTTGTTTTTCTCAATTTGTTTTGTTTTGTAGGATGAAGAGGTGCCCGATGGCTTCCCCTTCAAAATTCATGATAACCCAGGCGAGCAGACAATATCATTGACTCGAGAATATCAGGGTGAAACCATCAATGTTGAGGTTCAGATGCCCGACCTTGTTACTGGTGAGGATGATGATGACATTGCCGATGATGATGCTGAGAAGAGTAATCAATCTAGCATCCCCCTTATCGTTAGAGTTTCCAAGAGTAGAGGACCCTGTTTGGAGTTTACTTGTACTGCTTTCCCAGATGAGATTTCTATAGACAGCTTGTCGGTTAAGGATCCAGAAAGCTCCGAGGATCAAATTGCCTATGAGGGGCCTGACTTCTCGTTAGTATTACAGTTCATAACTTACCTTACATATTCATTTTGGTGTTTTTGCCCCCTCTCTTGACTAATATATATATTTTTTCCAGGGATTTAGATGAAAATCTGCAAAGGGCTTTTCACAAGTATCTGGAGGTTAGGGGAATCAAGCCCAACACTACAAATTTCTTACATGAGTATATGATCAACAAAGACAGCAGAGAATACCTGATGTGGCTGAAAAACCTTGAGAAGTTTGTTGAGGCTTAATTATTTTTGGCTTGGTTGAACAGTTTTGGGGCACTGCATTGCATGAACTTTGTTGATCTACTGTAACTGCTATTTATGCATCATAAGACATATTATGCAAGTTCTAATTTACTTAAGAGTAATTAGAAACCCTTTTTAAGTCAGAAACTTTGATGTGCTTGCTTGTTGGGGAATTGGTTGAACTCCCATGATTCATAATTATAAAGAAAATGATTTAGATTTACTGTTACATTTTTATGCCAACTTTGGTTATTGCAGTTGAGTAATGATAGAGATTTCAAAAATTCTATTAAAATTTTTATCAAATGTCTCTCATGGATGTGGAATTCATATTATGTGGATCCCATGTGGGTTCCACACTCATATGAGACATTTAGTAGAAATTTTGATAGAATTATTGGGATTTTTAACATTTTTTTTTATTACAGTTTCAGTGTCAAATATTGTTGGACAAGTATGTTACATCTTGGACTTGTATGAGCAGTTTTAGAATTCTACAAACTTTGTTCTATGTTTAACCTTAGTATTGCTGTGTTGAAAAATTGGTTCCTTGTAAAACCTAATGTCATTATTGTGTCAGTTTTGTTTCTGATAGAGATTTCTCATTATGGAATTTGAAAGGGAAAAAATGTGGCCATTATTGGGTGATCTTATCATATGTTGATGTGAATGGCAAGAAAATGGGAAGGTTTTGTTGAAGACTTGGATGTTTGGCATACTGCTAAAAATGTCATTTCTTTCATACTTTTTTAATAAATTTTTTTAAAAAATTGTCAATTTTTGTTTTTTTGGGGGGGTTACTTTTCCGGTCCAATCTTGTGGAGGCAAATTTAAAAAATAAAAAAATATCCAAAAAAAAAAAAACTAAAAAAGCCGAACGTAAAATATATATATTGAATTTTTTTTTTAAATGTTTACAAAAAATGAAAAAAAAAAAAAAGAAAAAGGAAAAGTGACAGAGAAGTCAAAAAAACAAACCCCTCCAACTACCAGAATAGAATCGGCTTTGGCCTAAGGCCATTGAAGCCTGTGCCTTGGGCCCCAAAAAATTGGTTTAAAATTGGGCCCCAAATTTAGAAAAGTATTAGGGGGCACGTACAGTCCAATCCTATTGACTGGATTTATTTATCTATAGAGAGTCTCTATTTACATACCACATTTTATCTCAAGGCACACTATTAATTAGTTTAATTTTTATTGCAATATTAACCTTATGCAAAATGATCACAAAGGACAAGGGTTATGATACACATTTTTTGTAAAATTACCACAAAGGACTATAATGAATGTAATATATACCAAGTATCTAAAACGTTATGTTCGACAGTCTACCTCCAAATAGTTTAGTTATGTTCGACACTATAATGTCGAACAAATTTACATTATTCGACAGAAACAATCCGAACAAATGGTTAATGTTTGAAAGTACAATGTCGAACAGTTTGGAAAATAAAATTTCAAATACAAAGCTCATGGCAATGAAAAAACGTATATAAAATCCTAAAATCTAAGCTAAATAAGAATTCTCACTTACTGTATCTCCAATGTGAAGTTGTTTCCAACTGTGATGACAACAACGAACACCACCGGCAACGTCTTTGATGAAACAGATATTGGAGGAGAATGGGTCTTCACCACTGGTTTAGACTGGGACGACAATGAAAGAATGGAGGGTGAGATGAAAGATCGTAGGTAGGTGGGGTGTATGAGTGAATGACGGTAAAGATGGAAGATTGTGGATGAGGTGTGTGAGTAAGGGTAAAAATGAAAGATTGTGGTGTGTATTGAGCAAATGTTTTATTTATCAAATTACTAAAGGTGTGCCTTAAGTAGTGGTGTGCCTTGAGATGAAATATGGTGTGCAAATAAAGGCACCCTTATTTATAAGTCCTGTTTTTTTTTTTTCAACTATCAATATTCCAAAAATGCCCTCACCTTATCTCATTCAATACTTAACCACAACATTACTGATATCACTTACCATTGAGAGCAATTACCTTTGGTCACCGGTGATAACCTCCAACCTTTGGCCTTTGGTGATAATTTTCGATGACCACCTCAGGCCACCATTTCTTACTACCGGCAACCATCTCCAATCTCTACCAACTCTCGGCTACATTTTCAGACCATTTTCTAACAAAAACAATGTTCATCTCCACCACTACTTACTCAGATCTGGTAGCAACAACACACACACACACACACACACACACACACACATACACACACACACACAGAGAGAGAGAGAGAGAGAGAGAGAGAGAGAGATGAAGATATTGGAGAGAGATGAGGAGAAAAATAAAAACTTTACAAAAAAAAAGTCCACAATAAGTCATCACTGTCATAGATCATTAAAAGATCAACAAAATAATCAAAGACACTAGGTGATTTGTAAAAAAATTACATATTTCAAATCTAATTCATACTTATACTCACTTATTCCCAAGGCACCTCTTTTGATACACACATACAAAACAAGATTGGCTGATAAATTTATCACTAATATATTTAGTGATAATTTCCACTAAATATTTTAGTGATAAATTTATCACTGCGTGATTTGTAAAAAAATTACATATGCCAAATCTGACCAATTCACTCACTCACTTACTCAGAAGACACCTCATCTTACATACATACAAAACAAGATAGACTAATTTATTTATCACTGATAAATAAATTTGCAATAGATCACTTTGAAAAATAAAAAGAGACAAAGAGAAGAGATGAGAAACAAGATCTAAAAAAAAAAAAGAAAAAAGTCTCGATCTCATTGGCGACCACGTATAGTACCAGATTGGCGCCGGAGATAGTAGATCAAAATTGAAAACCTAGATCTAAAGCCATCGATGAAGGATTGTGGCAGCGGCGGTGATGTTGAAGGTAAGCAACGAAGAGGATGACAGCAGTGTAAGATGAGTGGCGACGGCGACGAGAGAGGAGGATGAAGGCGGTGGTTGAGGTGATTGATGTTGGCGTTAACGGAGGAAGATGGTTAAGATAAGCACCATTAATGGCAACAGAGGAGCACATTGATTAAGATGAGCAACAGCAGCCAACGGTGTATGGTAGCGATAAGTGTGGTAACAATGGTAGTGTATGATTGTAGTATAGAGAGATGAGAAATGTGTGTGTGTGTGTGTGTGTGTGTGAGAGAGAGAGAGAGAGAGAGAGAGAGAGACAGAGACAGAGAGAACTTTCTCTGCAAAATATTAGGGAGTTAGGGTGCCTGCTGTCCACCTAGCACAGCACTGCTGTGCTGTCTTATGGGCTTATTTCGAGGTTCGTTTTGATAATCCAAACCGTTCACATTTTAGAGTATATTGAGTAGAACATACCTGTAAAAAATTAAGTTAATTAGATGTCGTTAACTCTTTCATCCACTCACGTTTGTATTCATTTTAATATTTTAAATCACAATGTCATTTATTTTTGAAGATACAAATGTAAGTGGATAAAAAAGTTAACAATATCCGATTAACTTAATTTTTTTCCAGATATGTTCTATTCGATATACTCTAAAATGTGAACAGTTCAGATTATTAAAACGGATCCCAAAATAAGCCCATAGGACCGCACATCAGTGCTTGTTGTGCTGGGTGCACAGCAAGCACCCCAAATCCAAATATTAGAGAGTAGAGAAAAAAATATATTTAATGAGGATATTAAAGATATTTAAGGACTTAGTGGCGCACATGAAACGCTCCAGGACCTAATGAGTAATAAATTAATAGAGTAAGATCGGCCAGTACATATCTCAAAGTATTATAGTTCATTACCAATATAAATAGGCCCAAATTATTTTTATTATTTTAGAATCAATCTAAAGAATCCAAAGATATTCTGTTAGGCCCATATTTGTTTATAAGTGTGGTTTGATCCAATTGAAATCAAAATATATACAAAATGTTGGTGGCCCTTGAATGAGAAACACTACATACACATGCAAAATGTCGGTGCCCAAAATAGGCCCCCTAATTTTATTTTATTTTATTTTTACCTTCTTTATCAGATTTTAGTGAAATAAATTAATGTGTCCTATTTTTTTTATCTTATTTGTTTATTAGATATTATTAGAATAAACAATTAATTCAATCTCAATCACACTCATACACAATATATTCAATAAACAACAATGTAACCAATCTCCATCACACTCTGAGGGCTTGTTTGGAGTATCCTAAATAAGTGCACTTTTTTTCTTTTTAGACTAAAAAGTTGAGGTTGAAAATATAAATATTTGGATTAACTTTTTGACTTTTTATGAAAAAATGTGTAATAAAAAATTATAAAAATTGATTTGTAAGGAAAAATTAAAATTGGGAGTTGTGTAGCCGTAATTGTTGACTTTTGGTAAATAGTGATAACTTTTTGACTTTTTGACTTTTTAACTTTTTTGAGACTTCCCAAACTTGGCCCGAATATATTCAATAAACAACAATGTAACCACACTCATAAACAACATATTCAATAAACAACAATTAATTCAATACATATCTAATACATTTTAATTAAATAACATTTTCCTAATTTTGGTAACTTTTTTTTTTTTTTATATGAATACATTTTGATATCTATTTTAGTATCGATCAACAGTAGTCAAAGAAGGTGATTTTTTAAGCCTCCATTTTTGCTTCACCTTAGACCCTTGAAAACTCAAGGCCAGCCCTGCCAACTACCCACAAATTTTGAAAAAACAGGTCTGAACTAAGCAAACTATCGCCCATCCCTAGCTTTAAGACATACTTATTTTTTGTTGGTGCGCAAGTTGAGGGTGCTTCCGGGCATCATCACACTCTCTCTCTCTCTCTCTCTCTCTCTCTCTCTCTCTCTCTCAAGTTTAAGAGATGAAGAAATCCATAGCACTTTCAAGTTTCAGAGACTCCTTAATGGAGGAAGACAATCAGAATCACATGAACATGAACCTGAAATTCAATTAAATGACTCAACTTAACTGTTCAAAAGTGTATGTATCACCCTCCAATAACTCTTCCAAAGTCTGATTTCTGAGTTATTTTCATAGAGGTACAAGTTATTCATCCTAGAATTCATGGAAATTTGGCAATAACTTAAATTATTTAAGTTAAGAAAACAAATATAACAATTGTTGCACATAATGGTACATTTGTTGAAGGAGCAAAAACAAATAATATACTCTCTTGATCTCTTTTTCAACTTAAAAGGGCTGCTGACGAGTTTGCTCACTTTATCTGATCATCTGATAATACCTTAACAACAAAATAGCTCCAATGGTTGTGTTTTGACAAAGCATTTCCATGAACTCAAGCATGAAGAGAGAGGTCTTTGTGAGTATAGATCACCCCTTTATCACCATCAACCACTTGCCCGCTACCTCTAGCGATCCTAAATTAAGAATACAGCAGCAATAGACAAGGTCAACATATGAAAAACACAATGAGGTGGTTTCTCTCCAAGTAATCAAAAATTTACACTTGACATCCCCTTCCATCCATTTAGTATTTAAATAAGGCTAACGGAAATGCACTTTTAGTAGTTTCATGCTAACCAGTTTTTTTTTTTTTTTTTGGGTGTTACTCACTGAATCATGATATTTACCGTGTATATATCATTGTTAAAAAGCATTTAACAGAGAAAAATATTATACCATATCATGGTTTCGATGTAAAACTACTAAAAAAACATTTACGTTGGCATCTTTTGACGGAAGGGCAAGATTGACGCTTGACCTAAAATATAAAAAGGATTGACTGTTACAACTGAAAGTGTAGGGATCAAAGTGGGATTTTTGTGCAAGTGTAGAGGTTGTGTAATTAACCTAAAAAAAAAGAGGAGGAGAAATATTTAAGGTGTTTTTAATTAGTCAATTTTGTATAAATTTCATTAAAACTGCACACAAATATATAACTTCCAACATAGACTCATTACAGAAAATATTAGCATACCATCGTGTTGTTAGCAATCCTTCAACTCCTACTGGACCACGAGCATGTATCCGACTTGTACTTATACCGACCTGTTCAGCCAAGAACAATCAATAAATACAATAGAAAAAACTTCAATCATATCCAAAGTGATGATCAATAGAGCTAGCTAATAATACCTCTGCGCCTAGTCCAAAACGAGCGCCATCAGAAAATCTCGTGCTTGCATTGTGAAATACAGCAGCACTGCCAGTGCAAATAACCAGCAAGATTATATTTGTTGAGCTTGTTAATAAGTTCAGAATAAATAGCATACAAGAAGAATCAAACAATTCATAATGACCCCGTCTGGTATCATTTACAAATAAACTTTCTTTTTTTTGGATCATTAGCTTAAAAGAATTAAAATAAGTTGTAAATATGTTTGGTGCAGCTTTTCATAAACAGGTTAAATAAGTTGTCACATAGCTTCTTTTTTTTTGTTTTGTAAATATTTATAATGCTCTCAAAAGTTCTAACAAAGACAAAAAGATGGGGTACTTTTGTCTATACGTATTTAAAGGTTTCAAATAAGATAAAAATGCTATAAATCGTGCGGCTTAACAAAATGTTGGGTGTGTTTTGAAATATGTTTTTAGAAGAAAATTTCCAAAAACATGTTTGGTTACAAATTTTCTCAAAAAAATTCTAACATTACTTCCCTCTCTATTATACATCAATCAATCATTTTTTCTCTCTCATCTCTCCTTCTCAATCACTTTTTCTCTCACACATCTATTCAATTACAACAAAATATCAAATCATCCCAAACTCTCAAACTCCAAAACTAATTTCAAAATATACAACCAAACAAATCAAAAAAATTTCTAAACTCGCCCCAAAAATTTTTTTGAAAATTTATCTCAAAACAGAAACCAAACAAACCAAACACACCCGTCACTCTTTTTTTTGCCAAATAAGTTAAAAAAGTCAAACAAGTTAATACTCTAAAATTGTAACCAAACACCCATTAGTCAACTTTTTTTTAAGCAAATAAACTAAATAAATTGACTTATAAGTCCCACCAAATCGGGCCAACAGCAATATGTCACATCTGCATTCCTCAGAACAAGAAACAAAATAGACATGTTAGTAGCAATCATACCTGTCAACTTGACGTAGAAAGATTTCTGCAACTTCATGGTCTTCTGTGATAATGCTATCAGTGTGTGCACTGCCAACAACAGCAACCAACAATAAACCTCTGTATACATCTTTTAAATAGTACTACACCTTGCCCATGAAAGATCACACATTTAGATAGGGAATGATTAGAAATGTCAACATGCCTTCCATGACGATGTATGTGATCAATGGCAGCATACACATCATCCACAATTTCAACGGTGCATGCAAGAGAACAGTATTCATGATGAAATGAGCGTGCCTCTGGAATATTCAGCAAGGAGCTTGCTCTTGGTCCACCATATATAGCAACACCTGCAACAGAAGCAGCTTACTGTTCTTCAGATTCTGCTTCTTTTGTTTTACATTCTGAAGGTCACTGATTGCTTGATTCTACAATAGTAAGCACATCCTAACTACAAAACATTGATAAAATGGCTAACATTGAATATCAAAAGAAATCAAGGGAACTAAGTAATGAAATTTGGAGATTTTTAACGGAGAATTTACAAAGCTTAAAAGGGATAGAACAAAGAGAATTTATTCCCAAAAAATAGTTTCTCCATTTCCATGCCTATGAAACAAAGAGAATGTTGCCTATGGCAAGTCCATCATATCCCTCAAATTTGCCCTCTTTCAGGCAGAAAGTCATGAGCATATAATATCACTTGTGAAATCAATTGCTCTTCCAAATAGTATAAAAGCCTCAGAGAGCCTTTTTCATTTGACCCAGTTGATGTCTTTTCATTTAGCAACGGCAGGACTCCATTTGTCAATTTTTTGGAGTTCTAAAGAGCAAACTTCAAAATTGAAGTTTACTTCAGTGATCAAACAAGGTTGAAGTTGACTGCATAGAATGGATGGACAGACAAAAACTAGAGGGAGGGTTGTATAAGATGAGACCACAAAATTTTCTTTATTTTTCTGGAGGATTACTGCTGTATTGTCAAATTAGAAGGTGGCGGAGAAAGAGACTTTTCCTATAGCTGATTAAACATATCAGAACACCCTAGAGTGCATACCTAGAGTGTATATGCAACTAAAAGGGGTAAAAGAATAAACAATGTAGGAACATAAATTTTTTTTTTTTTGAGTAAAATAAATTATTGTAGGAACATAAAATATTCTACATCATCCACCAAGTCAAGATTCATAAAAAAAAAAAAAATTGTAGCTCTTTTAGCTTAAGTTTCAAAAATGTGTGCTCTTGCCGTTGTACTTTGGCAAAGTGTTTGGTAAGACTTTTCAGGTATTCAACTTATTTGCTTTTTTCAGCTAAAAATAAGCTCAAAAAGCTATGTGGGTTTGGGATGCTCTTTTAAGTTAGCTTCTTCTTAAGCAGCAATTTTTATTTATATTTTTTTCCAAACAGGGCCTAAAGACTGGTCTAGTGTATCTTTCATTATAAATGCAATCCTTCAAAAAAAAATCTTCCACACATACCAACAAAGACAATGTGGAATTGGATGCTATAATAAAAATATCACATAAAGCTGAGAACACAAATACAGTAATGTATGACACTTTCTAAAATGTGGAGTGGAAAAGTAGCTTGTTTACATTACTTAATTGGGTAGTAATCTGAATTACAATATTGGTTTTTTTTCAAGTCAAGTTGGAACAACCAATACATCTACAAGATGCAACAGTATATTCTCTAATCTTTAATAGATTCAATTTGCTGTTTTCTATAAAATATCTCAACGGGCAAAAACCAACTGAAGAAAATAAAAGGGCTTTCATGTCACTAAATCTCTCAATTCTGGTAAGAAGCTTACAAAATTCAATAGCATGACCTGCATCACAGGTTACAAAAATATTATAATTTTCTTGGCAATTGGTTATGGGTGTAGAAGAAAATATGCTCGCAAAAGAAGCCTTACCTTTAATTTGAAGCTCTACAATAAGCTCATTAAGGCCACCCTTCTGCACCAAATCCTTGTGAACAAGAAGCGTTTCCTAGGAACAAGAAAGGCAAGCAGCAGTGACTGCGATACTCATATACAAGGAAAAAATTTCTTGAAACATGAGGTTAAATGTTTTAGTTCTCCACCAGAGCTGACCTTTTTCAGGTATCATCAGACATGACATTATCAACGAAAAATAAATAAAAAATAAATTACCATCGCATTACAAGCAGCAGGATAATCTGTTTTTGCATCCAAAACAATGGTCTTAGCCATATCCATATTAGCAGACTTGTCAACGTAAACATGGCAAATTCCATCTGAACAGTAAACATCAGCATTACCACACCAACCTTGTTCTATTTTTAATATGAAATCGACCATTTAGTGCAGATGCTATATGTAGTTTTGTAAGGGAAATATATCCTACCAGCATGACCCAGAACAGGAATTTTCGTTGATTCCTTGATTTGAGAAACAAGTTTATTGCTGCCTCTAGGAATCACAAGATCAATCACATCATCAAGCTGGAGCAAAAATGTAAAATCCTTAGTTCCAATTTATGTGTAATGTATCAATCATCATTCTCAGCAACAAAATGTTCAAGTTAGTGGCAATCATTCCAGGTTCAACCAACCTTGAGCAAATCAGGAATCTCCTCTCTAGAAGTCACAAGTCCAATGAGCCTTTCACCAACATTTTGTGGTATAGCGGAAGTAATAACCTAAAAATATGGAGAAAAGGTAATAAATTATGAAAAAACAAATCAATTGAAAATGCAATGTTTGACATCAAATCAATCCAAGACTAACAAAATTTATTTAACAAACCAAACCTTGTGCAAGATTGCGTTAGATCTTTTAGCTTCCTTTCCCCCTTTCAAGAGTAACCCATTCCCAGATCGGATTGCTAATGAAGCTATCTGTTCAAATAGAAAGAAAAATACAGGGTTTGTATTATCAATGAAACAGTGCACTTTGAAAGTCAAATAAATGGTTGTCCATGCATGTTGCTCAATGAGATGGATGAAAAAAATAATATTTGACTTGCGTCTATGAATCATGAAACTATTCGAGAAAGAAAGGGAAAAGCCAAAAAATACATTGTGCACATAATCGGAAACAATTCCAGTTCAGTGCAAATTTGTCAAGCAATTAGTCAAACAAAAAACAAAGCAATGAGGAGTTGCAAGAATATATGCCCAATTATCCTATGGGGAAAGGAAGAAGAGGGGAAATGGGGTGGCAGACCCCATTACTGCACACACACACACCTATATATAGTAAGTGAGAGATGCATTACGAATGTCAGCAATCTACACGAATAATCTATTTTTGCATAACAGAAATCCACATAAGATTCAATCATTCAACGATCAATAACTCTTCCATCCTCAAGCATTCCATTCCATTTAAAGTTAACAAAAGCCTAGACCAAGTTGATTGAGACATAATCTTAGACGTCAAGAAGTGGTTGATATCTATGGACACCACACACCCAGGGTAAAATATAACTAGTTATTAGCGGAAGTCCCAATGTAAGAAAGGGAAGGAAAAAAATGGCCTCAGGAAACCTGAAGACATGAAAGATACAATGCACCAACAATACCATGTAAGCATGTTATTGAAAAGAAAAGGAAAAAAAAAAAAATTGAAATACCCACAGCACAAAAGCCCAATTTTGTGCAAGAAAGCCAACTTTTGTGCAGATGGCAACTATGAGAAGGAAAACCACAGCCAAACCATGTTTACAAAAATTATCACAAGAAAAGACATAAATGTTCTCAAAAGTAGCTTGCAGAGAGCTCAACAAAACCATATCAGCTCAACAAAACCTTGTCCAAAAACTTGCAAGCCCTGTTTACCTGAACTAGTGCATCGGGACGAGACTCAAAAATAATCAGGAGAACACCCAAAGGAGATGATGTCTTCTCTAAGAGGAATCCTTCTGCAATCTGGATAAAAAAATAGTTGTTACTCGTCAAAAAAATATCAGTTCATGAGATCAATGATGATGATGATCAAAGGCCATGAATATAAAATCAAAAAGTAATAACCTTTTATAGAAATGGGAAAATAAATAAATAAATAAAGAATATGGTCAGTAGTGTTGATAACAATTGTAGGCGTGCATTCACATTCTTTTCAAAGAAGCTAACCTAGTTTCTTCATTTCTAGCTCAAGGTGCAAAAGTCAGAATTTGATTGTGCAGCAAAAGATACCTTGAGTAGATAAAGCGAAATATTACTAGTTAAATCATTTTAAACATATTAATGTTCTGTCTGTACCTTTCCCTTATCAAAATACCCAAAGTCTGAATAAATTAAATCCTCAAAATTTCATTTCAGTACCTCAGTTTTCTTCAAAACACGACCAATTGGCTCTTCCATGTTTGCAAGCACACGAATTGAGTTTGCAAGACTTGAAATCTACATATCATAAGATTGAATTCAGAAACAATAATACATGAATGCTTGGAGAAAGAAAGAGAGGGTTTCCCAGTGAGAACATTTTATAGAAGGAATGCCACTTCTGTAAGTAAATATAGCTGGGAAATAATCATGAAGTAAAAGAAAAATTGAAATCCAATCTAACCAAACTTCCATAAATCAACAGTCTTGCCTAGCTCAAATAATATGGCCAGCTATCTATATAAAAATTAAAAGAAGAAAGAAAAACTAAACACAAATGGACCAAATTCTTGCCTTTCCAGGCTTTAGAGCCAGCCGAGCTATCAATGATTGTTCATAGCCAGCCAGCCGTGCAGCAGCAACATCAGCTTCATTTTCTATTGCGATCAGTTTTTCATTTTCTTCCAGGGCATCAGCTATGCTCAGCAAAATTTTACTCCTGTCTTGTGGAGACATGGCCTGCAGGGCAAAGCATATCACAATCCTCACAAAAGTCATGCTTCCAAACAAGAATATAAATCCATACACACAAGTTTTGCAGGCAAAGAGAGCTTCAACTCATATATACAAGGATATCAAATTTTAACAACCATGAAGCAATGTGATTTTTTACCTGTAGTCGTCTGCAACCCTCCCTTGCCGCAACTGCCATATCACGTGCACCAACTTCTCCAAGTGGGACCCACTGGTGTGCATCTCGATGAAAGAGAGTACCAATACGCTCTCCTTGAAGTACTTTTATGATATTATCAGTAGCACAGCCACTTCAAAAAAATTATTAAAAAAAACAACATAGTGTGCTTCAGAAAAAATAAAAGCAGAAGCCAGCACGTCACAAAGTATAGCAAACACTTCCATTGCCAGAGTGAAGGGGGTTATGGAGATAAATAGAATATTTTTTCCAATCTAAAACATTAGAACTCCAAAAATTTAGCCAAGAATCTCTCCTTATTCTCCATATCAATCTCTCTTTCCAAATAATTTCCTCCCTGACCAAACAGACAAAGTATTTAAGTTTTATTATAGTTTCTACACACATAACTTTGGGAACTCTAATATTTCTTTTAGTATCTTACATTTTTCTAAACATGTTTCAAAGTTCATTTTAAATAAATAGTTAACAGGCACTGTATTTTTTAAACCAATAACAATTGAAAATATTCCGGGCTTGTTCGGTTTGTTTTTGGAAAAAAAATTTGGAAAAAATTCTCTACAAACAAATTTTCAAGAGTAATCAAACCAAACAAATTTTTCCAAAAAAAATCTCAAAATTTTGTTTGGTTTGCTTCTTTCCAAAATCACTCTCTCTCTCATACACATCAAATCAATCACTTTTTTTAAAACTCTCTCCCCAAAACAATTTTCCAAAACCATTTCTGAAATAAGGCAAACCAAACAAGTTTTCGTACTTTTTATCTCAAAAACTACTCTACAAACACAAACCAAACAAGCCCTCAAACTCTGGTTCCACCCTGAACACATCAGTATTTTGTGAACCCACATAGTGTAGCCCTCGTGTACCAATTTCAGTGGTTGAGTTTCGCACTCCCGCCATGGGTCTATCAGTGCAAGTCAAACACCTTGATTGATGAGTGGGTAGGTCTCTCGCCCAGTGGGAAGTACTTTTATTCTCCTTGGAACAGAACCTCTAGATGTTTAGAAGATAGGGCCCCTCATAAATTGAATCAAGCTCTTCTTGAAAACCAAGTGCAACGAATTCTTCGAGAAATAGCTTGACGTAGAAATACGAACGCCCTTGTTCATGTTGGCATTATGAGAATATGAGAGGTCTTTAATGTGGAGTGCGGAAAGAAGTTTGGATGGCTTTGAGAAGTTCTAGGAAAGGTGTGGCTTCTTTAAAGGGTGACACAAGTATTCTATTTTACAAACAATGTGCAACAAGATATTGCTCTCTTTAGGCTAACATTCTAATTTATATGCCACAAGTACAAAAAAGCGAGTATCAATGTCTGGATCTTTGGAGTCGATTGAGGTGGCATTGAACTTTTAAAAAGCTTTACTCAGCTAGACTGAGAAGGAAGATAGGGCAGTTATTTGGAGGTGCAAAGAAAGGGATCTTAACTGACATCCTTCTCCACTAATTAGTTGGAGATCAGGACTCTGGCAGCAGGTGGAATATCTCCTCAAAATTCCACTTAGACTTCATTGGAAGTACTAGCGAACGCACTTAAAGTAGTTTTTGATTACCTTTACTTTTTACAGCCAAAACCACAAGCTCTTTTTGTCCTTCTAACTTTTTGTAAAATACTGCCCCTAATCACCCTACCATTCTTTGCTTCTAATTAATTTAAGGACAGAAAATGACCCATTTAATATTCGTCTTAACTGTATCTATATGTATCGAACCACATTACTGAACAATCATTGTTCATTTGAAAGCAAATGCACGTACATACATGCATGTATACATGTATCCAATTCAGGATTATTACTAAATTATCATGTACAGAACTCGAAATTCATCAACATGTAACTGCTATCAGTATCTAAAAATTAACAAGAACACACCACTGCAAGGAGAAGTGAGTCCCATCTCTCAAAATAAATAAGGGAAGTATTGCTAGCCCTGCCCTTAATAATTTAGACAAATACAGATACAATTTAACACCAAACTAATTAATTTTTTTTAAAGAAGGATATTTGAAGGATGCATTCCAATATCCAAAAATAATTCTTGCAGAATAAGAATACCTGGTTATAACAACAGGGATGCCAGCATAAGCTGCATAAACAGCAGCTTTTACTTTGGCAGTCATGCCCCCTCTTCCCACTCTGGATTTGTCTCCAAAAGTAATCGCCCCTTCATATCTTTCCTTAACATAGGTATGAATTAGCTTTGAATTTGGATCACTAGGAGGGCCACTATACAGACCCTCCACATCACTCAAAAGGACAAGAAGGTCAGCCTTTAGCTCCAAGGCTAGTAGAGCTGCTAAACTGTCATTGTCCCAGAATATACCGGAGGAGTCCTACAAGTACAAAGCAAGTTTTATAAGATACAATATGAATTTCAGGACTTTACCAGATACATGAATAGAACCAAAACTAGAGTACTAAGCAAATAAGAAATAGTTCTATACCTCATATGGAGCTTTCCTGGTGCTAACAGCATCGTTTTCATTAAAAATTGGGACCACTTTCAAAGCTAGCAATGATTTTACAGTTTCAGTAAGTTGCTTCCTGAACTCTGGATCCCTAAAATCATTATCAGTGACAAGTAGCTGAGCAGATGTGACATCCAGCTGTGCAAAAAGAGCAGGTATTAAGTTTCAGTACAAAGCATGAAATATGAAATCAACGACTAATTTGTCTAGCTTCAGACTGGTGATCCTGTAGATTGTCAAAAAGCTAAGAATAATTCAGATTATAATGAACCAAGCTCCTTCATGAACAAACTCAGCTTGTTTACCAAGTGAACAAGCTCAAGCCAAATGTTTAGGCTCATTTAGTAATCGAGCTGAGCTCAAGTAAACCCAAGCTCGACTCAAATAGGATCATGAACACAAGCTATATAAACAATATTTTTATTTCTCTATTTATGTTTGGCATTTCTACAAATTTATATATTTGATTAATGAAATTTATTAATAATATGAGCATTCTTTTATATTTGGTTCATAATTAGCACTTTTTTCTCTTAATATGCATATTAATTTCAGTTTAATTTTTATTATCAACTTCAAGCTCAGCTATTTTATGTTGTCACATCGGATTCGAATCGTGAATCAAAATGGCCTCATACCGAATCACAGATCGAATCGAATCGCGAATCGTAAAGATTCGGTCACTTTTTCTAGATTACTTGAAAAAATATATCTACACACTTGAATGTTAAATATATATTATAAATATGAAATATTCAGACATAAATTAATGAAAATGTTGTTTTGAATGACGTTCATGTAGTTTAATAGGTAAGAAATTAACAAAGGTTCCTATCTAAGATCACCATCTTATTTTTTTCCTTTTTTAGACATGTCTTATCAACTATTCTTAATAAAGACAGTAAACAAAGACAAACTCTCAATTTTCAAAGGAACAATAATTTAACAACGATATTAATATTTGGATAATAAGTATACATACTTTTTTCAAGTAACAATGAAAAAATAATAAGAAAACATTATTTAAGATCTTTTATTTTAAAGTCTAAAACATTTTAAAATGTATAACTGACCTCACCCATGTAATATGCAACTAAATTTATGTTAATAAAATAGTAATAGATAATTCATGGTGTAAGTTACATTAATCTTAAATATCTTTAGAAGATATAAAAGACATATTATGATTATTTAAAGGAAAAAAAGAAAAAGAAAAAGAAAAAAGAATAAAGGTTAAAAGTATGTTGAGTATGACTGAATCTAATTGGATCCAATTAAAAACTCTATAATCACTAAAATAACAACAAATCTTGTATATATATTGGTTATTTTAGTACTAAACGCTATTAAAAGCTGTATTATGTCATTTTCAATAAAAACATAGAGAAAGGAAAAGTAAAAAATATGTCGGACTCGATAGTTTCAAGAATGGCACGAATCTTAAAAAGTGGATCGAATCATGAATCAATTGTAAATTCTGTGAGTCAGTAGAGATTCACTTCCAAAATAGATTCATCCATAGATTCATATCGATTTTGCAAAAGTTGCGAATCAAATCGTAAATCAAATTGCGAATCGTAAGATTCTGATAATAGAGATAGAGTTGACTAGAGCTTCGCTAATACATGACAAGCCGAACTTGAGCTCAACTCTTTAAGCTCAGCTCGAGCTCAAGCTTAAGCTCAGCTCGAGCTCAAGCTCGAGCTCAAGCTCAAGCTCAAGCTCAAGCTCAAGCTCAAGCTCGACTAACTTTCATGAACCAAGCTTGAACATCCCAAAGTTCAGCTCTGCACGTTTGCAGCTCTATTGATGCATTAAAAAGGTAAACTCGGATTATGAGAATCACCTGACTAAACAATGTATCATATAGAGCCATGAGACCATTTTGTCCAACAGCTGCACATGCCTTCCCATCAAGCTCAACTTGTGGTTTTTGGAGGTCAGCAAAGCTGCAAGCCAAGAACAGAACAGCTACCAACCAATAAGCCAATTAATTTAGTTTAAAGAAGGGCTTTAGATCAGTACATGGGTAACATGACGGGTAGCATCTGCTTTAGATGTTTTTCTCAATAAGATTTCACTAATCAAAAAAATATTTTGGTACTCTAATTCATGAATACCTAAATTTCTACGAACAGATTTGAGTATAACTTTTTAAGCATGTTGGAATTGTCAACACAATAGTTGCAAAAAATAGCATCGATACCTTATAAAACATTTAAACAGACATGCCAGTGTCTCGGGTTAACATAAGAAAACAGACCTAAAAGGGTTTATTTTTCTGGAACAAAGACAGAGCCCTGTTAAAGGCATGGGTGATAGGACTAAAATCTGTACTAAAAACTCATAAATTTGTCAATCAGTCATGAGTGACCACAGGTCAAATTTATTATTGAAATTTTCTGAGAATAATTCAGGATATAAGAAAAACTTAAATTCACACTAGAGAACGTAATAAATACAAAAGCAGAAAGAAACCACAATAACCTGCTGTTGATCAATCTCCGGTATCTAAGACGTTGGCGACCAGCGCCAACAGCACCTGATGTCACCAAAATAACCTCAAATCCTTGAGTGTTCAATTCTTGAATCTGCAATTCATTAGGAATTTGTAAAGTTCAAGCCATGCTAAATTAATTTTGTAAGCAACATTGTAAAAGATACATGCTAATACAGCATGATAGTCGAAACTTTACCTGCTCACAAAGTGCTCCTACTCTTCCAAGTGCTAGTCTTCCATCAGCTCGAGTGACAACAGCAGTCCCAACCTTTAATAATCAAAGGGTAACATCAGCAAAATGTAAAATCATGGACTTTCCTTCCCAAATTAGTTCAACATGTCAAGGTTCAAATTTGAATCTTCTTGTGGAGATAAAATTTCCAAATGTTGCACATGAAAAATCCATTAATAAATCAAGTTTCCTTAATAATTCAACAACTAGTGAGCTCAGACTCAGATCATAATAAATATCAATAATCAGGGTTACCAACAAAATGCATTTCTTACATGACAGAGAACATTTCAAACCCTTCTGCATAATTTCATCATCACTGAAACCCCAAGGGACTGGCCATGGTGGTCAAAGCCTGGGGATGTGCTCCCTCCAAGGTCTCAGTTTCAAAAACTCCACGGTGCAAACAATTTCTTGGGACAAATCCATACAGGTATTTGCCCCGACTTTAATTGGTACCCCGCTAGTGGAAAGTGGGATTGATCCCCGATTGGTTGGTCCAGTGGGCCAGATACCAAGTTATCAAAAAAAATAAAAACTTCACTGTCACTGAGAAGAAGGGTGCATTGTGAAAATTCATAAAAATGCAATAAACCAGAAGATTATGATTCCATACTACACCGGCCAATCAAGCTTACAAGTAGTTGAATTACATTCCAAATCAGACAGATCTTGCCTATCAATATGACCAATTTCGTAATTATTATTCACAAAATGTGTGGATTTCATTAGGCTGTGTTTCATTGGAGGATTTGAGAAGGGAAATGGAAAGAGAAAGGAAAATAGAAAGAAAAGGAGAAAGTATTGATGGGATTCGAATTTTAAGCTATGTTTGGCTGAGTTGAGAAAATGAGGGGGGGGGGGGGGGGAAACGAGCCAAGTGAAATCAAAAACCAAAAAGTGGGACTGCATTTTCCTGTCACTCTCTTTTCCCTTGTTTTCCATTATAACCAAACAAAAAGTGAGATTACATTTCCTTCCCCTTTTCCCTTTCCATTTCTCTCATTAAATCATCCACCCAAACACAGCCTTGGTTCTTTCGAATGGAAGAAGATATAAATTCCAATGTAACAACAACTCAAAAAAAAAAGTCAAAATTGTCTTTGCTAATTATAACCAAGTTCTTCAACGAATAAATCGATTTACCCAGAAACAAAACCCTGAAAATTGAAAGAATTAGATCAATCACGACCATTTTTAGACCAAATCAAAATCAAAAACTAGAATTCCATGTATGAAACATAAGAGAAATAAAATGCGGAGAACAAGTAGAGGAGAGAATGTAGGTGACCTTGACGACGACACGCTTAACGCCTTTAAGGAAGGCTCGCGTTGAATCCACTGCGTCCATTGTCAGGCAGCAGAGGAGAGAGAGAGAGAGGCTCGCGCGCTTCTCACTCCGCCGCGAAAACGAGCAGACTTGTGGTGTAGGGTTTTTGGCAGATTTCAGTTATACACGCCTTGTTTGGAAAGTTAATTATTTGGCTAGTTATTTTGGCCTCTTGAAATTTGTGTTTACAAAATTTGTTGATTTTGATTTTTTTTTTTTTTTTTTTTTTTTTTGTAGATAATTGGTTTAGGGGTGATTTGAGATGATGTAAATAAGTATACTTTTTATTTTTTTGTATGAGTTGAATTTGAAGTAATGTAATAGAGAGTGTCGTGATGAGTTTTTAACTTTTTAAAAATATCCCAAACAAGACCTTAATATTTGTAATAAAATAATTATAATTTAAATATGATATTTTATTTTATTAATTATTTTAATTTATTTCATTTTTTATTAAGCTGTTTTAGGTCAACTCCCTTTCCAAACACTCCTATATGAAAAACAAATTCACTTTGACAGAACAATTATTCATTTAAATTATTTTTACCAAATATTAGCATATTTATCAGTCGCATAAAAGTATATTTATACATAAGATTTGCTCAATCTTGTACAATTAGTTATGTTTTATTGTATTGAATGATTTTGTTTTTAAATAGCTTTTGATATTTATTTCCTTATTTATAATGAATTAATATTTTTTATCAATTAGTTTATGTTGTTGTAAAAATATTTTGTTGACTTATATTCTTAAGACATGAAAATTTTGAATCTTATATATGAAATTAGTATCTTTATTAATATTTTATTTTATTTTTAGATCCACTTAATATAGATAGATTTAAAAATAAGAAAATTTGTAACAAAAATCACTAAATACAAAAATAGTATATTTTATATTTATTAGTTTTAAAAAAAATTATAAATATTTTATTTTTTATGTATATTTATACATAGACAAGTTTGGAGAGTAAAAAAATTCACTACTAAAAAATTAATTATTTCTTTTGTTTTTTTACTTGTCTTTTGTAAAAAATTAAAAAAAAATCTGTTAAAATAATTAGTTAAAATATTTTAAAAATTACTAAAAATTAAAAAATATAGATTAAAATTTTGAAAAATGAAAAATATCAAAAAAGTGAAGAGTAAAAAAATAATTTCAAAATAATAAATGTACAAGTAATTTATGTATTAAATTATACAAATAAATTTAGGATAATTTTTTTTAAGATCCTAATATTAAGATTTTATAAGATAAAAAATATATAATATTTTCATAATAGTTAAGGTTCCTTAACATTTTTATAAAGAAAATTCGGCTTAAAAAATTTTTATCTGACTTAAAAAAATTTCAATTCCAACATAAAAAAATTTTCATTTTCATATGAAGTTTTTTTTTGATATAATCATAAAAAAAAATTTACCAAGACACTTTAACTAATAAAAAATATTTCACTAATTTCCCCCTACATCCTATACCTTCATTGGTTAAACACTCTTGTTTTTGTAAAAAATTGAAAACCAAGCGATTGATCCATTGAAAAATGAGTGGGGATATTAATTAGTGAAATCATTAATAATGTGGTAGTGAATTTTATACCTATCACAATGTTTTTGTATTTGTTTTTTTTTAAAAAATTGAATGTCGCATTATTAATAATTACTTTAGAACACTTATGACGTGGCATATTCTTATTGGGGGATCTGGAGTTGGTGAACCAGGCGGCGTTCCACTCTCTATAAAGTAGGCGGCCATCTTGTGACGTTGACTAAAAACAAATTAGATCTGGCATATGCCTAAAAATTTTAAAAATCATTTAAAAAATTAAAAAGTTGTCACTATTTATTAAAAGTCAAAAAGTTTAATTACATAACTTTTAATTTTTATTTTTTTCTACACATTAATTTATATAATTTTTCATACATATTTTTTTATAAACAGTTAAAAAGTTAAGGGTATGTTTGGTAACGTTTACGTTTTCAGTTTATATTTACAAAAATTTTATAAACTGGTTTTTGTTTATTTTTTGTTTATTTTTAGAAAAACATAAATTACAAACGCGTTTGGTAATTGACAAAATGTTTAAAAAATTTTAAAAATATAAAAAATAGTGAGAAATGGTAAGTAGCGGTGGAAGACGGTGGTGGAAAGTGGTGACGGTGGGTGGTGGGTAGCTAGTGATGGTGGTGGGTGGGTGGGTGGGTGGGTGGTGGTGGTGGTGGTGGTGGTGGTGGGTGGGTGGTGGGTGGTGGGTGGTGGTGTGGGTGGTGGTGGGTGGTGTGGTGGTGGTGGTGGTGGGTGGTGGTGGTGGTGGTGGTGGTGGTGGGTGGATGGTGGTGGGTGGTGGTGGTGGGTGGTGGGTGGTGGTGGTGGTGGTGATTGGTGGTGGCGGGGGGGTGTTGGTGGTGGATGGGTGGGTAACGGTGGCGGGTGGTGGATGGTGGTGGTAGTGGTGGTGGGTGGCGGATGGCGGTTGGCAGGTGGTGGTGGCAGTGGTGGTGGTGGTGGTGATGGTGATGGGTGGATGGGTGACGGTGGCGGGTGGTAGGGAGTGGGTGGTGGTGGTGGTGGTGGTGGCGGTGGTGGCGGGTAGTGGGTGGCGGTGGTAGGTGGGTGGCGAATGGTGAGTGGCGGATGGCGGGTGGTAATGGTGGGTGGGTGGGTGGTGGTGGTGGTGGGTGGTAGGTGGTGGTGGCGGGGCCGGTCGTGGGGGATGGAGGGTAAATGGTGGGTGATGGTGGTGGTGGTGGTGGTGGGTGGGTGGGGCGGTGGCGGGTGGTAGCGAGTGGGTGATGGTGGTGGTGGTAGTGGTGAGTGGTGGGTGGCGGGTGGGTGGGTAGGTGACGGTGGCGGGTGGGGGATGGTAGCGAGTGGGCGGTGGCGGGTGGTGATGGGTGGTGGAGGGTAAGTGGCGGGTGATGATGGTGGTGGCGGGTGGGTGGGTGACGGTGGCGGGTGGTAGCGAATGGGTGGTGGTAGTGGTGGTGGCGGTGAGGGGTGGGTAGTGGTGGCGAGTAGGTAGCAGGTGGGTGGTGGCTGGTGGTGGTGCGTAGCGGGTGGTGGCTGGTGGTGGCAAGTGGGTGGTGAGTGGTGGTGGGTGATGGTGGCGTAAGACGGTGGTGGAAAATGGTGGCGGGTGGTGACTAGTGTTGGATGGTAAAAAAAAAAAAAACTGAAAACTCAAAATGAAAACACATTTTTTGTGTTTTCATTTTTTGGCCAAATTTATAAACTGAGACCACTGATTTATAAATCAAAAATTTTACCAAACAAGTTTTTATTTGAGTTTTTTAAATTTTTGTAAATATAAACAGAAAACTGAAAACGTAAGTGTTACCAAACGGCACCTAACCCAAACAACTATATTTTTTTTTAACTTTTTAATTCAAAAATTCAAAAAGTGCACTTATTTAAGACATCCCAAACAACCTCTTAATTGAAAGGGATTGTTTAGAATAATCTAAATAAGTGTACTTTTTGACTTTTTATAAAATATGAGTTGAGTTTTAAGTGATATGGTAGAGAAGTGATGTGATTTAAATAAGATGATATGACTTAAATAGGATAATAACTTTTTTACTTTTTTATATTATGCCAAACTTAACCTTAGTGATCTAAATTTGTATAAAAAAAATATAAAAAATATGCCCGTTATTTTAGATCCGTTTGAAAAGCCAAGTTTTTTCTTTTTGTTTTGTTTTTATTTTATTTTAATCACGAAAAAATAAAATAGACTTTTTAATTTAAGGATAAATTATACTAATACTCTTTGAGGTATATGTTTATTATAGTTCTTCCCTCATATTTTAGAAATTACATCTCCCTCCTTGAGATTTAAAGTTTCATTACAAATTCTCCCTTTCAGCAATTTAATTTGTTTAAATACTAATTTTACCCTTACTAGGTAAATTACATTGACACCCCTCACGTTTAAAGTAGAATTATCAATTGTTCCCTCGGTCAATATTAGTTGGAAAAAAAATTATTTGAAAAAAAAATAATTGAAATAAAATTTTGTTAGTAAAATTTTTAAATTTCTGTTTAAAAACCAACGTAAACTCATTTTTTAAATTTACGTTTTTTCCTCAAATTTACAAGCTGAGACAACCATTTATGAACTAAAAAATTATCAAACAAGTTTTTATGACAGTTTTTTAAATTTTTATAAATATAAATTAAAAATTGAAAACGAAATAGTTACCAAACAGGCTTCAGATGATAAAAATATCATAAAATTAACAAATAATTAAATAAGTTACCAATGTAAAAATTGACTTGTCAAAAGATTCTTAGGTTATGTATGGTTTGATTTTTAATTTTTTTTTAAATTAAAAATTAATTTGGTTAAGAAATAAAAAATAAAAAATAATTATCATTTTTATATAATTTTTATTTTTCAAATGGTTAGAAATAATTTTTACAAATTAAATTGAAACAGCCACATGTATGTATATAACCTACCCAAAAGTAAAAATGATAATTATTTTTTACACTTAAATGATAATTATTTTTTATTTCTTAACAAAATTAATTTTTAATTTTAAAAAAAAATTCTAAAAATCAAACCATACATAACCTAAAAATCTTTTAATAAGTCATTTCTTATGTTGGTAACTTATTTAATTATTTGTTAATTTTATGACATTTTTACCATGTGAGGCCTGTTTGGTAACCATTTCATTTTCAGTTTTCAATTTATATTTACAAAAATTTAAAAAATTGTGATAAAAACTTATTTGATAATTTTTTTGATTTATAAATTGTTATCTCAGTTTGTAAATGTCACGACTCACTCCCCGTACTCAAGGGTTAAGTATCGTGATGACCAATAACCGAAGTTACCTCCAGCCAAATCTTAAACAAATTAATAAACGCAAGCGGAAGAAATATTTAAATGAGGGTACTAAAATAATCATTGGAGTTTTTATTTAATTACATTATCAGAGTTGAACTATGTCTACAAAGTGCTTTGTGTCTACCCCACACGCTGGTCCTAACATGCCACCTGAAAGTGGTAAACAACTATAAGCACATGACAGAGTGAGAAATATTATACTAAGAGCACAAGGGCATAAAATTCACTATGGACAATTATGGGGCTAAACAGAGCTTGATATTAAAATACAGAATATATATCATACATAAATCATTTGACATATAATACAAAAATTACATAAATAACTATAACCACGGTATGGAACAAAACAGGGGTCACCGAAGTGATAATCAGAACAGGGGTCAATGGATCCATGACAAATAGGGGACTACAAAATGGTCAAACAGGGGCCAATGGTTATTTAAGTTTCCCAAAGTGTGGGACTCCCGTAGTGACACTTACAAAACATAATTGTTCATAAGGTTATAGTCAAATATTCTTTAAAAGTAAAACAAACGTATCCATGGATTTCCTTTTAAGCAAATAGGGCTCAAAAACTAATCCACGTAACTGAAATAATAATATTATAGTTTATAATAATTCATAAAACATAATTCTTATAAAATAAATATGGTAAGTCAAAATATAAGTAAAATACATTTTGGTAACTTAAGGTATAATATAACTCACCTCAACTTTAATACCTCACTATTTCTTTCCACCACCAAATACCCTTTACGTTTCCCGCTTCCATTATTTTTTTCTCTATTTTGTTCCTCTATTTTCTCTCATTTCTCTTCTTTTTCTTTCTTTCTTTCTCTCTCTCTTACTTTTCTTTTCTCTTTGTTTGTTTTCTCTCGCAGAGTCAACTTCTCCCTGTTTATAGAGATTGAATTCGTGAGGCCCAAGCCAAACTGTCATGGGGTTGCCTTCCTATTAATCTCTATTAATTCAAGCTTATCCAAATTTAACTTAATTATTTATTTATACTTTGACCTCTAAATTTTTAATAATTATATTATTTTATAAAATTACACATAATAACATATAATAAATTATATATTTTCCTAACTGTGATTAAATAATATTAATATAAATTCTATAGAATAATTAAAAATCTGGATTGTTACAATCTTCCCTCCTTTTAAAATTTCATCCTTGAAATTTATCATATGTGTAAACTATCTACTGCGCACTTTGATAAATATATATTAGATGATTAATCTGATAGAAAATATTACCTCAAAAAAAAAATTTTACAAAAAATAACTCACCATCTAGTTGTCAAAAATTAGTTTGGGCCAAAATAAGAAATAATTGATGACTTTAAAAACTTTTCATTCGTTTTGTTTACGATGAAAATAAATAAAAATAAAATGAGACCACAATGACAGAATCATATGCAAGAGTTGAAAAAATTTGAAATAAACTTTTCATTGATGGGAAATAGTTTCAAAATTAGTATTTTTAAAATTTGAACCCACTTTTAAAAAGTCGAAATAATTTTTTTTTTAAATACTGAATTAGAAATTATGTGTATTTAATTATATTATAATTTTTATAGATGTTTGAGCTCGACATCTTTGGTTTATTTTCCTTTTTAAATTATATCTAATATCCTTCACAAATTATGCACAAAAAAAATATATATATATAATAATATAAAATTATAATATAATTAAATCGACGAACCAAATATAATATTTAGATACAAATTACCCGTTATCCTACTTCTTAAATGTGCGTGTGTCCTATGCTCCAATGATGATTTTTTTTTAACTTGGCTCTAATACTACTTGTCACGACCCGCTCCCCGTACCAAAGGGTTAAGCATCGTGATGGCCAATAACCGAAGCTACCTCCAGCCAAATCTTAAACAAATTAATAAACGCAAGCGAAAGAAATATTTAAATGAGAGTACTAAAATAATCATTGGAGCTTTTATTTAATTACATTATCAGAGTTGAACTATGTCTACAAAGTGCTTTGTGCCTACCCCACACGCTGGTCTTGACATGTCACCTGAAAGTGGTAAACAACTATAAGCACATGATAGAGTGAGAATTATTATACTAAGAGTATAAGGGCATAAAATTCACCATGGATAATTATGGGACTAAACAGAGCTTGATATTAAAATACAGAATATATATCATACATAAATCATTTGACATATAATACAAAAATTACATAAATAACTATAACCATGGTACGAAACAAAACATGGGTCACCGGAGTGACAATCAGAACATGGGTCAATGGATCCATGACAAACAAGGACCACAAAGTGGTCAAACAGGAGCCAATGGTTATTTAAGTCCCCCAAGGCGTGAGACTCCCGTGGTAGCACTTACAAAACATAATTGTTTATAAGGTCGTAGTCAAATATTCTTTAAAAGTAAAACAAACGTATCCATGGGTTTCCTTTTAAGCAAATAGGGCTCAGAAACTAATCCACGTAACTGAAATAATAGTATAGTTTATAATAATTTATAAAACATAACTCGTATAAAATAAATATGGTAAATCAAAACATATGTAAAATATAATTTGATAACTCAAGGTATAATATAACTCATCTCAACTTTAATACCTCACTCTTTATTTCCACCACCAAAGACCCTTTCCACTTCCATTATTTCTTCCTCTCTTTTCTCTCATTTCTCTTCTTTTTCTTTCTCTCTTACTTTTCCTTTCTCTTTGTTTGTTTTTTCTCACAGAATCAACTTCTCCCTATTTATAGAGATTGAATTCGTGAGCCCAAGCCAAACTGCCACGTGTCGCCTTCCTATTAATCTCCATTAATTCAAACTTACCCAAACTTAACTTAATTGTTTATTTATTTATACTTTGACTCCTGAATTTTTAATAATTATATTATTTTATAAAATTACACATAATAACATATAATAAATTATATATTTTTCTAACTGTAATTAAATAATATTAATATAAATTCTACAGAATAATTAAAAATCTGGGTTGTTACACTAAATTTGAGGAAAAAAAGTAAATTCAAAAAACGAGTTTACGTTGGTTTTTAAACAGAAATTTAAAAAAATTACTAATAATTTTTTTTTTCAATTAAATTTTTTTTTCAAATAATTTTTTTTCCAATTAATTTTTTTTTTTCAATAAATTTTTTTTCCAACTAATACTAATCGAGGGGGCAATTGGTAATATTACTTTAAATCTTAGAGAGGGGATTGTAATTTCTAAAATGTGAGGGGTGTCAATATAATTTACCTAATGAGGGCAAATTTGATATTTAAAAAAATTAAATTGCCGAGGGAGGAATCTGTAATGAAACTTTAAACTTGAGGGAGGGAGATGTAATTTTCAAAAGGTGAGAGGGGAAATTGTAATAAAATAAACCTCAGGAGGTGTCAGTGTAATTTACCCTTAACTTAATAAGACAAAACATCACATCCAACTCATAATCATTACCTTCCTTCTCTCACAAAAAAGCTAAAAAAGCCAATAATCTTTTCTAAACTAGGCTTTTTAGTCCCAGACTAAAATAACTAAAAAAGCTAAAAAGCCAAAAAACCAACCCACTCCCTAAACAAAGCCTTAAGCCTCGTTTGGGAACAGGCTATTTTAGTAACTTTTTGACTTTTTACGAAAAGATGTGCAGAAAAGTAGAGAGGTGATGTGACTAGTTTTAGTTAACTTTTTAGCTTTTTGGCTAAAATAGTCAGTCCCCAAATGAGGCTTTAGTATTCTTCCAGCAATACTTCACACCACTCATGTTGTGACACATGTATAGTTATCTCACAAAAATCAACATAAACGTAATAAATAGGTCCCACCGTTTCAAGAGTAACGTGAGGCGCGAATGCCTCGACGCGTGTGATTCACGTTCTACGCTCAGCCCTATCTTTTACTTTACGGTATTCAACCCCACAAACCCATTAACAAGGCTCAGACCCAAAAATGAAGCTTCCATCTCTCTCTCTATTGAAACCCATAAACTGATTCGGTCCTGAATCCAGCCAACCCATCAGCCGGCGGTGGAGGTCTTCCGGCATTTTTCGGCGACGTTGCTTTGTTTACCCAAGCCATAAATACCCAAATCTTCTCCATTCCTAAGCCCTAGATCCTCAAATCTCCTCCATTGTCAACCAAGAAAAGGTCAGATTTTTGGATTTTTTTTTTATTAATCCTTTTCCGGTGACATTGCTGTGTGATTTTTCAAAAAAATGTTGCATTTTTAAATCCTCCCATTATTTTTTGTTTTTCTTGCTCTGTTTCATTATGAATTTTCCATGCCCATTACTTGTTATTTTTCTTGCTCTGTTTTGTTTCATTGTGAATTTTGATACATGAATATTCTTCCTCTGTTTTCTTCCAAGCTTAACAGTGGAAAATGAGAGGTCCATGATGTAGACTTGTTAGTAATGCAGTGGTACAATGAATTTCTTACTAACAGTGGTACATGAATTTTGGTAAAATGATGTAGAAAATGGACCATTTTGAATTTTAGTAAGAAATTTTGGTACATGAATTTTCTACATGAATTCATGTAGAAAATTTCCATGATGTAGACCTATCATTCATTTTCTTACTAACAGTGGTACATGAATTTTGGACCTCTCATTCATGTAAGAAAATGAATGATAAAATTCAGTATGTAAAAAATAATGTAGACTTGTTAGTAATGCATCAACATGCTGAAATGTGTTGTGATTTTGGAAGAAAAATCAACCTATTGAAATGATGAATTGAAGGCATGTGTGAGAATTGAATGTGTATGATAAAATGCCTCAATGAAATGCTTTGTGCTTCCATGGGCCATTTCATATTATTATTGTTGTTTTTGTTTTTGCTGACTAATGTACTAATTATTTATGAAAATGCTACTGTTAAGAGTAACATGTCAATGGCTTACACCTCAACTAGTTCAAGCAATGATGGTCGCCTTTTCGAAAATCGATGTTGCAAATGTGAGAAAAAAGCAGTCGTTAAGATATCAGGCTCACTAAAAAATCCAAGGAGGCTTTATTTCAAGTGTGCAGATGGCAAGTGCAATTTCTTTGCATGGTGGGCGCCTACTAGCCAACATGGCAGTGCATCAAATATCCAATGGAGGCCTAATCCTAGTCAAAGGAACAATGAAGATGAGTGGAAGAATGATTCTGAAAGAAACTATGAAGCTCTGGACAAATTGGAGCGAAGATTGGAGCGGCTTGAGGCAAATGTAGGAACTATGAAATTCCTTACAATGGCAAGCATAGTGTGTACTGGTTTTAACATGCTAATGCTTGTAATTTGTTTAATGTTAAAATGAATGTTGTAAACTTATACATTTGGGTGTACAAGTTATTATGCTGGTTTTGTCCTTCTATGGCAAATCAGCAATTGAGTTTTTGTTTGGGTGTAAATGTTATTGTGCTGGTTTTATGTTCTTCTCCTTTTGGGTTATATGCTCAAGGAAGTAGCTTAGAGGCTGCCTTGTCTTATTTTTTAACTGAAATTCTGAAATAAAGAAAGGAAAAAAGGGTGTAAATAAAAGATTCTGAAAAACCAATTTAATATGTGAAGGATTTAATTTATATATTATGGTGTGATATTTAATTTATATATTATCATAGCTCAGAAATTTATATATTATCATAGCTCAGAAAGATTCAGAAATATATTATCATAGCTACGGAAACAAAGAATAGTTTCTGTAAACATCATAGCTCAGAAATATTTCATAAGCCTCTTTAATGAACATAAATAATGAATGGCTCATATAGTTACTGTGTTGAGTGAACTTGTGAAAAAAGTTTCTAGTGTTTTACAGTTCCACAACTAGGACCAGCAACAAATCTGGTCCCCAAACACAAGTGAACTTTGCAGTGGATTTAAAAGTATGTGATAACTTCAAAGGAAAGAGTAAGGAGAGTAGATGCTTCAGAAATTATCACTTTTCTTCATAGAACAATATGTGATACTGATATTTTTACAAGGGCAGAAAAGAAATGATTTATATGGCTTCTCACCAATAAGAACATCACTAAGTCTTTACATATAGCAAAATTGGAAGGAATACATACCCAAAAACAATAAAAAAATCTTTTCTTTCAGTAGGCAAAATACTTCATGATTTATCATTTATGAGTTACAGTTCTTGATTTTCTCGAGTAAAAAATAAATATGAATTGTGTCACAGGTATTTACACCTTGAGTACATCATCACTGAAGATGATCAACATTCTAGAGCAGGACCACCACCTAGGATAGAAATAATCATATTGCACATGTTTCCAAAAAATCACCAAGATGCTCAAGGATGCACAATCAAATAAAATCAACACAGTAAAGCAACTTTTGGTTGGGAAGAGAGGGGGGAAACAGTGACATTAATTGAAATGGTTGTCATGAAGAAGAACAAACCACCAAAACTAACTCAGCCGAAAAGAAAAGACTTTATATAGACCACATTTTCTGTCATTCTATACAGAGAAGAAAAAGAAAAAAAAAAAACATAGCAGCCGAAAAGTCCAAAATTAACTCAGGAGTACATCAGACATGAGAAAAGATTGAAGACAATGATAGATAACAAAAAGTTCAATAATAGCCGGAAAAGTTCAATAATTCTCAAGGCTATAGCAGCACTGCAGCAGCACTTGTTCAATAATTCCCAAGGCTAAAATAATGGCACTTGTTCAACACTTATTCAACACCTATTCAACATCCATATCTATAAAAAAAAATAGACAACAAAAATCTAATCAACACCTATTCAACATCCATATCTATAACAAAAATAGGGAACCTAAACAACACAACCGCACAACAACAACAACTCAGTAACACAACACAGCAGCTCAGCAATAGCAACTCAAAGAACACAACACCGGTGCCGAAGAATTCAAGAACCATTGTGAAGCCTATAGCGACTGCTAAGAAGACAACACTACAAAGATATCAAGATAGAACACAATGACCGCAATGACACAAAACACAAGTGATAGCAATGAGAGTCCATAGCAGCACAACACAACACAGCACATCAGTACATGATGGGTCGTTGAACACACCAAAATTAAATACTAAACTATACCAAATTCAATCAGAATAATGGCAAGTCCAGGTATCGATCCATAGGGACTATTGTGAAATTAAATTAATTCAATCGCAAAATTCCTAAATTAATTTTGATTAAAAAGATAAGATTGATTCTATACCTAAATAGCAATTAAATAAAATTGAAGAATTATATTGACAATTAAAATCTAGGGTTTGAGATATTAATTTTCGGGAAAAATCCTAGGGTAGAGAATTCACCACTAACCACATGATTGAGACTTAACATCAACCATCAATCGCAATTCGGTTTGAATTATCCAATATTTCACAACTATAAGTTTGAAATATTGATCAAGAGGGTTGTTGCATTCAATGTATAGGCACGAATCATCCCGAGTAGTACGAGTCGTTTGCTCTAAACTATGTTAGCAAAACGACCCGTCTCTCATAGCATGACTCGTCTCGTACTTTGAATACAAACACAAAGAATACTAATGTATGGAAAATATTAAACAATCATAGAGAGTAAAATGCTTGAAGAGAAGAACGAAACAATTATTTATAAACTTCTAAAACATCCATACATTCATTCAAACCAAGTTACAATGAAAGCTCGTGAAAAATTCCATTACATGGCTAGGGTTTCATCAAAACCCTAGAAAAGACGACTAGCCACTCATGGAGGAGTGGAAAGAGGAAGAAGATGAAGAAGAAGTCCCCATGGAAGTGTTTTCCAAGCTTTGGTAGTGTCTCCTCCTTTGGAACCCTAGCATCTCTCTCTTCTGTATTCAATTTTCGAACCCTAACTGTGACTGATTTTCTGTCTTTTATTCGGAGCAAAATAGACCAAAAAGTCCGTGCACGCGTCCCTAGGTGGGCTGCTCATGTGGTGGTGTGGGCTGTACATGCGGTGGTCTGATGGTCTCGGATTTTTCACCTCTCGTTCGGAGAATCTAGTTTCGCACCCCCTGTTGATTGAATTTTCATATTTCCTGCCAAATTTGTACAAGTGCACGAAACACATCATCTCCACCAAATAAATAAAATTGAAAGACCAAAAATGTAACCTAAGTGGCCTCAATGTGGTACCTTTCGGCTTACATCACACCCCCCAACTTACATTTTGCTAGTCCTCAAGCAAAACAAAAGAAATAAGAAAAGTAAAATACTCTCAGCCACTTTCGCAGGGAACACGATTGCATTTAACATATGCAACAAGCCTTTAAACCACAAGGTTACCCCAAGTGGACGAGTATAGTCTCGTGAGGGTTTTCAGAAATGATACCCACAAACATCAACATATTCAAATCCGCTCAACAACAATTAACCACACTACTCCACATAACAACCAACTTATGTGCCACTACAGTGTGATATTAAAACATGATGATTCATTAAAGGCATAGTGGACAAGTATGAAGGAATCTATTGAGTTTAAACCACAACTCAGTTAATACAAAAGTAGAGTCCCCCTGTACTTATGAATGCTAGTAGACACATCATTAGTACCCTCGGTGTAAAGTGCAATCACCATATTAGTTAACTGTCCACTATAATAGCCCAGTGTAACTCATAATAACACTCAACATATACAGAAAAACTAAACTATTGCAACCAAGCTTCTCAATTTTTTTTATTTTTTATTTTTTATTTTATTTTTATGAAAGACTGTGCAATGTCCTGATCCATTAAGCTTTCTATTCAGCCCATGTAATAAGTATTGGGCCAATGACTCCCAAACCAGACGGTTTTAGGGCACTAAGTGTAGAGGCACCCCTACGGGCTTAATAACTCGAGCTGAAAAGGCTATGAATCCGAACTAGTCATTCTCTTTATTTTTCCTTAACTGTGCAATGTCTAGGTCCCTTAAGCTTTCTAATTAACCCATGTAGCAAGTATTGGGCCAATGACTCCCAAACCAGACGGTTTTAGGGCACTAGGTGTAGAGACACCCCTACGGGCTTAATAACTCGAGTTAAAGAGGCTACAAACCCAAACAAGTCAAGTTTTTTTTTTTTACAAGAATCTTGGCTACTCATTTATTTGTTTCTGTAACCTCAACCATTATCAATAATATACACCAGGGATTATAATAAAAAGGTCACTGCTATGATAGTGTGTTCATGTGAATTAAGCCATATTCATGACAAGTGTACTAATACCACAAACACAAACAACTATCCTAGTGCAAACATCACATGTGAATATTTACCCAATAAACCCTTTTCATACAAGCCCACTATGTTCCCCAATTAACATATGTTCATATCATTACCATACTGGCACAAAGTAAACATTAAGTGAAGTGGTGCAAATCAAGTGCAGCAAGTACAGACATGAATATTTATTACAAATAAATACCCTCACCCCCCAACTGGAATATAACATTGTCCTCAATGTAAGCAAGTAGACATGAGATAGAAAAATGAGAGAAAGGATCTTACTAGACATCATGGGCACACATCCAGCGAGGCAAGGACACCCAAACACTGTTTTTTTTTATTTTTTATTTTTTTTAATAAGTACAAATAAAAGAGAAAGGAAAAGAAAATAAAACAAAACAAAATGAAAGAAAATAAAGGAAATATACATAAATCACTGATGTGGATCTGGTGGTGGTGGTGGTGGTGGGAAATGCTGCTCAAATAGGGCATGCATCAGTGTCCGAGTCTCGAACGCCTCATCATGAACCCTAGTACCATGTTGATCAAATTGCCGATCAAACTGATCAAACCCTTGATCAAACTGATCAAACCGCTGCCCACTCGAATCCCGGTATGCATAGAAATCAGTGTGCAAAGAGGCAACTGACTGCTGATGCCCATCAAATGCCGCCCGTGAATAATCCCGGTCAACCTAGTAGTCGTTCCGGAGATCAACCATAGATTGCTGAAGGGAAGCTTGATTATCCATAATAGCCTGATATTGCGCCATCGTCATACGGAATGGTGGTGGTGTCGGCGCTGGTGCGGCTGCAGGCTCGACTGGGGCATCATTAGGATTTGCAGGGCCTCGGGAAGAACTAGTGGAGGCGGCAGGCGAGCAGCGGTTTGACGCCAGTGAGTTCTACCATAAAATAGGGGCGGCGGAAGCTGAACCTCAATGGCCTGCAGTAGGTATGTCCCTTGGGCTTTTATGAGCGCTGTAATGAGGTTGGCAAAATGGAGGGCCCATGTAGAACTACCCCGTGTATTGCGGATTTTGACTTCATTTAGGATTCTATACATCTGATTATAGATCAAGGTAGGGATGTCAATCCAAAACCCGAGGTCAAACCGATGCAAGACACGGAGGAAATCCTCTCTCCGCTCTTCCTTGTGGCCAATAGGAATGACATTATTTTTCAGGACCACATCGAGGAAGAGAAGGCGACGTGGTAAATTAGCCCGCCTGATGCTCATACGGTTGTCATCCTCTTAACGCCTCTCATAAAACTCAGTCACCAATTCCGGGATGGTGAGTTCCCGAGTGAATACCGGGAACTTTTCTGCATTGATAGGGTCCATGGAACAGTGGAGGACCTCGGCAATTGAAGTTGGAGTGACCACTAACTCCACTCCCTCAACAATGGAGCAAAGAGCTCCCGGGGCCTCGTCGCTGACGTACATATGCTGATAAAAGAGGTGCACAATGCGCGGGTATACCGATTCAGTGACAGTGCAGATGCCTAGGAGGCCTCGGTCTTCAAGTTGTTGAATACTCCATGTAGTGGTTTGATGCCGACGAAAGAAGTCTACATCAAAGGATGTATCACATACCATCAGTTTGGTGGCCCAAGCATCTGTTGGCATATCCCTGAATGCAATGTTGGCAATGCGAGGCCGTTTGGGTGCTCGGCGGGATGATGAAGCCATATCTACACAAAATAGTTCAACCAACACAACAAAAAATGTGGAACCATTATATTAACATTCATCAGAAATAGCGTGTATGCATAAATCATTCAAAATCGGATCATCCTTACACCACCAATTTTTTTATTTTTTTTTATTTTATTTTTTTAAGAAAATGAAATAAAATGAAATAAAAATTCATGAAATAAAATAATAAAAAAAAACTAAACTACTTAATAATTAAATGAACAATTACATCATAGAGTAAAAAATAAAAAAATAAAAAATAAATAAAATCACTAACTAAACAAACATAATAAAAATAAAAATAATCCACTAACTAATTAAACTAACTAGGATCACTAATGAAATTATTTAAACTAAACAAATGGAGGAAATAAAAATAAACTAAATTATTATTATTAATTTTATTTCTGAGTTTTTTTTTAATTTATAAATTCTGGCATGGGCTACACGTGCGGCGATGGTGTTCTTGCCCAGATTCAGAATTTTATTTATTTATTTATTTATATTTGGATGAACAATAGATCAAAAAAAAAAAACAGAAAAACAACATCAAAGACTCCACAATCTACACATAAAAGGAAAAAATTACCTTGAAAAAGTGGAGAAAGAGAAGAAAAAAGAGTGGTGATTCGCCAGAAAAAATGGTGGTCGCTGTAGATTCGACGGACGGAGAGGGTTATAAGACGCTGACGGTGAGATGGTGGTGGGGAGGAAGAAGAAAGAAGAAGAAAAAAGGAAGAAGAAAGAAGAGGAAAAAGAAGATGGGTGTGTGTGGGTTTGTGAAAGAGAGAGAGAGAGAGAGAGAGAGAGAGAGAGAGAGAGAGAGAAAACACGAATCTGAGATTGGGGTGTGTTACTTGTGTAGCAGATAAGGTCAATTTGTTTGCTTTTTTTTTAATTGTTTTTTATTTTTTTTTTATTTCAAATAAGTACATACGAATAAGAATAATAATAATAAAAGTAAAAACTTTTTTGTTGAATAAAAATAAAAATAAAAAAACAAAACAAATTTATTTATTTCTTTATTTATTTCAGATAAGTAAATAAGAATAATAATAATAAAAATAAAAACAAAAACAAAACATTAGGTCGCTCCAGCCAAGAATTATTATTATTATTATTTTTTTTTTTTTGGGCCGCTCGTGCGGCGTTAGACAATAGCCATCTCAAGTTGGGCCGCTCGTGCGGCAAGCCCAACCGCTCGAGCGGTCTGGGCTGATCAATTTTTTTATTATTATTTTTTTTAACGAGCTGGGCCGCTCGTGCGCCTAGTGGGCCGCTCGAGCGCCCTATTTGGACCGCTCCTGCGGCAAGTTTGGGCCACTCCTGCAACAATTAGGCAGTATGCAATTTGCTTGGGCCGCTCGTGCGGTGAGCCCAACCGCTCGAGCGGTCTGGGCTGCCCTTTTTTTTTTTTTTTTTTAATTGAACAAGTATGACACACAAATTTTATATATATATATACATTTTTAAACACAGAAAATAAACATAAAAGTATTTTTTTTTTACTAACTCTCAGCACCTAACAAAAGGCACCAGAATTGTAGCATAAAGTTGCCACTTCAGAATTCCCCAGGTAATAAAACCCAGCATAGTTTATAGCCTTCGAGCTAGTACAACCCAAATATACTTAACCATTTCTACCTTCAATTGACATCCGAAATAAATATAGCACATAAGAAAATAATGGAATGCCCACTAAAGGTATAATCTTCACGCAAAAACCACGGGTACTACTTTTCTCCCTAACTGTGTTTGTAACTTTCCCTATTCTCCAACAGGGTGACAGACTAGGTTGATTCGGTATCCAGAATCGAGGCACATAAAGCTACCTCAACCTATGGGGCTGCCATACAGAGTTCAAGCCGAGGTAGTTTTGAAGCAATCTCCACACCCCTGGGTATTTAAACTAGACTCTAGTTTCAGAAATCCCAAACCTTTGTGTTCTAGGCTTTGCCATTCGAACTCTAGTTTCCACCGTCTCAGTTGGTCTCCTAGGAACTCACTACAAACACGGTTAGGTGGCTATACCAGACCATTAGATGCCGTTCGGGCACGGCTAACACCAAAGGAATTACACTTTTAGAGGATTTAAAGTCTCCTAGACGCAAATAAAACATGACGAGAACAAAGAAAAACAAAATAGCATAGAAGGGAAAGAAAAGAGAATAAGAAATTAATCCATCAATCGTAGTAAAATGGGTTCATCAATGCAATGGACTTAATCATATCCCCATTCCCAATCCCCTCTATATATGGTTTCAATTTTTGGCCATTCACTTTGAAAGTGTGGCCAGTCTTTGGATCTTGCATCTCAACGGCGCCATGAATGAATGCCTCAACAACTACAAATGGGCCATCCCATCTTGATCTTAGCTTACCCGGAAAGAGTCTCAATTTTGAATTAAAAAGCCACACTTTTTGGTTGGGTTCAAAGGATTTCCTGTTAATGTGCTTGTCATGGAATTCTTTAGTCCGAGCTTTAAAAACTCTCAAACTCTCATATGCATCATTCCGGATTTCCTCCAACTCATTGAGTTGCAATTTTCGGTTGAGCCCAGCTGCGACCATATTGAAGTTAAACTTCTTTATGGCCCACAATGTTCAGTGCTCAAGTTCAACCGGGAGATGGCAAACTTTGCCGAACACCGCTCTATATGGTGACATCCCAATTGGTGTCTTATAAGCAGTGCGGTAAGCCCATAATGCATCAATTAACCGTTGTGACCAATCTTACCTATCCGGTCTCATTGTTTTCTCAATTATGTGCTTTACCTCCCTATTTGAACTTCCACTTGGCCACTAGTTTGAGGGTGATATGGAGTGCCAACTTTATAAGTGATAGAGTATTTTTTAACTACAGACTCAAAGAACCGGTTACAAAAATGTGTACCTTGATCACTTATTATGGCTCTAGGAAACCCAAAACGACTAAAGATGTTTTCATGCAAAAACTTAATTACCACTCTATGATCGTTTGTTCGGGTAGATATTGCCTCCACCCACTTAGACACGTAATCTACTGCCAAAAGAATATACTCAAACCCGAATGACGACGGGAAAGGGCCCATAAAATCAATCCCCCACACATCAAATATTTCTACCACAAGAATAGGGGACATTGGCATCATGTCACGCTGAGACATCGAACCTATTTGCTGACAGCGCAAACAAGTTCTACAAAATTGATGGGCATCTTTGAAAATTGTAGGCCAATAAAACCCACTCTGTAAAATCTTGGCGGTCGTTTTATGCCCACTAAAATGACCGTCACATGCAGAAGAATGACAAAATGTAAGAATGCTATGCACCTCACTCTCTGGTACACACCGTCGGATCACTTGGTCGGAGCAATATTTAAACAACTCCGGATCCTCCCAAAAGTAATACCTGACCTGCGAAAAGAATCGGTCTTTGTCTTGCTTAGACCAATTCTGTAGAATTTGCCCAATGACCAAGTAATTCACAATATGTGCAAACCACGGGGGGCTCGCTTGTGATAGCTCAAAGAGTTGTTCGTCCAGAAACGAATCATGCAAAATAAGAGGGTCACTATTATACTCAACAAGGATTCGGGAGAGATGATCCGCCACCACATTCTCGGATCCTTTCTTATCACGGATCTCTAAGTCAAATTCCTGAAGCAACAAAATCCATCTAATCAACCTAGGTTTGGTCTCCTTCTTAGATAATAAATACCGCAAAGCAGCATGATCAGTGAAGACTATGACTTTGGAACCTAGAAGATAAGATCGGAATTTGTCTAAGGCAAAGACCACAGCTAGCAACTCTTTCTCGGTGGTAGTGTAATTCAATTGAGCATCCGAAAGAGTGCGACTAGCATAGTATATAGCAAATGGTGCCTTATCGACCCTTTGGCCTAACACAGCCCCGACAGCATAATCGTAGGCATCACACATGATTTCAAAATGAAGCGACCAATCTAGTGATTTCATGATTAGGGCGGTGGTTAAGGCCATTCTTAGTGTTTCAAATGCCTTTAAGCATACCTCATCAAAGACAAAAGGCGCGTCCTTAACTAGTAAACTACACAAAGGACGTGATATCTTACTAAAGTCTTTGATGAACCTACGGTAAAAACCTGCATGCCCTAAGAAAGACCTAATTTGACGCACGGAATTGGGTGAAGGAAGGCCTGCAATGAGGTCAACCTTAGCCTTGTCAACCTCTATACCTCGAGGGGACACAATGTGTCCCAACACTATACCCTCGCGAACCATAAAATGGCTCTTTTCCCAACTCAAGATTAGGTTTGCCTCAGTACATCGTTCTAACACTCTAGTCAAGTTCCTAAGGCATTCCTCAAAAGACGGTCTAAACACCGAAAAGTCATCCATAAAAACCTCTAAGAATTTCTCCACCATGTCGGAGAAAATGGCCATCATACACCATTGAAAGGTCGTCGGTGCATTACATAGCCCGAAGGGCATGCGCCTGTAAGCAAAAGTGCCAAAAGGGCATGTGAATGTGGTCTTTTCCTGGTCAGCGGGGTACACTGGGACTTGATTATACCCTGAATAGCCATCAAGAGAACAATAGAAACCCTGCCCCGCTAACCTCTCTAGGATTTGGTCAATGAAAGGTAAGGGAAAATGGTTATTCCTAGTCGAGGAATTTAGTCTCCTATAATCAATGCACACTCGCCACCTAGTAGTGGTTCGTATGGGGACTAACTCTCCTCCCTTATTCTCAACAACGGTGATGCCCGATTTCTTGGGCACCACTTGTGTGGGACTCACCCACTTACTATCTAAGATAGGGTATATGATACCCACATCCAACAATTTCAAAACCTTCTTCTTTACCACCTCTTTCATATTAGGATTCAGTCTTCGTTGCATTTCGCGAGAAGGTTTGATGTCCTCCTCTAAGTGTATATAATGCATGCACATAGAGGGATCTATCCCTTTCAAATCAGCCACTGACCACCCTATAGCACTCCGATGTGCCACGAGAACACTCATTAAATGACTCTCCTGCTCAGCAGTCAAGTCAGATGCAATGATAACTTGGAAAGTCTCTTGAGGCCCTAAAAATGCATACTTGAGTGTGGCCGGAAGTGGCTTCAACTCAAGTGTAGGTGGTGTGACCAAAGATGGTGTGGTAGGCTCTCTCAACAGAGGAGGAAGTGACTCAAACCGGGCTTTCCATGGAGGAAAATCCGGTGTAGAAGAAGAATTAAGCAAGACATTCACCTCCTCAACTGACCCATCTATATCAAAATTTTCAAACCCAAAATGAGCTAGACAAGCCTCTAAAGGGTCTTCTACAAGAATGGAGGACAAAGCCTCCTCAACAATCTCATCTACAACATCCACTAATAAGCACTCCTCTCTCTCATAAGGTTGTTGTGATGCTTGGAAAACATTAAGTTTCACTTGCATGTTACCAAATGAAACTTCCATAACCCCGGTCCGACAATTAATGCATGCATTGGCCGTAGCCAAGAAAGGTCGACCCAAAATCACCGGGATTTGTTTCCTCAAATTGGCTACCGGTTTCATATCTAAAACCAAAAAGTCAACAGGGAAGTAGAACCTATCAACCTTAACTAGCACATCCTCAATCATGCCTCGTGGCACTTTGAGGGACCGGTCAGCCAACTGAAGAGTAACAGTAGTGGGCTTCAACTCGCCAAGCCCAAATTCCTCATACACAGAGTACGACAACAAATTAACACTAGCCCCTAAATCCAATAAGGCCCTCTCAATGAAGTGGTCCCTTATAATGCATGCAATGGTTGGGGCACCTGGGTCCTTAAGCTTAGGAGGTGTGTCATTGAACAAGATTGAGTATACTTGCTCCGTGAGTAGGACCTTTTGGGACACATGTGTCCTAAATTTACGCTTTTGCGTACAAAAGTCCTTCAGAAATTTGGCATATGATGGTACTTACTTAATTACTTCCAACAGGGGAAGGTTGATTTTTACCTGTTTAAAGACTTCCATCATTGCCTCCATGGATGCCGTCTTCTTATTAAAAGGGGACGGTGTGTCAAGGCACTGGGGAAAGGGTGCCTTAAGCACATATGGTGACTTGGGCTCAAGTGAAGTACTAGGGACTAAATCATCCCTCTTAAGTGTTTCCCCCTCACCCTTGCTCTCACTAGGTGAACCACCGTGGTCACCCTTCCTAACTCTAGTTGCATCAGACGCAACTGACTGAGGCTCTAATTCCCTACCACTTCTCAAAGCAACCACCGCTTGCACTTGCTCATGTTGCTTTCCATTCCCACTCGAACTCTCTGCCCCGTATTGTCCCTTAGGGTTGGCCACAGTTTGACTTGGTAATTTTCCCTCCTCTCTCCGATTCATGTTATTAGCCATTTGACCCAATTGGGTCTCTATCTTCGCAATAGAGTGAGTGCGGGAATGAACTATCGATGTTAACCCTTTAAGTTGTGAGAGAACTTCCAACACCTGAGTCTCAAAGGCAGAGTTGCCCTGAGGAACAGGCGGGGGTTGTGGTTGTGGTTGCCGGTATGGTTGTGGGGGTCTATAAGGTTGCGGTGGTTGGTAAGATGATTGGTTGGCAAAATTATTGAAATTCTGCCTTGGTGGTGGAGGATTGTAAGAAGTGCCTTGTGAAGGGGCTCTCCATAAGAAATTAGGGTGATTTCTCCATCCCGGATTGTATGTGTTGGAGTATGGATCATTACCCGGGTTGGAGAATCCTTGAGCTGCATTTACATGCTCTTAAACTAACTCCGAAAATTGTGATGCCGAAGGGCACTCCCTCAAGTCATGAGCAGGGCTCGCACAAATAACACATGCCTCGTGAAATTGAGGCTGAACTTGCTGGGTAGGGGCATGTCCCGTAGCTAATAATTGGTCCATCTTGCGGGACAATACCTCTACTTGTTGGGCTAACTCTAGGTTTTGCCCGACCTCATAAATGTCCCCTCTTTTCGGGGCTCCAATTACGGGTTGCCGGACTTGCCGGGCTGCGGAGGCATGGTGAAGGGAATTATCACTTAAGTTCTCAAACAATTGCCATGCCTCGGCATCATTTTTAGACATAAATGTCCCACCACAGGACGAATCCACCATTTGGCGGTGTGGCTCAGTTAAGCCATAATAGAATGTTTGAACAAGTTGCCAATCAAGCACTTGGTGGTGGGGACACTGTTGGAGAAGGTCTCTAAGTCTTTCTCACGTCTCATGGAATTGCTCGCCATCCATTTGAGCAAAGTTTGTGATGGCTCTCCTAAGTTAGTTGGTTTTACCTATGGGAAAGTACTTCTCCAAGAACCGTTGCTGTAATTGGTCCCAAGTTGTGATTGAATTAGCAGGTAAAGAATTTAGCCAGTGTTTGGCTTTATCGTTTAACGAGAATGGAAACAATCGCAACATTAAGGCCTTATTTGTGAAATTTTGGATCCTCACTGTCGAGCAAATTTCCAGAAATTCATTCAAATGCTTATAAGGGTCATCACGAGTTAGTCCATGGAATGATGGGAGCATTTGTATGGTGCTGGACTTAATCTCATAATGAATAGCAGTGGTGTTGGGTAATTGGATGCATGATGGTGATGTATATGCGGTGGGTGTAACGTAATCTTTAAGTGTCCGGTTGGGCACATTCGGGACATTAGGATCTACCATCTCTAATGGCTCAATGTATGAATATGAATATGAAAGCCTAGGAACACGAGCAGAGGCCCTAAGTCTCCTAAGGGTCCTTTCTAGTTCAAGATCCAAACACCACAATTCAGGGCGACAAGAACGACGCCCGTGCATACACTACTGACACACACACAAAAAGTTCAACTCGGTGCACTAAGTTACGAAAGCAGAATGCTAAAAGAGAAATACTCATAGCGGTTTAACGAAAACGCTTCACTCGTCTTGCGGGTGCTTGACGTGTAGACGTTGTCTCCAACCCCCTGGTTGAGCTTTGACTTTCGTTTTAGCACTTTGGTGCTTTACTTGTGAGTGTTTGCTTCTGTTTACTCACTTTAGTGCTACGGTTTTTTTTTAAAAAAAAAAACTCGGCTACGCTCCGCTTGCACTTCAATGATAGCTCCAATTTCAAACGTTCTGCACACTTAGCAACACCAAAAGCATAAAATCCTAAACTAAAAATTAAAATAAGAATGTAACTTTAAATTAACTAATTTTGCTAGAAGTTCCCGGCAACGGCGCCAAAATTTGATGGGTCGTTGAACACACCAAAATTAAATACTAAACTATACCAAATTCAATCAGAATAATGGCAAGTCCAGGTATCGATCCACAGGGACTATTGTGAAATTAACTTAATTCAATTGCAAAATTCCTAAATTAATTTTGATTAAAAAGATAAGATTGATTCTATACCTAAACAGCAATTAAATAAAATTGAAGAATTATATTGACAATTAAAATCTAGGGTTTGAGATATTAATTTTCGGGAAAAATCCTAGGGTAGAGAATTCACCACTAACCACATGAATGAGACTTAACATCAACCATCAATCGCAATTCGGTTTGAATTATCCAATATTTCACAACTACAAGTTTGAAATATTGATCAAGAGGATTGTTGCATTCAATGTATAGGCACGAATCATCCCGAGTAGTACGATTCGTTTACTCTAAACTATGTTAGCAAAACGACCCGTCTCTCATAGCATGACTCGTCTCGTACTTTGAATACAAACACAAAGAATACTAATGTATGGAAAACATTAAACAATCACAAAGAGTAAAATGCTTGAAGAGAAGAACGAAACAATTATTTATAAACTTCTAAAACATCCATACATTCATGCAAACCAAGTTACAATGAAAGCTCGTGAAAAATTCCATTACATGGCTAGGGTTTCATCAAAACCCTAGAAAAGACGACTAGCCACTCATGGAGGAGTGGAAAGAGGAAGAAGATGAAGAAGAAGCCCCCATGGAAGTGTTTTCCAAGCTTTGGTAGTGTCTCCCCCTTTGGAACCCTAGTCTCCCTCTCTTCTGTATTCAATTTTTGAACCCTAACTGTGACTGATTTTCTATCTTTTATTCGGAGCAAAATAGACCAAAAAGTCCGTGCACGCGTCCCTAGGTGGGCCGCTCGTGCGGTGGTGTGGGCCGCTCGTGCGGTGAAGCTTGGCTGCACGTGCGGTGGTCTGGTGGTCTCGGATTTTTCACCTCTCACTCGAAGAATCTGGTTTCGTGCCCCCTTTTGATTGAATTTTCATATTTCTTGCCAAACCTGTACAAATGCACGAAACACATCATCTCCACCAAATAAATAAAATTAAAAGACCAAAAATGTAACCTAAGTGGCCTCAATGTGGTACCTTTAAACACATCAAGACTGATGCAATGAGAGTCTATAGCAGCCTATACCAACAAAGCCTATAGCAAGACAAAGACAATGAGAACCAAGCCTATAGCGACCTGACAAGATTGAACACAGCATTGTCAAGCCTATATCCAAAATCACTTTAAACCATATGAGACTTGATTGAAAGTTTACAAAACAAAGTCTTACAATTACTACTAAAAAACTAGAAATAGAAAGGGGCATTTGGATCCACATCTATATTCAACTCAATAAATTTCGAAGCAATTGGTCCACTTTAACTGCTTATATTGGTCACTATTCGTGAATGACTAACAGATCCGCTTCCAATATTATCCATCATTTGCATTGGGCTACCTTGTGCCTATTCAATGACAAAGTAAATAATATGAACAAATTTTGTGACAAACATATTTGCAAATGAAAATAAGGAAAAAAATTTCATGTCATATCTTTAAAACATACCGGTACATACATACTCTCCTGTGTGCCATCAATACACGGACTTGCTTGCATTCCATCCATAGAAACAAAATTCAACTTACGACCCTATAAGAACACACATTGGTGAGTGTTTGAAGTAAACAAAATTCTGAGATTTACATATCAAACAAAATAAAAATTTTACCTGTACTTTTGATGCCCTTTTATTCTTCCCCTTCAACCGATTTACTATTTCATCCACTTTGCTAACTTTCCGTTTGGTACATGGACGGCCTCTTTGGTGAGCAACTGTAGGACTAAGCAACTTGTGAGTCATGCTTGCATTTGTAGAACTACGACCGGCCTAAGTTTTGGGGGAAGTATTAGAAGGTTAGACAGTACTAGTAGAAGGTGGGACACCACTAGTAGAAGGTGGCACATTACTCGCACAACCCGCCTCAACCTGTCTCACTCTATCCTTGATTTCTATTAACCCAAGTTGAATGACTTTGTGCTTAGCATCATCGTTGGAAGCAATTTCTATAATTTCATCCATTGTCTTGTGGTAGTTATCATGCACCTTTTCATTCAGAACAGCCCCATATGTACTGTATGTGGTAGGAATGCATGTGTACCCTCTTTCCAAATCTTTTCTCCATCTCGGCACAATGTATTTATCTGGAACCTTATATGTGGACCTCTCAAGGAGCACACTAAGTGAATGGGCACACATAATGCCCCTAAATTCAAACCACCGACACATACATTGGATGTCACATTCAATGGAATTACAGTACACAACAAATTCCACTTTCTTTATTTGCTCACCAACTGGAATAGCCTCTTTCACATGATAAGTACAAATTGATCCTTTCTCTTCCACAAGAGTCGCACGACAATATAATAATCGTTTCATTTCCGCTTGAACCTCTTTAAATTTTGCATTTGTGTATGCTGCACGAAATTGCTTCTCAAAAGCATACATCGTTAGGCAATCATACAATTTGTTTCGAGATTTAAAATCTACATTGGCCTCTTTCTTCACCTTACTTCTCAAGGCATTGTCATACTGCTCAACAAATTGCTTTAAAGTAGTTTTCGAGTTGACATATCCATCAAAAAATGCATTCATACTCTTACTTCGTTGTGTGATTGACATACCAACCCAAAACATGTCTTTCACATAGGCAGGAATCCAACTATGTCACTCATCATATAATCCCCCCAACCAATCGTTATCATGTAGACCAAACTTTGCAATCATTGCTTGCCATTCTTCATCAAATTCATTTTTTGTGAAAGACTCATAAACTGCCTTTTGCAAAGCAAACTTTATGGATTCATATTGCGAATAGGCTCTCAATTTTTCCGGAATTTTCTTTATTATATGCCATAAACACCAACGATGTCGAGCCTGTGGGAAGACAATTTGTATGGCATTTTGCATAGCTTTGCATTGGTCAGTTATTGTAGCATTCGGAGGAGTGTCTGACATGCAAGTTAACCAAGCTCTGAATAGCCATACAAATGTCTTAGTGTTCTCGTTACATGATAGCCCACAACCAAACAAAATTGACTGCCCATGGTGATTAACTCCTACAAACGAAGCAAACGGCATGTCATATTTGTTTGTCAGATAGGTTGCGTCAAATGTGACAACATCTTCAAATGCTTTATAAGCTGCCCTACTCCTTGCATCTGCCCAAAATAAGTTCCTCAAGCGTCCTTCTCCATCAAAGTCCATTTTAGAGTAAAAGTTCGAATTTTGTTGTTGCATCTCACTACAAGAAATTGCACTTTTGGCAACTACTTTTGGCGACGACGTCACTTTTTCATCGCCAAAAGTATATTTTTGGCGATACAGTGATCAATTGCGTTGGTAAAAGTATACCTTTACCGACGCAATTTGCTATCGTCACTAAAAAAGCATAACATTCGTTTAGCGCCAAAATTTTTGGTTGGCGCCAAAATTTCAGAACTTTTAGCTACGAGGCTTATGTTTTAGCAACACAATGAGCATTGCTACTAATGTGCATACTTTTGGCGATGACAAGTTAGCGTGGGCAAAGAGTTAATCATTTAGCAACGATAACACTATTCGTCGGTAAAAGTTTTGCTAGTGGAATGATGTGATTTAGTGATTTGTATTTTTTATTACAATTTTTCAAAGAGTTTTAAATATTATAATTACTGAATTGTAAAATTAAAATGATCATTGAATTAGATTACAAAATGAACCCATTAAGCCCAAACGCACTCTTATGTTGAGATGACTAATTTGAGATAATTTAAACTTTTTCAAAGAATATGGTTAGATTATCTATTTCAATATGTTTGGTTTTATTTTCAGAAACTAGTTTCAATTTTTTTTCCCTAAAAATCTAAAAAAAATTGGGTGAAAAAAAAAACCTATTATTTTTGTATATTTTTATCTTTTACATCATAAATACTTTATTTTATTTTGAAAATATAATTTTGATTTTAATTGCTCTCAAATTATTTTTAATTTTTTTCAAAAAAACAAATCTAAAAATTGTTTTGAAATTATTATTATTATTATTATTAATTTTTATTTTATTTTATTTGGTGGGGGTGATCTGATTGTCTGCGGTGGCCAATTCCCTCTCAAAATTCCCTCCATTTTTTTCTCCCTCATCAAATCTCTCCTCATCAATCTCCACTACAACAAAAGTAACTTATAGTGACGAAAACTAGCGAAGAAAATAAACTTTGTCATTAAATAAGAATAATCCACGAGGAATTATAAATTTCGTCACATATAATAAAAAAATAAAAATAATAGGTAAGGAAATTTATTTTCGTCAATAAATACTTCGTTTTAGGTGAGAAAAAATTAAGTTTCGTCACCGAAAATTTTCGCACTAATTTTTTTGAGTGGCGCCAAAATTTTCTAACTTTCAGTGGGAAAATAATTTTGTCACCAATTATAAAATTATTAATAAGGAGTATATTTTCGTCACTAATGATTTTTAATATTTTGATGCCATTAGGTGAGGAATATATTTTCATCATCAATAATTTTTAATATTTTTAGACTTTTTGGTGGGGAAATAATTTTGTCACCAATTATAAAATTATTAATGAGGAATATATTTTCGTCACTAATCATTTTTAATATTTTAAGACTTTTTGGTGAGGAAATAATTTTGTCACCAATTTTAAAAGGATAATTTTGAGATATTGAGTGGTAATGCAAAAAATATAAGCTACTAGTTTTCCAAAAAATTGCCTCAAATGACACCGTTTTGATATCATTTTTCCCTTTAACTTTTTTCCCTCTCTCCCATTTGTTGAGAAAGCCCTAACCCGTCAAGAGAAAGAGGCAAACACAGAGGAGAGCAAGGCGAACTCAAACGCAGAGAAGGGTAGGTGACAGCGACTCTGGCAGCTGCGGCTGCGGCGAAGTGAGGTGGTGGTGAGGTCCTTTCCATCTTCATTCGTTCTTATACATGTATATACGATTTCTTGAGTTTGACTTCGTTGATTTCTTAAATGGATTTGATTTAAGTGGTTCAATTTTTGGGGTTTTATGGGTTTGATGTCATAAATGGGTTTGATTTGAATGGTTTGATTCCTTTCCCCCTCTTTTCCTTTCTCTCTTATCAATTTCCAAGACTTAATCAGTTTCAAAGAACAGAGCAGAGCCCTAATCCATGGAGATTGTGTATGTATTTGCATGTATATCTTGTCATTGATTGTGTATGTATTCGCATGTATTCTGGTTATTTGAATTGAAATTTGATACTATGATTGCAATAGTAAAGAGGAAAAATGCTACAGCTCCTTGATGCTATGTATCTCTTCTCACAGATTAGTTACACTTCCTTGTTCTTTATTAAACACACAGAATTCTTACCAAAAAAAAGGGAAATTTTATTTGACAATTAGAATCTTTAGTTGAACTGAAGCACCAGCAGGATTTTGTTTAATGAAGTTTTTGTTAGTTAAAGTATAAAACATGGAGTAAAATACATGCACAAGATCAATTGTGTAACAGGGCACTAATTGGGGAGTGGTGGTTTCTGTTTCTGTATCGAATGTGAAATGTATGAAATAATATCTAGTAGCCTCACATAAATATCTTCGTGTTCGTTAGTATATTTTGTCAAGCCCCTCTCCAATACTTGTGAAGGTTTTCATTATATTCCATGTAACCAAAGTCATATCCATTTTAGAGCAAATCATAGCATTCAACTTTAGCATCTCATTTCTAAATTATGGAGCAATTAAGACGGTTAAATACTCATACAAAGATTATGCTTAGGAGATTTCTTTTGCAAGGGAGCACTTCAGTGGCACTTAATAAAGAAGATAAAAAAGCATATTCTTTTGTTTTCTAAGCTGGCCTGAGCCATATTGAAGAACAAAACAACAATTTTTTTTGTTTATTCAATCAGATTTGATTCTTGTTGTTTGTCTAGAAACTATTTTATTTAACTTTTTGTTCTTTTTCTTTTTCTTCTTTGGGGTTGTGGGTGAGAATGTTTGATGAGAAAAAAATATAGTTTTGGGTTGACCCGTTAGAATCCTCTGTTTGTTTGTTACTCTAATTCTTGTATTAGGGTTGTTGGGTTTTGATAAGATCATTTTTGTGTTAATATTTGACTGGATTAAGTTCATCAACTTCTAGTTTCGGATGGAATTTAGGGCATTTCTTGCATTTGTTGATGCTTTGATATTATCTTTCTCAAGTTCATATATTGCCAATAAGGTGTCAATTAAAGATATAGAATTCAATCACTTGTTAAGGAATAATAGCAGTGATTTGCATCCTTGCTATCCCTTATAGCTGTTAATTAGGTAATGTGTCAAAGTAATGGAGTGACAGCTTCTTGTAAGTTCCATCTCCAGCTATTTTCAGTTTCTGTCCTTCTTGTTTCTGCTTAACTACATGTACATTTCATGTTTAACAGTCCTCAAAATTTGTTTTTTGGTAGTTTATTATATCTGTGTGTCTTACCCTTCTAATTTTTATTTTTTAAGTTGATTCTACTATCATCATTCTTATTTAACTTGCTAGTTGAAGAAAAATAAATAAATAAATCAAACAATCTCAAATGGGGGCCAATTGCCAGAGTGGCCAACTGCCAGATAATTTTATTTTATGATTCAATGAATTTGGCCTTTATGGGACGATGACTTTTTCCACTAATCATTAATCTGTTTCTACTCTAGCAGAGGATTTGGAGAGAGTTTTTGTAGTTGATATATATGTCTCTAAGGGAATGTCAGAGGTTTTGAATGGCAAAATAATGGTAAGATTATATATCTCATATCCTATTTCTTCCTCACATAAGTAGAGGATCATTTTGCTTTTGTTTTGCTATTTTATAACTGGTAGTGATATTTCTATATCTGTGATTATTTCATCAGGACAGTCGGATGCCATTACAAGGGCACGCCTTATTCTCTCTGGTACAATCTACTTATGTCACTACTCTGCAACACTTGCATGAAGATTCAGTTATTTTATCACTACTTTTAAATTTTCTATTTCATCTCTAAGACAAACTATTGTGTTTTTTAAACAACTATGAGTGAGAAACTTTATGTTTTTGAGGGGGCACTTGGTGCTGGAAGGTGGGCTTTCTTCACAATCTTACCAATTTCTTTGTCATGTTTAGATTTTAGAACAATTTGAATTATGTTGTTGAGACAAATTTTCATATAAAATTGGTGACAATTAAATTTACAGTAAAAGATGAAGACAAGAAAAGAGAGAGAGAGAGAGAGAGAGAGAGAGAGAGAGAGAGAAATACAGGAAAAGGCTAATATGAGACACCAAAAGTAGGCACATGTTCTCTTCTTATACACACATATGTTTCATTTTTGTCTATCATCGACTGAACCAACCCAATTTGCATCACTAAATGCTTTCAATTTTAAGTGATCATGGTTAGAGCACAGGATCCATTTCACAAGAGCTGACTTGAGATACCTCTAAATGAACGATCAGGCACAAAAATTTTGGCATGATCAAGCAACTCAGATTATTATGTTCTTCCTCTTCCATGATTATGTCTTATATTATTTTATTTTGCAGTATGTAACTCTAAATTAAGTTAATAAAGTTTGATTAAGTAGCATGTACTTGTTATTTTGAAATGATAGTTGAAATGGGAGAATAAATGGAGGGAGCAAAGTCATCATTGGAGCAACATTGCTAATATATAGCATTTTGTCTCTTTTTATTGCTAAATTATAACAATATTCAGCATGTAGCTATTGAACCACTGGAGACTAGAAAATTCACAAGACAACACCAGGAAACCATAGGAGATTTTTTTTACTTGACAGGAATACAAGAACTGATAGGCTGCTTCTTAGTAGTGATATGGCTTTGATAACATGTAAATATTGGAAACAAAAAGTGGAATTAAAATTTGGTTAAAAAAAAAACTAATGGCTTTGTGCAGAAAACAACACCTGACCTAATATTACACTAGTGATTGTGTAAACCAAGTCAAATCTAATTTACTATAAACTTACAACTAAATGATTCTTGAATATTCCAATACAAATTTAAGTAATTTCATATCTCTGAACAATGCTTTTCAAATGATAATTTAATTGTGTCTTGGTTGTGCCACTTGATAGTAAATTTGTTTGTACTAGGTGTTTAACCCAATTTAACAGGGATTGGCACAGGGGAATGGCCCTTTTTCTTTGTTTATTTATGTTAGGTGTTCTAATATCATATTAGATGATGTTATTGTTAATGTTTACTTTTCTTTTTTAAATTGCAGCAAAATTAAAATGGTAATAGAGCTGTTTGAGGGCATTCATTTTGTTTCTTCTGTGGAGGCCATTTCTCTTGGTGCCCAAGCTGGTATTCATCCATGGATAATTTATGACATTATTTCTAATGCTGCTGGAAATTCATGGTAAATTATTGTTCACAATTCTTTACTGAGGATTATGTTGTGTGTTTAAAATTTAAATATTTCTAGTCCTGAAGCATTCCTTATAAGCATTCTGATCTGAAATTGCCAATTCTAGATTAGGCACAACCTTGATAGATGAGACTGCTAATAATCTGATTTGCACCATGGGCACCAGTTGAGACCATGGCACTGATTGGCACTCTCTGTTTCTGACAATGAACTGATTTTGTAGAACCCATGCCTTTAAAGAAATTAGCTGCAAAATTTATTGAACACTGAAAGCCCTTCTTGTTATGTGCTTACATGTACACACATACATAGGAACATCTGTTTACTTTCAAAGATCTGTGCATTTTTATACTAACTCAATAGGTATTCAAGGCTTTGGTGGTTGGTGTTGGTATATGTAAATGCCGTAGTTAGTTTTTTTTTTCCATGACATTCCTGGAATTTGCTAGCGTTTTCTTAAGCAGATACTGTGTTACCTTGCTACTAGACATTCTTCCGTTGGATTCAATTTTACAGGGTTTTCAAGAATCATGCTCCCCAGTTGCTAAGGGTAATCAAACCAAACATCTCCTGAATACTTTTGTTCAAAATTTGGTAAGTTTTCTCATGTTGTAAGTTTCTTAGTGTTGTTCAAGTGTATTATGAGTAATTTCTTTTCTTCTTGACTTTGAAGTCAAGTTCAATGGGGATTTTGGGTGAATTAAATGCTAACTGCAGTTTTATAATTCCATTCAAATTATGTTTCCTTTCTTGTGGTGGATTTAGCATTTAGGACATTTACTTGAGGACCATTTGCTAAATGCATACTAAAATTTTAGACTTGAACACCACTCGGTAATCATTTCTTCATCAATGAATTTGGACACATTGAGACTTTCAATAATGATTTTTGAGATATTGATACTGTAAGGTACACCTCAATTCAGAATCACATTCTTAAATGGGTCTCTTATCCACTTATTTTTTTAAGAACCCATTATTGATAAAATAAAGTAATGTACGAAAAAAGTTCACATTAAGAAAACTTATGTTTTTATGAAGTAGAAAATAGAAAAGACTTATTTGGCTAGGCATTGAAGTGTAGAAGTGCTAATGTGAGAAAAAAATAAAATTTGGTTATCTTAAATACTAAAATCCTATTCACTTAATCACTTTATTGGAAAGACCTTAAGTGACAGCTTTGTCATTCTAATCTAAACAAATTCTTGTTCAAATCTTTGAACTCTTATTCAATAGAGATCTCTTTGTGAACTGCAAAGCTGAAACCAAACCAAACCAAACCAAACTAAGCCTTGTGTCCCCAATCAAGTGGCGTCAGTTACATGAATCATTTTCCTCTATTTCGCTCTATCAAAATTTGGATGAGTCAATTATGCTCGATGGGTTTTTGTCCAACTTGAAGGGTATTGTTTTGGATATGGCCAAATCATGTACATTTTCTTCCACTTCGCGCTTGCTTTTCAACAACTAATAGCAGGTATGTATCTGCATGATTTATAGTTTCTCACAACCATAATCTGTAGGTGGCAGCTATTAATGTTTTAGAGCATCATGATACTCACTTTGTTACTTTCCAATTGTCCTTTCGAGGCTCCTCTCATGGTCATGGAAATGATGGTGATGACACATTGATCAAGGTTATTCTCATGAACTAATTTCTTTTATATAAAAGTTATATTATGTGGCTTTTTACTTGCTTTGAGGTTATGTAAATATTAACATGCCATTTGCTAAGTAGACACACTGTTCTTGCACAAAGCTTGGGAGAAAGTATATGGGGTGAACATTACCAATGCTGTCAATATGGTACAAACTTATTTATCAAAAAAAATATTAATAAAATGTCATTCCGAGCCAAGTCTGCTGCATCAGATGGTCAATTAGGTATCATATATTACAATCGAGAATAGCATCATTGTCTCCTAAAGTTTGTGCTGACTAAAAGGCATTCTACTGGTGGTCTTTTATTTCTTTGTAGTTGAGGTAATAATGCCATTGTCGTATATCTATTATAGATGTAGTGTAATAAGTTGCTTGTTGCTTTGATAATTGTTTCAGATATGTTGAAAATTTGCTGTCGAAGTCTGGATATGACTTGTATTGCTCATCAATAAATTGCATCTCTATATTATGCTAATCCATTTTCTCTTAGAAGTGGGAGTTGTATCCTGACTACAGATAACTATATATCAGTTATAGAATAAATAGAAAACTTATGTTTAGTAAAATTTACCCAAATCTATATATCGTTTTCATTCTATAAGTTTAGTAAAAACATATAAGATTTACCCAAATCTATAAGTTATTTTTTTTATAACCTTTTTTATAAGTTTAGTAAAAAAAAAAAAAAAAAAAATAGGGTGGCTTCAACTAGATCATCATTTATTATAAATGAAAAATGAAGTACAATTCAGAAATTGAAATAGTTTCACAAACACATAACCAAATCGATTTCAATTAATCCATTGTGGTGTACTTGAATTGAGTGTTTTTATATAACTTACTCTCCTAGTGTAAACATGACAGCCAGTGAATTAGTTTGAATTTTTACTTAACTTAACTTCTGTTAACCTAATGGCTTAAAAGTTACTAACAATTGTATAGTTTTTAGGGCTGTTTGAACAATTGATGCAGCTTGTTTGGTGGATAGTTTTGTGGCATGATGCTGTGTTGCGTTGAATCTGGTGCTGATTGGCTCTGTTATGTGTGCTCTGCCTCTGATGCAGCTTTTGATTGATGTGATCTATTTGTCCTGATTTCTGATTTGGTTGAGTTGTTTTGTTGCTGGTTTTGTTTGATTTGTTTTCTGACTGTTCTAGTAAATGAGGTAAACTACTGCGTCAATTCTGATTTGGTTATATGATTTTGTTTGGGTTGCCGAGTTGAAATGGTTTTCTGAACTGGTGATGATCTGTGTTGAATCGGTTCTCGATCCGCTATTCTTTCGGTCTTCTTTGTGATGTTGTTCTTTATTCTTTGAGATCTTTGTGGTGATCTTCTTGTCATGATGTTTGTTACGATGAGGTGCTGCTGTGTTGTTGTTGGATGTTTGCTGGTGTTGTTGATGTTTGGAAGGGTGCAGGACTTTTTGTCCAATCTGTAATAGATCAAGTTTTCATTAATGGGGGTTGTCATTAGGTGTAAGTTCGGGCAACTATTGGTGTTTTGGCTGGAAGGATATGAAGGGGGTATGGAGGGGGTATTTTGTGTGATTTCATATCCATGTTATTAGTTTGTTATAGTGGTGCCTGAGGGATGCCTCTTGTAAATCTGTAAATCTTTTAAAAAATTATAAATGAGTTTCAATTATTTTTGCCGTTGCAAATTTGTCCTTGTTAAAAAGTGAAGCTTTCTCGACAAATAACTTGTCGGTAAATGTGTAGCTAAAAGTTTATTTTTACCGACTCATATTGTGTTGTTAAAAGTGTATTTTTTGCCAATGCCAATTTGCCGTTGCCAAAACTAAAACTTTATCGACAACCAAATCGTTGGCAAATGGCAACATTTACCGATGTAAATGTGTTGCTAAAAGTTACTTTTCCCCACTTATATTGTGTTGGTAGAAGTGTATTTTTTACCAATGCCAATTTGTCGTTGCCAAAAGTAAAGCTTTAGCGACAAACAAATCGTCAGCAAATAGAAACATTTACCGATGTAAATGTGTCGCCAAAAGTTTACTTTTGCAGACGCATATGTTGTTGCTAAAAGTATATTTTTTGCCCATGCAAATTTGTGTCGCAAAAAGTGCCACACAATCATCATATTTGAATGACTTTTACCAACGCAAGGTAAATTGCCGGCGATGGATGGAGGCTTTTAGCGACGACTATGTTCGTCGCTAAAGGCATTACTTTTACCAACGCAATCATAATTTCGTCGGCAAAAACTTTTGCCAACTCACTTTTGCCTACGGGTTGCCAACGAATTTTCCCTTTTAGCAACATATTTTGTTGCGTTGCGAAAAATGCAATTTCTTGTAGTGTTATGAAAATAAAATGCAACTGATTCGGCATCTCCTACTCCAAGCCTCAATCTTCTAGCCTTGTCAATGTGATTCCTGGCATCTCGTTCATTAAATGTTAATGCCTCAAATCCCCCCGCTTCAACAACCATAGAATGAAAATTCCTAGCCACTCATATCCCTGTCTCATCGTTTATTTCTAATCTTCTTTTCACAGGAGTTAGAATTCTCTTATTCATTGCAAAATATTGTGAGTCACTAGGAACCAAGTCATGAGTATGCTCCAGCACAACGGTTGTCAACTTATATGTTCCATCCTTTTGTAGACTCCCTCTTACTTTTGCTTTACAATCATTTTTAGATGGCAAAGATGGTTCTAGCGAGTTCACTTCTGATCTTTTTCTTCTCATCCTTGCTCGAGTACATTCAATTCCGAAGTATTTTAGTTCCCCATCATTACCAAAATTTTGTGTTCCATAAGCTATAGCAAATCCAAAGTACTTCGCATATTTTGCATAAAATGCATACACTTCTTGCTTTGAAGTAAAACACATCCCCTGTTTTGGTTCTTCAACTTCACCACTCTCAGGTTCTTCAACTTTCTGACTAGGATTGTTTGAACCGTCCATCCTTTTGTTGCTAAAATGAAGCTTCTAGGTTGACAATTCAAAACATTTGAAACAGGAACTAATCAAAAACATGTGAAACAAAATTTTGATGGGACAGTAAAAAATTATCACATACAAAATTTAGGTTATTTGAATAAAATGGACCTCTCAATAAGAAAATGGATAACAGCTTCATTTTCTACAAGAAGAAAATAAGTAAGCTAGGAGCTATCTACAAAGACAGTTCAAACAACTTTATTTTCTACAAAATGGATAATAGATTTTATTATTTGAACAAGTCTATTTTCATAACATTTTTCATAACAATCCATGGAAAATTCACAATGAAACAAAATAGAGCAAGAAACAAAATGGATAATGGATACATATTCTGTTCAAATGGATACATATTCTGTTCAAAATGGATAGTGGATACATATTCTGCTAAAGAAAATAATAAATAACATATTCTGTTCAAAAAACATATCTGCATTATCCATTATGTTAACATATTCTGTTCATTATCCATTTTGTTCAAAAACATATTCTGTTCAAAAAACAAAATTCATAATGGATACATATGTAAACAAAAAACAAAATTCATAATGGGTAACAGATTTTGTCCAATGAATGTTCAATCTCTTTCTATGTGGACTTTCAACAAACACATACAATGCAACAATACAAAAATACCAAAATCATGTTATGGACCAAGAAGATTACAACCAATGTAAAGAAAATATGAGCAAAATCATAGACCGACCAGATTTCAACCAATGTAAAGCAAATGTCAATGTTTGAAGCAATACTAGTGACCCACGAATCAGTTCGTTGTTGGTGGGTGGATGTAGACACCCCATTTTTGACCGTCCTCAAGACCTGGACGTCACCGCTTGAACACTCGGTGATTATCCATGTTCGTGTTCGTTTGGAGTTCCCGGAGTTCTCGGCTACGCGCCTTGCCTCAGGACCTCCGAACTTGACTGTTTTGTGTTTGGTTTTGCACCAAACACTTGTGCTTTGCCTTGGAGGGGCAGGGAATGCCTTTTGAGGCATCCCCACACACCACCGGCAGTGGCTAGAGGCCACCGGCTGGTTGTTGTTGCCACCGGCACTATATTGTGCCGGTCGGCACTATTGTGTGCCGGTCGGCACTACTTTTGGCAAAAAGACCATTTTGCCCTGCCAATCACTTTACAGCTGTTTTTGGAGATATTTTCAGACAGCTTTCTTGCATTTCTTTCCCCTCCATACACGTGTATGGAGGGATGAGCCCCTTTGGTGACTTAGCTTGTAAGCTTTGTTGCCTATAAGGAGAAGCTCTCTTCTCTTGGCTCAAGGGTTAGAAAAATTGGAGAGTTAGACATTTTAGGAGAAGGAGAAGCTCTGGTTTTAGGTTAGAAATCCTATATCTATTCTATCTCTCTTTTCCTTGCTTATTTTGTGCACTAGGTGTTTGTGCCTTACTATTGCACATCAACACCTAGTGTTTCACCTTCCTCTTGGAACTGAGGTGCTAAGGGCTTGTTCTTGAAGTTCTTGACTGGTTTGGAGCTCAAGGAACCAACAACTCCAACCTTTGTGAAGAAGTCTACAAGGGTGAGCCAACTTACTTTATTTACCCCTTTTTTGCACTCCATTTTTGCCTAGTTTAAAACAGTTTTTGTGCTTAGTCTATAACACATAAAAGTTCTGTTTTTTAAGCCTCTTTATTGTTCATTAAGAGTGTTTTGTGGTTTGAGCAAGTTTGACCACCCTTAGGCCTTGAAAAGGCCCTTTTTCGTGCCATTTTGTGAGAGATCCGAGACTTTGGTGTTAGGATCTCTTCACCACTGAAATCTTGAGGGATTTCAGTGGTGAAGATGATGCCTTGAAGTCCCAAGAAGGAGAGGGCCACCCCCTCTCCTTAATGTCCTTGAAAAGGGCAAGTTTGGCCTCTTGAGAGAGCATAATGTTTGATTGTTTGTTGAGCATGTCTTGGCTGCATTTTATGTTTATTATGCTCTAATATGACATTGCTAAGTGTTGGTTTAGGTCCCTTATGCATGCTTAGCATAGTTGCCTTGTAATGCCTTTTGATCCTCTAACATGCCTAGGTTGTATACCTTAGCTTCTAGCATGTTTTAGGCTTGCATTTGTGAATGTTTTGTGCTTATTTTGACATGTTTTAGCTCTGTCCATAGTCGCTTGGGTTGGTCTTGGCATGCATTATATAGCCCATTTGCATTTTAGGCTTGCTAGCCTTTGAGTATGCATGTGTAGTATGCCTTGCTTGCATCATTTTGGTGGTTTAGAACCATCTAGCATGCTATTTCAGTCCCTTTGGTGTGCTTGTATGCTTGCCTAAGTGGCTTCTTTAATGCTTTAAGAGTATGTGTTAAATGCTCCATGTTTTGGCTTTAATGCATGCCTTTGGATTCATGTCATCTAGATGCCATCTAGGTGGTCACTTAGGCTTAGTTTTATGTGTTAAAAATCTGTTTTTAAGTGTTTAAGTATTTCCATGTGTGGTTGTGCTAAGTGTGGTTTAAAGCCTCATTGATTTGCATTGAACCTTAGACCATTCGCATGCTTTGTTTGGCTTGTTTTGTTGCATGATTTGGCATCATGTTTTGCATGATTTTCAGAGCTTTACAATGTGTGTTTATTGTCCTTGTTTGGTATCTCCAAGTGTGCTTGGGGGGTTGCCATGTTTATGCCTTGGGTTTGGACCATAACACTTGCATGTGTATGTGTGTTTAGTCTCCATTTCTAGGCACTTTGGCCACTGATTTTAGGACTATTTGAGTTGCCTAATTCATGTATAAGACCATCCTTCCATTGGTTTGCATGCTTACCTTGCATGCTTGCTTGAACCCTTTGCATGAACATATTGCATAGTCCATGTTGCATGCCTAGTTGACATGTTTAGGGTTGCATTTGTATTGTGCATGTTTGGCCTCTTGAAGTGAAGTATGATGGAGGTTGAGCACCCTTGTTTGCTTGTTTGCATTGCATGCATTTGAAATCAAAGTTGCATTCTCGGTTCTTAAGGCCATCATGCATGGAAATGCGCGATTGGTGGTCCGGGAACCGAGGCACATGCCCCTTTGAGTCAATAACATGATAAGGGGTGTGTATAGTGCATAAATACCTTGAATCACATTGCCATGCATGTTGTTGTCCTCTGCTGCTGTGGGTTGCAGGTTCTGCAGGTGTTAAGTGCCGGCCGGCACTATTTAGTGCCGACCGGCAGTCAATTGCCAACCGATAACTTCATCTAGTACCGGTGGCCTCCCTCTTCAGCCGGTGGTGTCCTACCCCAGCCGGTGGTGATCCCCAGTGTCCAGAGAGGCACTCCTGGGACTTTGGCAATTTTCAGAGGAGGATAGCAGGGGAAACAGAGGCAATCCGTGCATGGCAGTGCGGTTCCGAGCCAGTTCCGAGCGCGTGCCGCATTGGGCCCTCATCCCTAGGCGATTTACTGTTTAATTAGATTAATTATTTTATTTAATTAATTTAGTTGATTTGTAATATTTTAATTAGCTTGCGTAGTTAATTAATTTGTATTATTTTATTTGGTCCCTCTGTGTGAGGGCGTAATTGTAATAAGTGTGCGTGAGTGGATGTATGTCTTCCAATCCCCATTTCTTTCTATCCCTTTTATTTACCCGCTTTCGATGGTAGATTAGGGCATGTTTATTTTAGCATACCTTATGCAATGCATGCGTGCATCCATGCATTTGTTGACATGCACCGGGCTCGGTACATCATACAAACTGCATTGCAATTTTCAATTCCAAATTGAATACGTGCTACTCGCGCATTTCACATGCCATGTTTAGGGTTAGCCGAGCCTACTCTAGATTGCATCTATGCCTGTGTTGCATTAGCCACTTAACACGAACTAGGTCACGCATGTTTGCTAACCGGGTTATTGTTTTTTTGGCACAGAGTACGATGTAAGTTTTTTACGCTTTAGCATACCACATGCGTGTAAATGTTGCCATGACAGTATGCTTGCCATGCGGCTAAGTGCTTACATGAGATAAACTGTTTGAATGCCTGTGGGTGGAGGTTGGATTGCTTGAGTTGGAATAACTCATTGAAATCCATATTTTAGCCTACTTGCGAGTAGCAATTTCAAACTGTTTTCAAAACGAACGGATATACAATGTTTATTCCCAAATTAGGTAATCTAGTCTATACTTATTTGCTGCGCGCATAACATAGTAATTCTAGGCTAATAATTGGAATAAGAACGCATAAAGTTTTCAAAATTGGACATCACGATTAGTAGAGGCCGGTCTTCGGACCGGGCGAAAGGGGGTGCTCATAGCTGACCTTCCCTGATCGTACCCAAGCTCCCGAGCCAAGAACACTTTGGTGATGACGGACACGTGGCCTTTGGCACCGAGTCAGGGTTTCCTAAATTTCCCATTTTAAAATATTTAGGTGGCGACTCTGTAATCTGGCAAAGCAGTCCATGTTTGGCACTACTTTTCAAAAATCTGTTTTCTCAAACGATTTGCCGGATTTGGACTCTTTGGTTCAGATTTAGAACCGTGACGCAAATTGAGTCCGAATTGTTAGATGGAAGCCCACGGGCGCGTCTACAGTGGAGCCGAAATTTTCAGTGAAATCAGAGGACTTGGAGATTGGTAGACGGTGGTCAATGGTCACCGGTTGTCTTCTAGGTCGTCATCATTGTCGCCACCTACGTCGTGGTCTTTCTATCTCCCAAGAAGCAGAGTTGCTAGGTCGTAATATTGTTTGTTTCTAAGTCGTAATATTGTT